>JASXTE010000004.1:13472500-14037500 GCA_030280995.1 Hemileia vastatrix | reverse complement strand
GGAGACGGCACCCTTATTGTCACAATGGAGCTTGACACGTGGGAAGTCAGGGTAAAGATCTTGTAGTAAATTTGAGATCCAAATTGCATCCTTCATGCCACTACTAAGAGAAACATATTCAGCTGTCTTAGATGAGTCGCTAACTGTCAGTTGACGTCTTGATGTCCATACAACAGGGCAGCCGTTGAGTAGTAAAAGATGACCCGATTGAGCTCTGGCAAACTCCTCATTGTTCCATGTGGCATCAGTGTAGGAGAACAATTCAAGGGGGCTGTCTCTGTCAGTATGAATGTGAAATGAAAGTTTAGTGGTGTACTGTACATAGCGTAATAGGTGATTGAGTGCTGTCCAATGAGTAGCTGTTGGTTTTGAAGAGAATCTAGAAAGGAAAATTACTGGGAAAGAAAGATAAGGCCTGGTTGCCACAGCTACATAGCTGAGAGCACCTAGAATAGAAAGATACTTGGTAGTGTCAATTGCATCCTCATCATCTGTTGCTGTCCTAATTTTCAGTTTTTGATGCAATGGGGATCTTGTTACTAGTCCTGAAGGATTGTGTTCTCATAAAATCTTGTTAATAAGCTGAAAATTGTTGAGATTAAAACCTTCAGCGACCTCTTCAATACCTACACCCACAATGACATTCACCTTTTCATTCCATTTTACCTTCAAAGATCCATCTAAACCATCCTCCAGCTCCTTCAATACCTCCTCACTACTACTAGTCACAATTCCATCATCAACATGTATTTAAACCACACCCAAACAACCTTTCTTCCTTAAGACATAGAAACTTTTGTTGTATTGACTTGCTTTGCATCCTAATGAGTCAATTTTGTCAGCAATGTGCAACCACCAACATCTTGCTGCCTGTTTGGTGCCATATAGAGCTTTCTTCAGTCAGAGGGCACTGTCTTTATCTTTCAGTTGATAACCTTCAGGAGGACGTACCCATATAGCTTCATCAATTGGACTGTGAAGATAGGCTTCTGTGACTTTAAAAATACTTTACAGGCCATTTGTGATAAGCTGCAAGAGTCAGGAGAACACGCTGTGAGGAAAAAGTTGCAGTGGGGCAAAAGTTTCAGTAAAGTCAATACCATATTGTTGAAGGAAACCTTTTGCTACATAGCATGCCATGTATTTTGGTGAGTCTGAAGAAGGATTTTCAATGGTGAAAAACCGTTTCACATTAGTGATTTTACTTCCAGGTGGGAATTTTTCCTCATACCAGACATCCATGTTCTTTATGTTAGCTAGCTCTCTTCTTCATGCCAATTCCCATCTTTGACCGCCAGGAGATAGAATGGCTTTTAGATGAGTTCTAGGGATAACATCAGAGTGTGACAAAAATTTTTGGATAATCTCTGTGACAGCTTTTTCTTGTGACAGAAGTGCCTCTTCATCTTTGAATTTGCCTAATTTCAGATTCTTGAGAATAGACTGAAAAGAACCCTTTGGTGGTGTTGTCATTGGGGCTTGGAGAGCAGCATCATGATTGGGAAGGCAATCACCAGGAAAAACAGCCATTGCAGATTCAAAAAAGGTGTTTGAATCCTCATGCCAGAACAGCTAACCAGTATTTTTTAAAGAATAACCTACACACTTTAAAATTAAAGCACATTGATCTAGTTTTTGGCGTGTCTCCTTGTGAATATGGACAAATGCTGGTTCACCAAAAATGCAAAAATTGGAATAGTTTGGAGTTGCATTGTATATCAGCTGAATGGGAGTTTTTTCACCTGTTTTAAAATTGGTAATTCGGTTGTGAAAATGAGCCGCCCACTTGTATTCCAAACCCCAGAATGATTCAGGTCGTTTGCTGGCAAGGAGTATTGTTCTTGCAATGTCACCAAATGTTCTGTTAAACCTTTCAGCTGTTCCATTCTGCTTTTGATGATGGGGGCATGTAACTTCATGAGTAGCACCAATGTTGGCCAAGATCTGAGCCATTTTATTGCTGTGAATCTTGCCTCCATAAGTGCGCAAAACCTGAAGCTTTTTCCCAGTTACATTTTCTAGCTTTTTATAAAAGGTGGCAAAAGCAGTTGTGGCCTCAGATTTGGAATTCACAAAAAATACCTCACCATAGGAAGTTGAGCTTTCTCTGAACATTGCAGCCCATCTAGCACCGTGGATGGTGGGATCCATGGGACCAACAAGATCTCCAACAATTAAACACATTAAGGATTCTGTCTTTGATTCAAGAGTGGCTGATGGTTTCCTAGTGCTTTTTGCAATTAAACAATCTTCACATTCAATCTTACCTGCAGGCATAGTTAATGGTAATCCAGTGCCCATGCCAGCATTGATTATTTTTCTGATGGTTTTAACGCTGACATGTCCTAGTCTTCTATGCCAATCCATCAGGGAACCTTTGGTGGCAGGTGGACGGTTGATATGAAGATTCTTCTTAACAGTGCAAAGTAATGAAGGGTTCAAGGAATAGCAATAAGAAGGAACATCATTTGGATTGCAAGTACTAACATTAATTACATCCAAGACCCATCTTCTTCTGGTATTCTCTACCCAGCCAGTCATAATCAATTCCTCTTTCAGATAAATCCCCAAATTTTTATTTTCATACACCACACAATATGGGGGGCGGACTTGCTAGCAAGTCCGCAACCTTGGACCCAAACTCACCATAGATTGAACACACATTGAGCTATTGATAAAGGAACCATTCAATCAGGGATGAACACCACTCAGCAGAACAGTTTTAGGTGGGTGTTCAAGTAGAGTTCAGTATGGGTTCAGTATGAGTTCAGTCTGAGTTCCATCTGAGTTCCATCTGAGTTCAGGTTGAGGACTTGCTAGCAAGTCCACCCCCTATATTGCGTAGTGATAACACAAACCAAAACAGAAACCACAGTTCACTAAATAAAATAAAGAAATAAGAGTAGTCCTAACATATGGACAATAGAAGACATTGGTAATAGTGACTATTTTATCATCCCCTTTAATTTTTAAATCTCCTATGCCAGTGATGAAGGAAAAAGGACTGTTATTAGCCACTTTGACTGGAATCTGCTTTTCAAGAAGTTTGAAATTGCTGAGAAGGCCCACATTGACGGTGACATGATGAGTTGCTCCACTGTCCAAGATAGCATACTTATCAGCAATTGCATCAGGAGACCATTCAGCACTATTGAGATCAATTTGTTCAACCATTTCATATAGTGCTTCAATGTTTTTTTCAAAGATAGTGATTTCATTAGCTTTGATTTGAACATCTCTAGCACAAATGGGACCACGTTGAGGGCGCTTGTATGGAATGTAGAATTTCTTTTTACTTGCATTAGGATCAGAAGCAAATGCAGTAGCACGTTTCCACATAATGTATAGTTTAGCTGAGAAATTTGAAGAATGAGGGTTGTAAGGACAATGTGCCACAATATGAGCAGTGGAGTGGCATTCATGACAATTAAGACGTGCACCAGGAGGCCTGTAAGAGTCAGTCCTCCTCTGGGGTTGAGCGGCGGCATGAAAAGATGGTTTGACAGTAAGGGTAGCAGCAGGTGATGAAATTCCTTCACGATCAGCCCTGTTTTGGGTGAGAGTTGGCATGAGTGGGCAAAAATCTTCAAAAGTAACAGATTTTGAGTCAGGGAAATTATTGAGAGCAAAACATAGATCAACATATAGATCTTTGAGTGATGAAGGTAGTAAAGCATGGGACATTAGGGCTTTGAAAACTTTCTGAGTGAACACAATTCCTTTCTGTTCAATGACGTCAAAGTGTTTGTTGAAGGCTTCTAAATTTTCATCATGCGAAGTAAATGGAGTTTGTTTCAAATTGATGAAGTTGCAGATAGCCATCATGATTGATGTATGATTGGATCTAGTGAATTTGTTGGAAATGTGGAGATAGGTCTGACATGCTTTCCAATCTGTTGAAATTTCATGGTGCAGAGAACTAGAGAATGAGTGAACAAGAATAAGATGGGTGACTGTGTCTTCAAAATCATCAGGACCAGGTTCATCATTCATTGCGTAAGCTCTTGTGCCAACATAATCTTTGATAAGAGCCATGACGTTGCTGTGCCACTCAGAGAAATTGATACCTGATGTTTAAAGACATGGAATGGACTTGGTGAAATCAACAACATTTTTTAAAGTTCTCTGGTGCTCTAAAATTCCTATATGTTGTGTCAAATGTGGGGGAGCAGGGCGGTGGAAGGGAGAAATTGACCAGCCTTGTGCAGGCAGCGGTTGTGTGTTAGATTGCATAATGTTGGTTGAGGGGGAAGGTAGATTCACAATAGATAAGCCCCCTATTGCACGGGTCAACTTGTTGATAGGGGTAGGAACGATAGGAGAGGGGGGGCTTTAGGGTTAGTAGCAGGAGTTAAAACCTTACTAGGTTTTAACTCTGGTGAGTTAGAGGAGAGGGGGGGTATATGTGTATAGGTTGCTTCCTTGCATGACTTTGACTTGCGCGAGTGAAGTGAGTGGGAGGGGGAAAGTGGCCGCATGGGTAACTCGCGCAAGTGACGCAAGTGAGGTGAGGCGGAGGTTCGCGCAAGCGAGGGGCAAGAAATAGCCTCGTTTGACTCGGCTAGTGAGAGGGGGAGGGGATCGGGATCACTAGGTTGTGAGAGGTTTGCAGGTGGGGTATGTGGTATAGGTGTAAGTGTTGGGGCGGGTGTAAACAGTTTGTGAGAGCATGTAGTACGCGAGGTAGAGGGTAGGGGGGTGGCGGTGTCTGGTGGATGGATACCAATGCTCCGCAATTCGTGGTTGGAGATGGAGCGAGTTATTTGGGTAGTCTTATTTTTTCCACCGCAAGGATTAGGTACGTCTTTTTCAGACATACGCTGGGGGTCTTTTGGCTACTAACGTTCCTAGTGTGGCTAACGTTGTGGAGTTTTTTACAAATAACGTTTCAATGCCCGCGGGTACAGCCCATAACCTGTAGCACAGTGTCAGCCTGTAGAACTCTGGAAAGAACCAGTTTTATTACTTTACCTGTAGCACAGTGTCAGCCTATAGAACTCCGGAATGAACCAGAGAACAGGGGACACCGCGACTACAGTATATAATACTATTGACTATGTACATAAGGTGCCTAAGCACATAACAATATTCTCTCTCCTTATTTTGTCGTTTCCATATTGTCCCAAGTCCATCTACGTCCTCTGTCCTTGTCCTTTTTGAGTCCACTAAACTTATAAACTAAATTATTACCAGGGAAACGTATGTGTGCTCTTCTACAGAAATGCAATCCAATCTATTACTATTGTTACTCTTATCAAACTTATATTTTGTCTCCTATAAGTCCTTATTTCTCTCTCCTTATTTTGTCCTTTCCAAATCGTCCCAAGTTCATCCGCGTCCTCTGTCCTTGTCCTTCTTGAGTCCACTAAACTTATAAAGTAAATTATTAACATTTAGGAAGTAGTATCCTTTTCTCAGCACTATCATATTATTTATTTGATAAATATTCTTTATTTTTAAGAATTCAGATTTCAGACTGACTATCATTTTCTGGCTGAAAGTGGTTGTTCATGCTTTTTTGCTTTTTTCGAAAAAATTCCAACATTAAGAGTGAATTTGTACATTAAGCAAGATTCGGGAGGAACGCCTCACACTTGCTGAAAGTTTGAAATCATAAGTGGGTTTAGAGGGAAGGCCGGTTAAAAGGCGAAATTGGATTTTTTGTGGTTAATTTGTAAGCGGTTCAATGTATTAATTAAAGAAAGGATGTTTTATGAGCAATGAAAATCCATCCTTGGTGCAAAAGAGAACACCCAACTTTGTTTGTTTCGGATATATTCTCCTTGCAACCGAGATCCACAACTCTTTTACAGAAAATAAAAATTAAAGCATCTTTGAAACTTTTTTATGAGAAAAAAGTTTTATTTTTATTAAAATCTTCATATAATCATCGCCTTTTTGATTGGTAAATTATAATTTTTTTTGGAAGCTTCTAAATTAAACTCTGGGGTTATGTAAATTTAATATTGTTGAAATCATTTACTAGGTAAAAAAAGGGCAGAGAGTTTTCTACGTGAATTTCAGAATCATAAAAATAATGTGATGCGTAGCTTTAATAGTAACATGGTCATGGACTATCCAGTGTGCTCGCGACTTCGCTGAGCCTAGGTCCAAATCACAACACCTTTTTCTCTCTAGTTTCTTGTCATCATTCTTTTTTCATTCCATCTATTTAAATTTAATTCAAATCATTTAGTTGCCTCTAATGTATGAAAACCTATATGAAAAAAAATCTCTATTTAAATAATTACTCAGTTCGAATAGTCCTTTTTCTCTTTGATTAGAAAAAATCTCCGTTGCATTTTTCATATAAACAAAGTAACATATTTTCTTATCAAAATGAAGGATAAAAAAGGGGTTGAAATATCATTTGTTTTTATTTTTTTTCAAGAAAATATGGCTTATGAAATAATGTTCTTTAGTTGAAAAGATCTTTAACTTCGTCTTGATAGTTTATTCAGCCAGAAATAATATACAGTTTTCTCGGTTTTCTTTCAAATCTGACTGATCACCTGCTTTGCAGTATTCAGAGTGGAAAAATAATTTTTCAGTGCTCGAAGTGTTGTTTTAATGTCCTTAGAATGAAAGAATCTTGTTGAAGTCATAAAAAATTTGAATTTTTTAAGCGCGAAATTGGAAATAAATGAGCGAAAACAATTACTAAAGATTGTAAACTTTTGATAGCCAAACCTGCTCTCCAATTTAGAATTAGAAGCGTTTGGTTGAACCTAATTCTGAGATTTGTGACAGGAATTCACATAAACTTAGAGCGAGTGAACTACACTTCGTGATCCAATTTTACATCAGGTATGAGTTCAGCATCAGGAATGCGTTCAATATCAGTTAAACTTTCACGCAGGGTGGTTACTTCCAATGTTTCGAAGGACATTGAAGTGCGGTTATCTTCGCTAGATGAAAAAAAGTCTGTTGTATCACGGCTGTTGTAACCTTCATATATCTGATTTGAAAAATTTTTCTCAATACTTTCAACAATAGCGGTGGTTGGTTTTGATGATCTTCGGTTGGTTTGAAGTTCCACCGGGCGCAAAGGATCATCGTTCTCCGATTGAATACCCCTTTGTGAGCTCATGGTAGAGTTTGAATTTGAAATGCGTGCCATTCCTTTCCAGAAACTTTCCCCAAAACTTGTGAAAAGGTCTTCCATTCTTGGGTTATTTTCCTCTATGCGAGGAGCTAAATTAGAGTTTAGGTTTGTGGCAGAAAGAGGTTGAAGAGCCGACGCCACAGTTACGTTTTGTTCGAAGTGCTCCTTAAAATGGCCCTGAGGACTATCAGAAGAATCATGCGGTAAAACAGCCGGAAAAATGGACACTGGGCGGCCTAAGAGAGTAAGACGTTGAGCAGCTTGAGCTGAGTGAAGTGAAATATTCTGATCTGTTTTTTCTTGGGAAGATAATGCAGACTGAGGGCTTGATGGATTCTTCTTGGGTTGTTTTTCTAAGTCTAGGTATTTTTCCTTCTTTTTTGTTGTCCTGCGGTATAAAAATATGAGGCCAAGGACGAGCAAAATAGTTATGACTAGGTAAATTTTGGACCGCCGCAAAAAAAAATAAAAATAAAATCAACAATCATTTCAAGCAGTTATTTGTTCTAGAGAATGGATAGGATATTTACTTCCACCCAGTGCTCCCAGAACCTCAGCTGCGGGGAACCTCGAGCTTGGATTCAAAGTTTGATTGATTGATAATGAGTCAACTGAGTTTTCGCTTAATGAAGGTATGCTAATATTGACCCCAGAAGCCACTTGAGAATTTGTTTGATTTGCTCTAGTCGAGGTATTTGAACTTGTTGGAAAACTGTTTTCTTGCGGAAACGTAGGAAGACGAACGGGTGAAGCACCACTATCTTTTAACACCAATAAACCATCCTTGTTTTGGTTTACATTTGGCCCCGCTTGAGAAATAACAGGCTTGATCAATATAATAAACTTTAAGAGTAATATGTGGCCCATATTTAGTCCGTTTTGGAGAGCAGATTTTTTTCTACTGCTTGCTGTTACGAATATCTCATAAAAGTCAGAGAAAGATTGAAAAAAGTAGGATGAAGTTTTCATGATTAGTTGCGCCAAAAATGAGAAAAATGGCCATGGATGATTTAACAACCCTGAACCCATCTCAAGTGAATCGTGGCGAAAAGAGACAAATATTAACTCAAGGCTTGGAGATAAGGCCATCGGCAAGTATTACCTGCCGATAGTTTTGAGCATCGCTCTTCGCTTCACCAGTAAATAGAAAATAAAATGAAAAAAGCTTTGGTGCTTATATGTTTCACCGAGAAAGATAATCGTGAAGTTTCACTGGATAATATCACAAAATCTTTCTGTTTGAGTTAGAAACAGATCCCTACAAAGCGGACCTCATCGAAGGGGTAAAAGGCTATCTTTTCATGCTGTAGAATTGTTTCAAAATTCTACCAATCGATTTTTTGACGACAACAACTTTTCTCTTTAGGTTTAAACAAGGAGTGCGCCACTGAAGGCGCTTAAGATATTGACTGCGGCGTTGAAACTGATCATTTATTTATAGTCGACATATTTTTAAATTATCCCCTCGATGATACTTTGGCAAAAATTAAAATTGCAAATTCAACCCTGAAATAATTTATCAACAGCGTTTCGCGTGTTCATGACTTAGGCTGCCGCTAAAATAAATTCAAAGTTTTGTGACCAATATCTTGGTCCCCAATCATCCCTAAAGTTGCGCATTTTCCTATCATACTGCACATGCATACAGGACACATGCGCACACGGTCACATTTGACAGATTTTACCAAATGGTTAATATATCAAATAATTTCGTTTCTGCGGGTAGCGTGGGGTGTCTAGCGGGAGAGAATGGGATTTTCCGCTATTATGTCGCAAAGTCATTATCTGGAACAGACAAATCAATCTTAAAGAGTTATAATTAACAGAAATGTATGTCAGCAACATATTTTCGAAAATTACGTAATTATGGCCCGGAAAAACAAGATACTATATTAAAAAACAGATGGCGCTTAGAGTTTAAAGTATGATATCTAAAATTTATTCAAAGTGTGGAAGAGTGGAAAAATAATGCCATTGTATCAAACCTAAGAAAGGCTAGTCCTCAAAGTTAGTTAACACTATTGATAAAATAACGGAGCGAGTGGAGAAGGGAATGGAGCGAGCAGAGAGCAGGAATGGGGCAGAGAAGTAAAAATAAATAATAAATACCTAGTCCTCAAAGTTAGTTAACACTATTGATAAAATAACGGAGCGAGCGGAGAGCAGGAATGGAGCAGAGCTATAAAACTAGAAATGAAAAGATAAAATTAAAAGATAAATAAAAGAATAAAACTGGCGATCTCAATAATGGAATGATAGATTGAGATGAATTGCAGCAGAAAGCATACTAACATAAATAATAAATACCTAGTCCTCAAAGTTAGTTAACACTATTGATAAAATAACGGAGCGAGTGGAGAAGGGAACGGAGCGAACGGAGAGCAGGAATGGAGCAGAGAAATAAAACTAGAAATGAAAAGATAAAAATAAAAGATAAAAAAAATTAAAACTGGCGATCTCAATAATGGAATGATAGATTGAGATGCCGAAAAATACAACAACTTGGCTCTTTAAATGTCTAGACAATAATTTTATCTCCGCTTCACTTAAGGAACAAGGACAAGGAACTAGGAACTACATGGAAAGGAAACAAACGTATAGGAAATAAAAATAAGGAACACTACTAGGAACACTAATCATAATAAGGTAACACATCATTATCTTTCATAAAACCAAGGCAATGCAGAGAATGATGTCTTGCAGAACCAAGGAAATGTTGAACTTTAGTAATTTATTACCAACTATTAGTCATTAAATTCATTAGTTAATTTTATATTATCATATATATAACTTACATAGAGCACTTGCCAAGTTATAGATATGTAATTGTTCTTTCTCACATACTTTTTCAACATCTATCCTCCAGATAAATACATATTGATCTGTTAACTACTATATATGGATGCCATACTTAATCCCTTTTTGGAATCCACTTTTCCTTTCTTATTTTTGTCTTGCTTACTGTTCCATCTCACTCATCACTTTCTTTATAGTTTTTCCTTATTGTTCTTTTCCACTTGTTCATCCCAAGCCACCAATTTTCCCTATTCCATCTATCATTTGTGTCTTTAACTTAACTAACTAAATAACATCTATCATATCAGGTATATTTGTATGTCTGCTCTTCTCAACAATGAATCCACTTTTCCTCTCTTATTTTTGTCTTGCTTGCTGTTCCATCTTGCTCATCACTTTTCTTATAGTTTTTCTGTATTGTTCTTGTCCACTTTTCCATCCTAAGCCACCTATTGTCCTTAGTCCATCTATCATTTCTCCCTTTAACTTAACTAACTCAATAACATCTATCTTATCAGGTATTTCTTTTTTCCTTATTGTTCTTATGCGCTTGTCCATACAAGCCAACTATTGTCCCTAGTCCATCTATCATTTTTCCCTTTAACTTAACTAACTAAATAACATTGTAGACATTCCTATAGTACTAGCTATAGGCCTTGACCAAGGGAGTTGGAGTAAAACTGGAGAGAAAAACCCCTGTCCCTTTGAGAAATACCAGGTGAGATTTATTTGCTACAGCAAATTATAGACTGTTACTATAGCCCTTCCAGTACACTTCTTGACTGTTTTACAAGTCAAGAAAGTAGCCAATAGCAGACCACTGAGAACCAAAGAACCAGAAACCATAAATTCAGAAAGATCCACACCATAAAAACAAAACACTGTGCACTTGTTGCACAGAAAACAGAAATAATACTTGCTGCAGGTTGCAAAGCTACAACAGAGAAACCAGTTTCCAAAGATGAGTTAAATGAAGAACTAACCTTGCAACAAACACAGCCAATTGTGGCCAAAAAACAGTGAAAACTGAGTGAGAAAACAATGATATAATTACCAGATGGTTGTATGATAATTAAGGTTTCCCCAAACTGTCTTATTCAGTATGTACACACAGACCACCATCTAAAAAATCCATGCACAGAAACAAATTTGGTGCTTTTGACAGCCAAATTGAATAAAAATCTTCTAGAAATGCTTCCCAGCCTTCTATGACCAAGGCAGGCAGCCGGACCTCCTTGAATCCAGAAAACCACTAAAAACCTCCAATAAAGCCCAAAATACTTAGAAAAATCCACCACAACTACTAAAACCCTTAAAAAACAAAATTAAGCAAGGCATAAAATATAGAGTCAAATCAGCTCTACTTAATGGTACTAAGTACTTAACCCTAAGACTTAAGGTTAGCCAGTAAAACACCAAAAAAAATTAAACAGCTATCATTTAGAATTGAAAAGTGAGTAAACGACCCCTTAAAACTTTGAATGTTAAAAATATCAACAAAACATGAAATATAGAAGAAATCCAGGGCTATCCTATGGTAGTAGCCACATACCCATAGTCCCAATATTCACTGAGTAAAACCAAAATAACACATAATTATTTGACCAATGTTAATTAAGACATTCAAAAACAATGCCAAACAGACCAACAAAGGCCTCTGCCAATTTTTGAAGACAACATCCTCCCTACAATTGAGAGTGTTTACATACTCCTTCACCAGAACCACCAATTCCACACATTTTTCAAAATCAATCTCTGAAATGGGTCCCTGTCAATACTGTATTGACCATAACCTCATCTGCACCATACCACCACCAATTCATCCATACAGAACTGCTTGTGATGCCTGCTATTCCAGAAAGAAATCTTGCTTTAGAACTGCTCCATTATCATCTGCAACAAATTCACCTCCCCCTCAACCTGCTCCATCTTTCAGCAAAACCAAAAGATCTAGGCCTTCCACCCTGATACCTAAATTAATCAACAAGTTACACCCTTCCAAAAAGAGTGCCAACAACACTACAACCACTAGCTTTACCATACTTGGTCCTTCTGATGGTAAAACCGATGCTTCTCTATACTGAAATTTAAGCTTATGAATTTCCAGTTCATTCCCATCAAGACAGTGATGATGACAATGTGGGAACCATTGAAACACCACCACCCAATCAATTGCCTACCATCAAGGACAAATTCCAACAACACTCTTCTCAACAAAAAAAATCTCATTCTAAACTACTTACAATCCACTCCTGCCAAGGATCCATAGGAAATTGAGAAAAGAAGACACCTCATTCACCAGTTAAAGACTAATGCTGAACACTTTGTTTCATCTCTTGATTTTAATCTGTAATTGATTCTTGCCTGCAATTTTTTACTTAGAAATAAAAAATTGACCACTTTCCAGACTTTCTGAATGTAGCCAACCATAAAAAAATTCCTCATTTTAAAGTCTTGGGGGACTCATCCTCCATTTTAAGTCTTGGGGGACTCAAAAGCCCTCATTTTATAGTCTTGGGAGACTCATAACCTAAATCATAAAGTCAGAACCAAAGATCAAAACATTAAAGACTAAAGAAATAACCTAGAACTCTGATGTGACTGTTCTACAGAGAAGCCAATTCATCAGTTACCCCCACACTTTCCTTAACTAAATTGAGAGACTCCCCCTTTGTATTCCCTCTGCCAAAATCACACCAGCATCAAATTATCAGTTTATAGTCCTGAAGGAATTAACCATCAACACATATTCAGTTTATAGTCTTGGGGGACTACACCATTTTTCAGTTTGAAGTCTTGATGCACTGACCAAAGTGTTCAGTTTCAAGTTTTGACAGACTTTCCACACTTTGCATAAGAAGATAGAGAAAATTCCATGCACAATGCTCCTCAACCACAAAACTGAACTTCAACTTTCTCTTCATCATCTACCCATCACTGTAAAAAAATTTTCTTTTATCTCTTTTCTCTTCATTTTTGTCCCATCACAGATCATGGCCGGATCCCCAGATTTTGACCCATCAGACCTTACTTGTTTCACTGCTCTCAAGTACTATGCTTGCAAACATTGTATCCACATGTGCAGACCTTGCACTTTCACTCTTCAAACTCCTGAAGACAAACTCTACAACAGGGCCTGTGATTCTTGAAACTAAAAAAAGAAAAAAAGTGACATAGACCCCAATTATCCTATACCACCACCTTCACCTTCACACAAATACATCTCTAGATCTCCTTCCAGGTCCCCAGAACTTGGTCCTGCTTCCTCTTCTTTATCTTCAGCTCCTTCCAGAAGTTCGCACTGCTCTGCCCCCAGAACACTCTCAAGAAGACCTGCCTTATCATCTCAAAAAACAGCCTTTATTTCATAAATTCCAGCTAAAACAGCTTTGAAATCAGCTCCAAGGCTGCTAGACCCCATCCAGGCGGCCCACCCGCCCTGCTAGGAAGCAAAAATCAGGCTCAAAACCATCAAAATCAGCCGTAAAATAGCCAAATTCAGCCAGAAAACACTAATAACACCATGCGAAAACCTCCTAGTGTTCCCAGAGCAATTATCACTACGCAATATAGGGGGTGGACTTGCTAGCAAGTCCTCAACCTGAACTCAGATGGAACTCAGATGGAACTCAGACTGAACTCATACTGAACCCATACTGAACTCTACTTGAACACCCACCTAAAACTGTTCTTCTGAGTGGTGTTCATTCCTGATTGTATGGCTCCTTTATCAATAGCTCAATGTGTGTTCAATCTATGGTGAGTTTGGGTCCAAGGTTGCGGACTTGCTAGCAAGTCCGCCCCCCATATTGTGTGGTGTATCTCAAAAATTTCTTCATAAAAAAATTTCAAAAATTTCAAAACTTCTAGAAGACCTACCAGAAAACCTCAAGAAGAAACAAGAGCACCAAACACTGCTTTTAGACAAAAATCACCTTCTCAAACAAGAAGAATTAACTACACCTCTGATCTGCCAGCCAATTACTCATCTGACATTTCAATTCCTTTCAGATCTTCATCCAGAAGATCCCAATCCACTTCCAGGTCACCTTCTCCTGGTCCATTCTACAACCAACCTGGTACTCCAACCACAGTATCCAACCAAGCTGAACCAAGCAATAATATCAACAACAAAAACAACAGCCCTACTACTCCAACAAAGCTACATGAAAATCTTCCTTCTAGTACATATTCTCAACACTATTTAGAGGATGACTATGAAAGTCCATTCCTCCATCTGGTTGATCCTCCTACTACATCCATTCAAAATCCTTCAACATTCCAGATTCCAGCCACTTACAAATTTGATGAGCTTCCAATCTGTAAGTACCAAGTTAATATATCTGATTTCTTCAACAGAAAAAAATTAATGATCCACTCCAACAAAGCTACAGGAAAATCCTCCTTCTAGTTCATATTCTCAACAACATTTAGAGGATGACTATGAAAGTCCATTCCTCCATCTGGTTGATCCTCCTACTACATCCATTCAAAATCCTTCAACATTCCAGATTCCAGCCACTTAAAAATTTGATGAGCTTCCAATCTGTAAGTACCAAGTTAATATATCTGATTTCTTCAACAGAAAAAAATTATTGATCCAATTTTTTTTAGTTAGCACCCTGCCTCTTGAATCTGCTATTGGGATTGGCCAACCTCTAGAAACCACATTGACACTGTATTACAATAATATGAAGCAACACCTTAGCATGATGTGTTCAAACATGCTTAAGGCCTTTGCTCTTCATGGGCCATTGAATGAATTTGAGAAGAATCTGAGGAAAAAACATCTTGATGAGCACTGGAAGATGTCTAGAATAAATGAGCACACCTTCCAACACTCCATCCCAGCCTCTTCTACTTCTATTCAAAAATCACCTTCCAATCTGGTTACTGACCATTACAATCCATACACTCTTTCCAGCCACCTAAACCACAAAGAACACAGTTCTTCCTCCAATCCCAACAAAAAGAAAAAATACCAACATAATCTGGACCAACCGCCAGAGGCTTCTTCTTTCAGGCATTAAATAAAAAAAAGAAATTAATAATTCACTAAATAGAGAGAACAATAAAAATTAGCAGATATATATATAAAATTTGTTTTGTTTTTCTTTTTATTTTTATTATATTTATATTTATATTTTTATTTTTACTTTTATTTTTATTATTATTTTTATTTTTATTTTTATTTTTATTTTTATTTTTATTTTTATTTTTATTTTTATTTTTATTTTTATTTTTATTTTTATTTTTATTTTTATTTTTATTTTTATTTTTATTTTTATTTTTATTTTTATTTTTATTTTTATTTTTATTTTTATTTTTATTTTTATTTTTATTTTTATTTTTATTTTTATTTTTATTTTTATTTTTATTTTTATTTTTATTTTTATTTTTATTTTTATTTTTATTTTTATTTTTATTTTTATTTTTATTTTTATTTTTATTTTTATTTTTATTTTTATTTTTATTTTTATTTTTATTTTTATTTTTATTTTTATTTTTATTTTTATTTTTATTTTTATTTTTATTTTTATTTTTATTTTTATTTTTATTTTTATTTTTATTTTTATTTTTATTTTTATTTTTATTTTTATTTTTATTTTTATTTTTATTTTTATTTTTATTTTTATTTTTATTTTTATTTTTATTTTTATTTTTATTTTTATTTTTATTTTTATTTTTATTTATATTTATATTTATATTTATATTTTTATTTTTATTTTTATTTTTATTTTTTTTTTACTTTTATTTTTATTTTTATTTTTATTTTTATTTTTATTTTTATTTTTATTTTTATTTTTATTTTTATTTTTATTTTTATTTTTATTTTTATTTTTATTTTTATTTTTATTTTTATTTTTATTTTTATTTTTATTTTTATTTTTATTTTTATTTTTATTTTTATTTTTATTTTTATTTTTATTTTTATTTTTATTTTTATTTTTATTTTTATTTTTATTTTTATTTTTATTTTTATTTTTATTTTTATTTTTATTTTTATTTTTATTTTTATTTTTATTTTTATTTTTATTTTTATTTTTATTTTTATTTTTATTTTTATTTTTATTTTTATTTTTATTTTTATTTTTATTTTTATTTTTATTTTTATTTTTATTTTTATTTTTATTTTTATTTTTATTTTTATTTTTATTTTTATTTTTATTTTTATTTTTATTTTTATTTTTATTTTTATTTTTATTTTTATTTTTATTTTTATTTTTATTTTTATTTTTATTTTTATTTTTATTTTTATTTTTATTTTTATTTTTATTTTTATTTTTATTTTTATTTTTATTTTTATTTTTATTTTTATTTTTATTTTTATTTTTATTTTTATTTTTATTTTTATTTTTATTTTTATTTTTATTTTTATTTTTATTTTTATTTTTATTTTTATTTTTATTTTTATTTTTATTTTTATTTTTATTTTTATTTTTATTTTTATTTTTATTTTTATTTTTATTTTTATTTTTATTTATATTTATATTTATATTTATATTTTTATTTTTATTTTTATTTTTATTTTTTTTTTACTTTTATTTTTATTTTTATTTTTATTTTTATTTTTATTTTTATTTTTATTTTTATTTTTATTTTTATTTTTATTTTTATTTTTATTTTTATTTTTATTTTTATTTTTATTTTTATTTTTATTTTTATTTTTATTTTTATTTTTATTTTTATTTTTATTTTTATTTTTATTTTTATTTTTATTTTTATTTTTATTTTTATTTTTATTTTTATTTTTATTTTTATTTTTATTTTTATTTTTATTTTTATTTTTATTTTTATTTTTATTTTTATTTTTATTTTTATTTTTATTTTTATTTTTATTTTTATTTTTATTTTTATTTTTATTTTTATTTTTATTTTTATTTTTATTTTTATTTTTATTTTTATTTTTATTTTTATTTTTATTTTTATTTTTATTTTTATTTTTATTTTTATTTTTATTTTTATTTTTATTTTTATTTTTAAACTACTAACATACTGAAAAAAACTTGAAAATAAAAAGACAAAATTACCCCAAAAATAAGAGAGCTGAGAAATTAAAATAAAATGTATAACAATAATAAAATGAGATAAATAATAATTACTAATGGTATCCCCCAGCCAATTGATGAGCTTATCCCCTGATACCTTACTCACATTCAAGTGCACCTTGATGTGGATACACCTTTAAATAATTTTTAAATAAATTGAGATAAAACAAATTAAAATAATAATATAAATAAATAAAATATGAAATAAATAGAAATCAAAAAAAATTATAAAAAAATGAGATAGAGATGAAAAAGAAAATAGCATTGCCCATCAGATTTATGAGCCTTTCCCCACCAATGCTTGCCCACATCCAGGTGACCCTGATTTGGTGACACCATATAATATAATTTTTTGTTTTTTCCATCTTTATATACTAATAACCCCCATAAAAAATTAAAAGAAAAAAAAGATAAAAAAGAAAACAATCTAAAACTAATATCGAACACAACCATAGACACAAAAATTAAAGAAAAGAAAAAGACAAAGTCTGGCTCCATAGAAAGTCCAGTCCAAGAAAATGATCACTGGGTGGGCTCCCTCCAATAAGTAAAAATGATGGGAGACCACCAGTGATCCACAACTTAAACCAGAGAACCCAGTCCTGTACCAGTATGGAAGTTTAAAATCATAGTGGACTTGAAACCTGAATAAAAAAAACCAGAACTAAGATTGTCGGCTGGTCGTCTAGAAGAAGGAGAAAATGGAAGAAGGAATGAGAGGAGGAGAAAGAGGAAAAGGGTATGGGTAATAAAAAAAATAAAATTTAATAAGATTATTTAATTTATTGAGAGAAAAACAACGATAAGTGAGCTGGGAGGTGACAACAACTTGGTTTTATTAATATTAATATTATTTAAGTAAGAGTTCTGCGCGGCAACCAAAATAATTACTATCAGACTTAGAGCAACCTTTAAAATGTTATATAAATTTTTAATTAGAATTTTATTACTAATAAAAAGAATATAAACGTAATAAAAATTGTATTTAAATTGTTGAGTGTATAATAAGTGATAAGGCTACAGGGGATTATCCAAGGCCCTTTTATAGGCAATGGGTCCTCTGAAGCGCTACTATATCAGTAAATACAATGATTAGAAAGGAATAAAACAAATATATCAAAAAGAGTAAATGAAACATAACAATATAGAGAAAAACATGAAACAATTAATTAAAAGCCCAATTAAGAATCCAATTTCCCCGCCATTAATCCCCAAATCAGTAAGTGACAATAGTAAATAACTAAACAAGAGTGGAAACATAGGAACTATGAGAAATATAATTCCCAACAGATGGTCCATCCTGATTAGAGAACATTTTAAGTGAAACAAAAAAATAATTTGACGCAACAAAACAATCAATTAATCTCAATTTAGTTCAAATTAAATTATTTGTTTTTTCTAACACAATTAAGGGTCAAAAGAAGCGTCCTTAATAATTGTTTAGTGTCATATGAGAGGTATTAGTTAATATATAAATTTAAGTAATTAATTTAAATATATTATAAATCAAATTTACACTTGTAATTATAATATATGTTTTTTTTAATTAATTAAATATAAATTGATAATTATTAAATATATAAAAATGCGCCATTATTTGTAGAATATATTATATTATGCCCAATTTAATTGTATATAAAAATATATATAACCAATAAGTTTAATGTAACATTTGTATATAATAAAATTCTTATATAATTTCATTATGTAATAAAATATTAAGTTATATTCATTAAATACAAGTTTTACCCACTCTTTAAGGTTTTATAATTTATATATCATTTACTGGACTCCTGGAATAGCCTGGCTGACAAAGATTCAACTAGGAAAAACAAAAAACTTGAAACAGACATTTTGGGGTAACTATTCTACAGAGCAGCCAGCTCATCATTTACCCCCACACTTGCCAAAATAATATCTAGAAGCCCCCCTGTGTACCTTATAACAAAAACACAAATTCCAACACATTAAACCATAACCAATAAGAGTGAAGATTCCGGCACTTGAAGACCAAAAGAGTTTCCAGTTTAAAATCATAGAGGACTAAAATATGTGAAGAAAAACCAATACTAGGGTTCAACTAAATTAAGAGAAGGGGTTGGAAATAGACAATCTGGGGTACCTGTTGATAGAGCAGCCAGTCCATCAGTTACCCCCACACTTGCCAAAATAAAATCTAGAAGCCCTGACCATGGGTACCTTCTAACAGAAATATTTCCAACAAAACAGATGCACAGAATCACCAAAATCCAAAATTAATGAATGGTCTCTAGTATATCCTCATTGCCAAGTCAATCTTATTCACCTCTACTGCCTCTTTGATAAAATCTCTTCACCTGATCAGAAGCCACTCTCTTCTTCAAGACTGCACCATCTAACTCCTCCAAAACATAAGAACCTCCAGACACCTGAGATCTGACTCTGTAAGGTCCATTCCATCTGTCACCAAACATTTTTCCCCACTAACTCTCCAAACTTCTATTATACATCAAAACCAAACAACCTGGTTTCAAGGGATTCCTGAGTCTATGAGCCAACTTCTTGTCCCAGTATCTGACTGATTGATTTCTTATCTTCATTATTCTAGAGTATGCCTTCTCTTGACATTCCTCTCTACATTCCAACTGTTTCATGCTGGAACAGAGCAAATCTTCTGTTAAACACACATCATCCCAATAAATTTCAAGATAAGAAACAGCTTCCAAATCCACTGGTAGAACAGCTTTCTGCCAAAAAGTTAACTCATAAACGGAATAGCCAGTTTTCTTTTTCACAGTGACCCTATCAGCAAATAACACCAAGGGTAAATAATGCCTCCATTTTTCAGCACTATATCCACAAATTTTCACCAAAGCATTCTTGATAACTTGATGGCCTCTTTCAACCATGCCTTCAGCTTCAGGATAATAAGGTGTAGCCACTTTGACTTTAGAACCAATACTTGCCACAGCTTCTTTAAATTCAACTCCAAACTCTGGCCCACCATAAACAGTCACCAACTTCATCAACCCATATCTAAACACCCATTCCTTCTTCAAAACCTCTGCCACATTTTTGGAAGTCAAATTGACCAGAGGCACTTCCTCAACCCAACCAGACAAATCATCCCTGGAAACAATCAAGTATTTATACTGCCCTCTTTAATATGGACAGCATCCAGACTGACTCTTCCAAACACAGTTGATTCACCAGTAGCACGGCCGACCTCTTTAGGTTTTGAGTGACTTCTTCTTTGACATTCTTCACAATATTGAAACCAACCCTGCACAGCCAACTTCATACCTAGCCACCAAAATCTTTCAGCCACTCTTCTATAAGTCTCCCCAAAGCTTCTATGACCAAGGTCTTCATGCAAAGACTTCAACACCAACTCTTTACCCTTCTTCTGAGTCACCACTACTTGAGGATTTGAACACCTCCTCCTTATCAACCTCGTTCCTGACACATAGAGGCCAAGACTCTTTTTCTTGATTGCCACC
This sequence comes from Hemileia vastatrix, assembly GCA_030280995.1. Taxonomy (NCBI): domain Eukaryota; kingdom Fungi; phylum Basidiomycota; class Pucciniomycetes; order Pucciniales; family Zaghouaniaceae; genus Hemileia; species Hemileia vastatrix. The sequence continues at coordinate 14,017,071 of JASXTE010000004.1, read as the reverse complement.
CAAGTATCATCATCACAAATATCTGGCCTCTCCAAAGTTAACAGATATTTAACCATAATAAAATAAAACCTAGTCTGACCCCAGGCCTCATCTTCAAAATCCAGCAAAACATTATCCAAGGGTACAACCATTTCATCAAAATCTTTAGTGTACACATGAGCAACACAACCAGCCCATCCAGGACACTAATCCCTAAATTTTTGTACATCATTTTCCTTCCACTGAATTTTAAGAGAATTCAGTTCAATGAAAAAAACACCATTATTTAATTTTGAGCCATCCCAAAAAACAGCCCCATCTTCAACAACAAAAACATCCTAATCACCAGAATAAAGATCAGAACCAGCCAGTTTAGCCTCTTGGTGGAGGAGAGAACAATCATCCAGTTTAGCATCATGGTGGAGGAAAGAAAAATCATCTAGTTTAGCCTCATGTAAAAGAAAGAATGATCATCCAGTTTAGCCTCATGGGGGAGGAGAGAAAAATCTTCAGCACACTTTGTGCTGGCCCTAACCAATGGGACATATCCATCAAATTCTTCATAGTCTGATTGAATCTTCATCTGTGGGTGGCCTCCTTGATAATCCATCCGGCATCATAAAAGATTTTCCACATTTGTGTACCAGGCAAAAAGAAAAATGCTGAAGAAATTCCACCCACCTTGTCATTGGAGAATTCAGAAAACTAGGTGTATTGATCATTTGAACCAGAGATTTTTCATCTACCTGAAACTCAAAATGCTGCCCTAACAAAACAGTTTGTATCTTCTTCAAAATTTTTGCTACAGCACACAACTCCAACTTGGGTTGAGAATATCTATATTAAACCTCATTAAATACCACAGACTCATACCTTACTGGCCTGACCCTCTCAGTATTATCTTCCTGAGACAACACAGCACCAGGAGCAATATAACACAAGTCCACTTCCAGATAAATTTTTCCGGATCCCACTCCATAATTTCACTTATAAAGAATAATATCTTCACCTACCACCTTCTTCAACTTTTGAAAAGCCTCTTCACACTCTTCAGACCATTTCCACTCTGAATCTTTCCTGGTCAACCTTTTTAAAGGTGAAGCCAACAAAGAAAAATCTTTAATAAAAATATTGACGTACATACAAACCCCTGAAAATCCCCTGACTACAGTAGTATTTTTAGGCCTTGGCCATGACTAAATTTCATTTACCTTCTTCTTCGCCAAAATCCTTCCCTCCTTACATAAATCATGACCCAGAATTTCCAGAGCAGGAACACTAAAACAAAAAATTGACCAAGAAATGGTCAAAACAGCCTCTTTAGTCCTAAAAAATACTCTCTCTAGAGTAATTGCATATTCCCAAACAAATCTCCTTATATCAGGATTTTCCTTCTGCACCTCACTTCCATAATCAGTGGAGGGTCCTTTGATTCCACCGTCATCAATAAATATACCAGCATGAGTAGGGACCTCATCCTGTAAATACAAGCCATTTGTGCTTGATATACCACTACTGATTAAGTTGCTCCTTGAGGCAACCAAGTGAGATAAAATCTTCCCAGAAGAGTCTCAAACATTTTAAATGGCCTTGAATCTGTGTGAAGTTCCCTCTCATCATAAACATCCATAATATCACCCAAACAATAAAATATCCTTCAAGAAAAAGCTTCAACAAAGTCTTCCGCACTTGGAAGCATTTACACATCCTTGATAGTGACTCTATTCAAGAACCTAAGATCATGCACCACCCCCCTTCCCATTCTGCTTCTTTACACAGAACACAGGACTTTAGTAACTAGATGTTGATTGTTTGTATAAACAGGTCCTGACTCTTTCCCTGACAATCTCTATAAAATCATCCCTAATAGCAGCTGGAATTGGAATAGGTTTTATTTGCAAAGGTTTGTCACAAAACACAGGAATCAAGTAAGGTTCCCAATAAGAGTGTTACAACACACCCCTTTCCTCTTCAACAAATGCCACTTCTTTCTCCCCAAGCCCAATGTCGTACGCTGTGGTCTTCCAACATTGGCAGGGGCCTTTGATGTGTGATTTGGCGCTGTTTGTGCATGTCTTAATTGACATCTGTTAAGGAATTGGGTATTTTTCTAGTTTTATTCCATGGATATTGGGTCTGCGGGTATGTGGGTACTATCATTGGATAGCCCCAGTTTCTCTCTATATTTTATGACTTGTGGACATTTTTCATATTCTAAGTTTTAAAGGTTCATTTCCTCATTTTTAATTTATAAAAGATAGCTGTTTAATTTTGTTTTTTGTGTTTTACAGGCTAACCTTAAGTCTTAGGGTTAAGTGCTTAGTACCATTGGATAGAGCTAATTTTTCTCTATATTTCATGTCACAATGTTGTTATAGTAAAATTCTGTGTATAATGGTTTTAGTAGTTGTAGCTAATTTTTATAAGTAGATTAGTTGTTTTTATTGGTTTTCTGGCTTCAGGGAGGCCAGGCCGCTTCAGGCGGCACCTCCGACGTTGGGCAGCCTTCCCGCCTCTGTTTTAGAAGGTTGGGGAGTGCTTCAGGAGGGTTTTTTATTCAATTTGGCGGGTACAGGCACCAGATTGGTGGGTGCGCATGGTCTCTTAGATAGTGGTCTGTGTGTACATAGTGAATAAGAAAGTTTGGGGCAACCTTAATCATCATACAACCGTCTGGAGGTGATATCATTGTTCCTCACCCAGTTTTCACTGTTTTCTTGCCACAATTTGGCTGTGCTTGTTGCAAGTGAGTTCTTCATTTAACTTAACTTTGGCAACTGTTTCTCTGTTATAGTCTTGCAAGCTATAGCAAGTATTATTGCTGTCTCTGGTGTGGATTTGAAGCCTACATCAGGTATCTTTGCTGTCTCTGGTGTGGAAATTTGTCTACATTTCAGTTCTTTGGTCTGGTAGTCTGTCTGGTGACTACTTTCTTAACTCATCAAGCAGTCAAGTGTGTTGAAAAAGGGTTTTAGCAAAACAGGAACCAACTTACTTTAGCAAGTAAATCTCACTCTATTTTTCTAAAGGGAAAGGGGATTTTCTCTCTGGGTTTTCTCCAACTCCCTTGGTCAAGGCCTATAGCTAGTACTATAGGATTGTCTACATTTCTGGCGCCCAACGTGGGGAAAAACTTGCTAGATCTTTGGAATCTCTTTTTTCTTTGGTTGGCTCTTTTTGGTGTTTTGGTCTGGAGGAATGGATTCTGGTTCCTCTATTCCTGTGGTGACTGTCAGTGGGGGAGATGGTTTTATTTCTGTGATAGTTAGGGAGTGTTTAAGGATTAAAACTTGGGATGGTACCAAGTTTAATGGGGAGGATGTCAAGTGGTTTCTGGAGAAATATGAAACTGCCGCTGGAGTGGATGGTCCTTTTTACCTGGACATGGTGAAGCAGATTATCTTCTTCATTGGTTATAGGGAAGTGGAGAAGGAGATTGTGGCCATGTCTGGCTACAAGAAGAGGGATTGGAAGTTATTGTGTAGGGTGATGGTGGATAGATGGGGTGTCAGGTTCACTATGGTGGATCTGAAAAAGGTTGTCAGTTAATGGTAATCTTATGGTGGTGTTGGTAACTTGCATAGTTACAGGAAATTCTGCTACAGTTTGATCCTGTGGTGGAATATTTTGTGGAAGTGGAGGAGCTAGCACATGAAAATGCTGCCAAGGATGTTTTTTGGTCTTCCATGGCTAGAGATGTCAGGATGGATGTGTTGAAGGAGTTGTCAAGAAAAGAATTGATGAAGACTCTTTCTAATGGAGACCAGAAGTTGCCTGCCTTGGATAAGGTGAAGGAGGCTGTTGAGGCCAGTTTAAAGTTATTGGCTGTGGACACCTATCAGGAAGGGTGTGCCAAATATGTCAGCAAAGTCAGTGAGGCTTTGGCTGAAGAGGAAGTTAGGGAGAAGAAGGAGGAGAAGAATTTGGTGCAGGTTCCCAAACAGGAGAGGGACCCAATGGTGGAGCAGTTTGCTGATCTTACAAAGCAGCTTCATATTTTTGTTCAGGAGGCTAAGAAGGTCAATAAGGCACCTTCTCAGCCTGGAGATTTTGATAGGAGGGCTAGTAAGAGTGATCCTTGGGTCTGATCTTATTGCAGCAGGAGGGGGCACAGGTCCAATGATTGTTGGGAGTTGAACAGGGATGTGTCTGAAGGAAAGGTGGAATTTGATGGCAGGGTTTTCAAGTTCCCTGATGGTTCTTTTGTTAATCCCAGTGAGGGGAAGGCTCCTGTTGATTTGGTCAGGAGAAGGGGAGGTCTCAATCAAAGGAGGCCAAAGTTTGAGGAGATTCCTGATCAAGGGACGTCTTCTGGTAAGGAGGATGAGGATGGCAAGGGGAAGGGGAAGGAGGTCAATAAGGTCTCTTTTTCTACTTCCTTTGGTGGTTTGGAGTTGTATTCCTGTGGTGGACAATCAAGTGGAGAATGCTTGGCTGGTTTTTATGATGTGGAAGCAGGTAAGGTGGGAAGGCCTAAGAGCAGTTCTCAGGCCCAACCAAAGCCAAATGCTTCAATGGTGGATCCTAAGCTGAGTGCAACTAGGAAGAGGTACAGCAAAGAGGAGCTGTACAAGATGCAGAAGGGTATGTCTGACATGGGCCCCCCTAGTTTCGGCGCATTGGACATGAATGGTGAGCCAATGCCAGTGGAGGTGGATCCTGACTCTGAGGAGGATGTCCCTTTGGCTTCATTGCCAAAGCCTGCTGGAGGTAGAGGGTCTGGTGAGGGATCTGGTTTGGTTCCTGTTAATGGTAAATCTGTTGGTGGTGCTGGTCCTCAAAAAGCTTCTAGGACCAAGGTAGTGAAGCAAAGAGCTCACTTTGAGAGGCCAGTAGTTTCTGGTCAAGTTAATGTTATGGACTCTGTCCTGGAAAGGATGAATCAGGGTCAGGTTTCCCTATTGTATGGGGAATTTTATGCTATCAGTCCAGGGTTGGCTGATAGACTGAAAAAGTTGTTGAACAGGAGAAGAGTTTCTTCTGGGTAGGTAGAATATATTTTTGATTTTTCTGAAAAGTTTGGTGAGGGGTTGGAAACTCATTTTTCTGCTCCTCTGGGATATGTCAATGTCACTCTGAATGGCAGGGAGGCAAGGGCATTGGTGGATTCAGGTTCTCAGATAAACCTGATTTCTTTGCTTGTGGCAACTCATTTGGGCCTCCCCATCAAAACTGGTATTGATGGGAATTTGAGAGGGATCGGTGGTCATGTCACTGAATTGGTTGGAACTTCAGAGTTTGTGAAGTTAGATGTTGGCGGAGCCTCAAGGAAGGTTCATTTTTACATTGCTAAAGGTAATGTAAAAGCAGTTTTGAATGGTCCATTCTTGATGGATTTTAAGGTAAGAATTGGTTATCAATTTGATTTGGGAATCAGTTTGGAGTTCACTGGTGAAGATGAAAGGAGGCTTCACATGAGGTTATCATCCCCTGGAGAGGATGTTTGGGAGACCAGGCCTGGTTTATCTACAATGTGTCAGTGCATGGACTGCTGCAGGAGAAGGAAAGAAGTGGGTGCTACCTTCGGTTTTTTGGAGTGTGGCTCAGGCTCTATTGAGAGTCTGTCTTTTTTATAGTAATGAGGGCTGATCACCCTAGTGCTACAACCTCTCCCCAAAATGAGGAAATCCCAGGTTTTAGTAGGTCAGCTCCCTTGGAGATATACCAAGTGGATTTTCAACTTTCTCTTTTTAATGTTTCTCTTCTCTGCAAGTATTCATCAAGTTTTTTATCAAGTCTCTGTTCTCTCTCAAGATTATTAATTATTTTTAATTCAAGCTCAAGGAAGAAGATTGGTTATATATCTTTATTGAAAGATATGCGGAAAAGTTTTGGGGCGGTGAGATTGGGGTCTAAAAGTAAGTCCTCCCAATTGTGCACCACTAGGGCTTCTTCTACACCTTTCAAAAACATTACTTGGGCCACACCTGTGAGCATTGGGGAAACCCCTGGTTATTTTTGTAGGTCAGAAGAAAACTCAAGAAAAGAAGATAAAAATTTCAAGATAATTCAAGAAAATCAAGAAAAAAATCTGAAGATAATGAAGAAAGAAGATTCAAAATATTTTTGTGAATATTGTCAAGATCAATTTTTGGGCCTCCAGAATGAGGTTAAACTGCAAAATTTTAAAAGTGTTGATTCTGAAGATGAATCAAGATTTGAAGATTTGGAAGACGGAAGTGAAGATGAAGATTTGGAATTGCAGAAAAGTTTTGGAGTGGTGAGATTGGGGTCTAAAAGTAAGTCCTCCCAATTGTGCACTGCTAGGGTTTCTTCTACACCTTTCAAAAACATTACCTTGGCCACACATGTGAGAAATGGGGAAACCCTTGGTTTTTGTTCCAGGTCTGGTGGTGAAGATATCCTAAAAATCCCTCAAGTTGAAGGTGGAGCGGCAAAGTATATAAAGGTAGCACAGAAGAATAGGCCTTTGGGTTTTAATCCACCCTTGAAGAGACCTCCTTTGTCAAGAGATCCGTACTGTACTCCTTTGGTGAAGAATCCTCCAGAATTTGTAGAGACGGCTAAGGTGACCGTGGAAAGGTTGAAAGTTGTTAATTTTAATCCTGATGGGTGGTTGTCTGAAGAAGAAAAGAAGTTGTTGCACGTTATTGTGCTAAGTGAAAAGGCTGTGGTGTTTGTAAAGGAGGAAAGGGGTGTATTGAAGCACTCTTATGGGGAACCTTACTTGATTCCTGTGGTTTGTCATGAACCTCGGAAAATCAAACCTATTCCGATTCCAGCCGCTATAAGAGAGGATTTTGTGGAGATTGTTAGGGAAAGAGTCAGGACTGGGTTATGCGAACAATTGACATACAGCTACTCAAGTCCGGTTTTCTGTGTAAAGAAGCAGAATGAGAAGTTGAGGGTGGTTCATGATCTTAGATCCTTTAATAGAGTCACTATCAAAGACGCTGGTATGCCACCAAGTGCAGAGGATTTTGTTGAAGATTTTGCTGGAAGGGTGTTATGGTTTGGGTGATATTATGGATGGTTATGATGAGAGGGAACTCCATACGGATTCAAGGCCTCTCACAACTTTTGAGACTCCTTTGGGAAGATTTCAGTTCACTAGGTTGCCTCAGGGAGCAACTAATTCAGTGGTGGTATATCAAGCACAGATGGCTTGGATTTTGCAGGATGAGGTTCCTAGTCATGCTGGTATTTTTATTGATGATGGTAGAATTAAAGGACCATCCATTGATTATGGTAATGATGTGTTAGCGGAGAACCCTGGCATAAGGAGGTTTTTGTGGGAATAGGCAATAACTCTAGAGAGAGTGTTGTTTAGGATTGAAGAGGCTGCTTTGACCATTTCAGGGTCAAAATTTTGTTGTTGTGTTCCTTCTTTGGAAATTCTGGGTCATGTGGTATGTAAAGAGGGAAGGATTATGGCGAAGAAGAAGATTAATAAAATTCAGTCAGGGCCAAGGCCTAAAAACACTACTGAAGTCAGGGGATTTTTGGGTGTATGTGTATATGTCAGGATTTTTATTAAGGATTTTTCTTTGTTGGCTTCACCTTTAAGGAAGTTGACCAGAAAAGATGCAGATTGGGAATGGACTGAAGAGTGTGAAGAGGCTTTTCAGAAGTTGAAAAAGGTTGTTGGTGAAGATATTGTTCTTCACAAGTTGGATTATGGTGTTGGTTCTGGAAAAATTTTTCTGGCAGTGGACTCAAGTTATATTGCTGCTGGTGCTGTTTTGTCTCAGGAGAATAAGACTGGGAGGGTCAGGCCGGTACGATATGAATCTGTGGTGTTTAATGAGGTGGAATCTAGGTATTCTCAACCTAAGTTGGAATTGTGTGGTGTAGCAAAAATTTTAAAGAAGCTACAGATGGTTTTGTGGGGGCAGCATTTTGAGCTGCAGATGGATGCAAAATCTTTGGTTCAGATGATCAATACGCCTAGTCTTCCAAATGCTCCAATGACTAGCTGGGTGGCATTTATTCAACATTTTTCTTTTGACTGGTACACAAACCAGGCAAAACATTTACTATGCCTTATGGATTATCAAGGAGGCCACCTACAGATGAAGATTCTGAGGCTGAAGAGTTCGATGAAGATGTTTCAGTGGTTAGGGCCAGCAAAAAGGGTGCTGAAGATTTTTCTGACCTCCCCCAAGAGGCTAAACTGGCTGGATCTGATCTTGATTCTTGTGATCAGGATGTTTTTGTTGATGAAGATGGAGTTGTTTTTTGGGACAGCTCAAATTTGGTAAGGGGTGTTTTTGTTAGTGAACTGGATTCTCACAAGGTTCAGTGGAAAGAGAATGACATGCCAAAATTTAAGGATTGGTGTCCTGGCTGGGCTTCTCAATTGGCTCATGTTCACACTGTTGATTTTGATGATAGAATTGTACCCTTGGATGTTGTTTTGTTGGATTTTGAAGATGAGACCTGGGGTAAGTCTGGGTTTTATTTTATTTTGGTGGAATATGTGTTGAACTTGGAGAGGCCAGATAGTTGTGATGATGATACTTGGTTGGCAATCAATCAGAAGAGTCCTAGATTTAATGTGTCAGGAAGAAGGTTGATGAGGAGAAGGCATCTTAATCCTCAAGTGGTTGTAACATATCTGTTAACTTTGGAGAGGCCAGATATTTGTGATGATAATACTTGGGTGGCAATCAAGAAGAAGAGTCTTGGCCTCTATGTGTCAGGAAGGAGGTTGATAAGGAGGAGGTGTCCAAATCCTCAAGTAGTGGTGACTCAGAAGAAGGGTAAAGAGTTGGTGTTGAAGTCTTTGCATGAAGACCTTGGCCATAGAGGCTTTGGGGATACTTATAGAAGAGTAGCAGACAGATTTTGGTGGCCAGGTATGAAGTTGGCTGTGCAGGGTTAGGTTCAATCTTGTGAAGAATGTCAAAGAAGAAGTCACTTGAAACATAAAGAAGGGGGCCGTGCTACTGGTGAATCAACTGTTTTTGGAAGGGTCAGTCTGGATGCTGTCCATATTAAAGAGGGCAGGTATAAATACTTGATTGTTTCCAGGGATGATTTGTCTGGTTGGGTTGAGGAAGTGCCTCTGGTCAATTTGACTGCCAAAAATGGGTTGATGAAGTTGGTGACTGTTGATGGTGGGCCAGAGTTTGGTGCCGAATTTAAAGAAGCTGTGGTTAGTATTGGTTCTAAAGTTAGAGTGGCAACACCATATTATCCTGAAGCTGAAGGCATGGTTGAAAGAGGCCATCAAGTTATCAAGAATGCTTTGGTAAAAATGTGTGAGGATAGTGGTGAAAAGTGGAGGTATTATTTACCCTTGGTGTTATTTGCTGATAGGGTCACTGTGAAGAGGACAACTGGCTAATCTCCTTATAAGTTAATTTTTGGTCAGAAAACTGTTCTACCTGTGGACTTGGAAGCTGTCTCTTATCTTGGAATTGATTGGGAGGAGGTGCACTCAACAGAAGAATTTCTCTGTGCCAGGATGCAACAGTTGGAATGTAGAGAGGAATGTTAATAGAAGGTATACTCTAGAATGATGAAGATTAGGTATCAATTAGTCAGATACTGGGACAAGAAATTGGCTCATAGACTCAGGAATCCTTTGAAACCTGGTTGTTTGGTTTTGGTGTATAATAGAAGTTTGGAGAGTCAGTGGGGAAAAATGTTTGCTGACAGATGGAATGGACCTTACAGAGTCAGATCTCAGGTGTCTGGAGGTTCTTATGTTTTGGAAGAGCTGGATGGTGCAGTCTTGAAAAAGAGAGTGGCTGCAGACCAGGTGAAGAGGTTCTATCCCAGAGGCACTAGGCATGTAGAAGATTGACTCCGCAATGAGGATAAACTATGGAACGTTCTTTAAATTTTGGAATTTTTGGTGTTGCAGAGAAACTTTTGTGTTGGAAACTTTTTGTTAGAAGGTACCCATGGGTGGGGCTTCTAGATTTGATCTTGGAAAGTGTAGGGGTAACTGATAGGCTGGCTTCTCTGTAGAAGAGTTACCCCAGATTTTCTGTTTCCAACCCTTTCTCTTAATTTGGTTGAACCCTAGTATTGGTTTCTTTTCACAGTTTTTAGTCCTCTATGACTTTAAACTGGAATTTCCTTTGGTTTTCAAGTGCTGGAATCTTCACTCTTATGGGTTTTGGTTTATTGTGTTGGATGTTGTGTTTTTGTTAGAAGGTACCCAGGGGGGGCTTCTAGATTTTATTTTGGCAAGTGTGGGGGTAACTGATGAGCTGGCTGCTCTGTAGAACAGTTACCCCAGAATTTCTGTCTCAAGTCTTTGGTTTTTCCTAGTTGAATTCTAGTTCTGTTGTTTATTATTCAGGTTTCAAGTCCACTATGACTTTAAACTGGTTTGGGACTGGCTTCTTTATCTTTGGCTCTTTCGGATTGGCGGTGTATCACTGGTGGTCTCCCATCATTTTTTACTTATTGGAGGGAGCCCACCCAGTGATCATTTCTATGGACCGGACTTTCTCCTATTGGACCATCTATGGAGCTGGACTGTCTTTGATTTTGCAGTTATGTTTTTGCTAGATAGTAGTTTTAGATTATTTTCTTTTTTCTCTTTTTTTATTTTTATTTTTATGGGGGTTGTTTATAATTATAAAATCAAAAATATAGGGTTTTACCACATCGGGGTCACCTGGGTGTGGGCAAGCATTGGTGGGGAAAGGCTCATCAATTGGCCGGGAAATGCTATTTTCTTTTTTATACATTTCATTTATTACTGTGTTTCATTATTTTTATTATCTTCTGTAATTTCTAAATTTTTTTGTTTTTTATTTTTTGTTAATCATTTAAAATATTTAATTGTGTATCCACATCAAGGTGCACTTGGATGTGGGTAAGGTATCAGGGGATCAGCTCATCAATTGGCTGGGGGATACCAATTTTATATATAATTATTTATTTCATATTATTTTATTTAGTTCATTTATATTTTTATTTTCAAATTTTCTTATGATTAGTAGTTCAGTTAAAAAAAAAATCTGAAATTATTTTTATTATGTTTTTTATATTATTATTATGTTTCTAATCTTTTTGCAGGAGCTCATTGTCTGGATGATGAAGCTTCTGGAGACTGGTCCAGATTGTGATGTCTTTTTTTTTTGTTGGGATTGTGGGAAGCACTGTGTTCTTTAAAGTGCATCGTGCTGGAGAGATTATATGGATTGTAATGGGCAGGAATTGGATTAGAGGGAAGTTCAGAGGATGAAGAAGAAGAGGCAGGAATGGAGTGTTGGAAGGTGTGCTTAATGATCTTAGACATCTTCCAGTGGTCGTCCAACAGGCACCTTGTCAGCCAGGCTATTCCAGGAGTCCAGTAAATGATATATAAATTATAAAACCTTAAAGAGTGGGTAAGAATTGTATTTGATGAATATAACTTAATATTTTATTGCATAATGAAATTATATAAGTATTTTATTATATACAAGTGTTACATTAAATTTATTGGTTATATATATTTTTATATACAGTTAAATTGAACATAATATAATATACTCTACAAATAATGGTGCATTTTTATGTATTTAATAATTATAAATTTATATTTAATTAATTGAAAAACATATATTATAATTATAAGTGTAAAATTGACTTATAATATATTTAAATTAATTATTTAAATTTATATATTAAATAACACCTTTCATATAATACTAAACAATAATTATTGACGCTTCTTTTGACCCTTAATTGTGTCAGGAAAAGCCAATTAATTAATTTATACTAAATTGAGATTAATTACATGTTTTGTTGCGTCAAAGTATTTTTTGTTTCACTTAAAATATCCTTAAATCAGACTGTACCATCTGTTTAGAATTATTTTTCTCATAGTTCCTATGTTCCAGTCTTGCTTAGTTATTCACTATTTTTACTTACTGATTTGGGAATTAATGGCGGGAAAATTGGATTCTTAATTGGGGTTTTAATTATTTGTTTCATATTTTTCTCTAAATTGTTATGTTTCACTTACTCTTTGATATACTTGTTTTATTCTATTCTAATTATTGTATTTACAAATATAGTGTTGCTTCAGAGGACCCATTGCCTATAAAAGGGCCTTGGATAATCCCCTGTAGCCTCATCACTTATTACACACTCAACAAATTAAATAACCATTTTATTACGTTTATATTTTTTTATTAGTAATACAAATCTAATTAAAATTCTATACAACAAATTAAAGGTTGCTTTAAGTCTGATAGTAATTAAAAGTGTTTGCCGTGCAGAACCCTTACATTTAATAATATTATTGTTAATAAAATCTAAGTTTTTGTCACCTCTCAAAATTTCTCACCGTTGTTTCCCTCTCAAATAAATTAAATATATATTTTTGATTTATTTCTTTATCTTCCCTTGTCCTCCTCCTTCTCTCCTCCTTTTTCTCCTATTTTTCTTACCTCTTCTAGACAACTGAACGACACACCTTCTCCGGGATTTTTCAAAGTCATTCAAAGGTCCATGGAGGGCAAAGGCTTTTAGCATGCTGGAACACATGGTGCTTAGGTGTTTTTTCATGTCTCCATAATCCAGGGTCAAAGAAGTTTCTAGAGGTTGGTCAACTCCAATAGTAGATTCAGGAGGAGGGGTGCCAACTAGACAAGAAGAATTGGATCAGTAATTATTTTTGTTGAAGAAATGGGATGTATCAATTTGGTACTTACAGATTGGAAGCTCATCAAATTTTTAAGCAGCCGTAATTTGGATCTCTGAAGATTTTGGAATGGTCATAGTGGGTGGATCAATCAGGGAAAGATATGGATTCTCTTGGTCTTCCTCTGAAAGATTTTGAGAAGGTGAACTAGGAGGCTGATGTTCCTGGGGCCTAGTTAGAGCAGCAGGATTGTTGTTGTTGTTGTGGTTATTATTTCTGTTGGATTCAGCTGGAGGAGGTGCTGGTTATGGAGTACCAGGGTTGTTAAAAATGGAGCAGGAGAGGGTGATTTGGAAGTGGATTGATCTCTTCTGGATGGAGCTTTTGAAGGGATGGAACTGTCTGAAGAATAGTTGGCTGACAATGGAGAGGTGTAGTTTTGTTGTCTTAACTGGGGACAAAGTTGTTGCTTTGGTGCAGTGTTGGGTGCTCTGGTTTCTTCTTGGGGTCCTCTGGCAGGTCTCCTAGAAGTTTGGTAAAATTTGGAGTTTTTGGACCTTTGAAGGGTTGGCTGCATTGCTCTGGGAGCAGTGGGAGGTGATTGCGTAGAGTTGTTTTTGTTGATTGATTGACTTTGGCTGTTTTATGGTTGTTTTTGGAGGTTTTGAGCCTGATTTTCACTGTCTAGTGAGGCAAGCAGGCGGCCCGACGTCAGCCGGGCCTCCTGGACGCAGTCTAAAATCCTAGGAGCTGATTTTGAAGCTTTTGGAGCTAATTTAGCAGAGATAAAAGCAGTTTCTTGGGAAGCTAAGGCTGGTCTTTTGCGAAGAGGTCTGGAAGCTGAGCTTCTGGATCTTCTGGAAGGCGCTGAAGATAAAGAGGAAGAAAAAGGGCCAATCTCTGGGGATCTGGTAGGGGATCTAAAAATGTATTTATGAGAAGGTGAAGGAGGAGGAATAGGGTAGTTGGCATCTCTATCACATTATTTCTTTTTGGAGTATCAAGAATCACAAGCCCTGTTGTAGAATTTGGCTTCAGGAGTTGGAAGAGTGAATGTTCAAGGTCTGCACATGTGGATGCACTGTTTGCAGGCATAGTCCTTGGGAGCAGTGAAGCAAGGAAGATTGTAGGGGTCAAAATCAGGGGATCCAGCCCTGATCTGTGGTGAGAAAAGATGAAGGAAAGAGATAAGAAGGAGATTTTTGTCAGTGATGGGTAGATGATGAAGTGAAGGTGGAAGTTCAGCAGGTGGCTGTAAAGGTTTTCTGTATGAAATTTTCTGCGTCTATTTTATGCAAAATTCCAGTAGTCCATCAAGACTTTAAACTGAACACTGTGCTAGTCCATCAAGACTCTAAACTGAAAAATATATGGTATCAAGATCAGTCCATCAAGACTTTAAACTGAAATCTGGCTTCTGTTAGTCCTCCAAGACTTTAAACTGGCTGGTTTCAAGATTTTATCAAGACTAGTCTGTCAAGACTTTAAACTGAAAACTGTTTTAGTCCCCCAAGAATTTAAGCAGAGCATTGTTGTTGGTTGAGTCCCCCAAGACTATAAACTGAGGAATGGGTTTTGTTGTTGGAGTTGGTTTTGAAAGATTGGTGAAGGTTATCCACAGGGGGAGCCTCCAAATTTAGCAAAGGCAAGTTTGGGGGTAATTGATGGGCTGGAAGCTCTATTCACAATTACCCCAGAATGTTAGTTTTTTCTCTGTGTCTTAATGTGGTTGATCTCTGGTTCTGGGTTTATGATTTAGGTTTTTGAGTCCCCCAAGACTTTAAACTGAGTCATTTTGAGTCCCCCAAGACTATAAAATGAGGATGGTCCCCCAAGACTTAAAACTGAGGGTTGTTTGTGGTTACATCCTATAGAGGGTGTGGTCAATTTTTCTTTTCTGAATCAAACTCAAGTACTAGTGGAATTACAGAGGGAATCAAGAGATAAAATGAAGCATTCAGAATTATCCTTGAACTGGTGAATGAGGTTTCTTCTGTTCTCAATGTCCTGTGGATCTTTAGCAGGAGCGGATTGGAAGTAGTGAAGCAGAAGTTGTTTCTGTTGAGATGTGTGTTGTTGGAACTTGGCCTTGATAGTGGGAAAGTACATTGGTGTTGGTGGTGCAATGGATCCTACCTTGTTATCATCACTATCAGAAGATGGAGGAACTGAGAAGTCATCAGTTTTAAAGTTGAAGGAAGAAATGAAAGTTCTTTACCATCAGATGGACAAGGGATGGTGTAACTAGTTGTTTTATGGGTTGTGGCACTCTTCTGGGAAGGGTGAAGCTTTTTGATTAATCTGGGTATAAGGATGGATGGCCTAGATCTTTTGGTGCTGGCAGAAGATGGACCAGGTTGAGGTGGAGGTGAATCTGTTGCAGAAGATAAGGGACCAGGTCTGTAGCAGGTCTTCTTTCTGGATTGGCAGACATCACAGGACGTTCTGTATGGATGGACAGGAGGTGTGATGGTGCAGATTAGATTATTGTCAATGAAGTATTGGCAAGGACCCATTTCAGAGGCAGATTTGGGAAGAAGTTTGAACATAGTGGTTTGATGAAGAAAGAATGTGGACATTCTTAATTGGAGGGAGGATGTGTTCTTCCATCATTGGCAGGGGCCTTTGTTGTGTGATTTGGTGCTGTTTGTGCATGTCTTAATTGACCTCTGTTAAGGACTTGGGTATTTTTCTGGTTTTATTCCGTGGATATTGGGTCTGCGGGTATGTGGATACTATCATTGGATAGCCCCAGTTTTTTTCTATATTTTATGTCTTGTGGACATTTTTCATATTCTAAGTTTTAAGGGGTCATTTCCTCATTTTTCATTTATAAAAGATAGCTGTTTAATTTTGTTTTTCGTGTTTTACGGGCTAACCTTAAGTCTTAGGGTTAAGTGCTTAGTACCATTGGATAGAGCTAATTTTTCTCTATATTTCATGTCACAATGTTGTTATAGTAAAATTCCGTGTTCTAAAGGTTTTAGTAGTTGTAGCTAATTTTTCTTAGTAGATTAGTTATTTTTATTGGTTTTCTGGCTTCAGGGAGGCCAGGCTGCTTCAGGCGGCACCTCCGACGACGGGCGGCCCGCCGCCTCTGTTTTAGAAGGTTGGGGAGCACTTCAGGAGGGTTTTTTATTCAATTTGGTGAGTACAGGCGCCAGATTGGTGGGTGCGCATGGTCTCTTAGATAGTGGTCTGTGTGTACATAGTGAATAAGACAGTTTGGGGCAACCTTAATCATCATACAACCATCCAGAGGTGATATCATTGTTCCTCACTCAGTGTTCACTGTTTTCTGGCCACAATTTGGCTGTGTTTTTTGTAAGTGAGTTCTTCATTTAACTTAACTTTGGAAACTGTTTCTCTGTTATAGTCATGCAAGCTATAGCAAGTATTATTGCTGTCTCTGGTGTGGATTTGCAGCATACATCAAGTATCTTTGCTGTCTCTGGTGTGGACATTGGTCTACATTTAAGTTCTTTGGTCTGGTAGTCTGTCTGGTGACTACTTTCTTGGCTCATCAAGCAGTCAAGTGTGTTGAAAAAGGGGTTTAGCAAAACAGGAACCAACTAACTTTAGCAAGTAAATCTCACTCTATTTTTCTAAAGTGACAGGGGATTTTCTCTCTGGGTTTTCTCCAACTCCCTTGGTCAAGGCCTATAGCTAGTACTATAGGATTGTCTACAATGCTCCTTGCAGGAAGCGTGGTTTTAGACAAATCAACGCACGTAGTCCAGGAAGAACAAAAGGGGAGTTAGCGCCATAGATAGTATTAAAATATGATATGTATTTGTGTGTTTCAAGAAAGGGAAATAGAAGCGCGAAAAAGGATTTAGGGTCTGTGCACTTTGATTTTGCAGCAGGATGTGCCGCACAATGGGGTATTGTGTGTTATCGATTTAGGACTGCAAGCGCTAAAAAATATTGATTTGGGGATTTATAATAATTGTGTGTTAAGCATTAAGGAAGGAGTTATGGCTTAAGGAGGACTCAAGTGCATTATACACTGTACAGCGGCAAGTGCTATAATTATTGAGACAATTAACGTAAGTTGCAGAGTCTAACTAGTCAAGTAAATTACCAGGACTATCAACTAGTAATGAGGCAAGAAGCATGGGGACTCAATCACAAAAGAAAACTACCCAAGAGTCAAGGCGACTAGGATCGGCATTAGAATGGGTCAATCCTGGAAGTAGCACTGAAACAAAACAAAGGTATAGTCAAGAGTGCGTATATGGAGTATGAGTGAAACAAGTTAAAAACTAGTGTTAGTAAGCATAGGGTGTGATTAGGTACTGTAGTTGCTACAAGAAATGTACATAGTTTACTAATAGAATAGTTATTGTTTTACTAATGTGGCGCTAGAGCCAGCGCAGGAGATACACTAGGGAGCTGTTTCCTGAGCGCTGGAAAAATATAAAAAGGAGGACTATATGATAAAAGAAGGACTTCGAGCAGGAAAAATAATAACAATTGACAAATAATTAGTTAATAATTGTGAAGTCAAGTATAAGATATTAAATTTTCTGTGGTCATTTTTTTAAGAATAATATTAGAGATATTTTTGAGTCTTTGTCATTCGCACATCTGTGTTTGTATTTCATATAGTACAGTGGAAAAACGCAGCCTAGAGATAATATATAGATTCAGTAGGATTTACTATTATTAGAGTTATTTTATTGCTAAAATAAGGAATATTCAAAGAGAGCACTTCAAGAGGGAGTAACTGTGGATATTAGCACTTGTTAAGAATAGAAATATCCACATAGTAATACTTGTTTTTTTTCCTGATCTTTTAATTATCTCTCAACTTATAAACTTTCTGATCAGATATTTGTGTTACACATTATTGGACTGTGTTTAAAAATAAGAGTGGCAGGCGCTTCTACTTAGAAATTAAAAAGGAGAACCAACCCATCTCGCATTGTGTCTACTGCTTAGTACTTTAGAACCCTCTACAACAATCATGTGCAACAACAACTTTTTTTCTCATCAGACAACCACACATCAGGACCAAAATTAATAGCTTTCAACCTTTCCATATTGACTCTAGAAGTTTCCACAAAATCAGGAGGATTCTTCACCAGAGGAGTACAATATGGATATCTTAACAACAGAGGTTTCTTCAAAGGAGGATTCAAAACTACAGGAATAGGCTCATTGACAGGCCTAATATTCTGCACTACCTTCTTATACTTTGCAGCTCCACCTTCAACTTGAGGGATCTTCAGCACTTCTTCACCACCAGACCTGGAACAAAAACCAAGAGTTTCCCCATTGCTCACATGTGTGGCCAAGGTAATTTTTTTGAAAGGTGTAGAAGAAACCCTAGAAGTGCACAATTGGGAGGACTTACTTTTAGATCCAAATCTCACTACTCCAAAACTTTTCCACAATTCAATCTTCCAAATCTTCAAATCTTGATTCATCTTCTGAATAAAATCTTCTAAAATTGTGTAGTTTATCCTCATGCTGGAGCCTCAAAAATTGATCTTGCTTATCTTCCTTCTTCAAAAATTTGTGCAGTTTAACCTCATGCTGGAGGCCCAAAAATTGATCTTGCTGATCTTCACAAAAATAATTCTTTTCTTCTTTTTTCATTATTTTCATATTTTTTTCTTGATTTTATTCAGTTATCTTGAAATTTTTATTTTCTTTTCTTGAGTTATCTTTCATCCTACAAACAATGCTCACAGATGTGTCCAAGGTAATGTTTTTGAAAGGTGTAGAAAAAACCCTAGTGATGCACAATTTGGAGGACTTAATTTTAGACCCCAATCTCATCACTCCACAGCTTTTTTGCATATCTTTCAATAAAGATATATAACCAATCTTTTTTTTGAACTTGAATTGAAAATAATTGAAAATAATGAGAGAAAACAGATACTTGATAAAAAACATGAAGAATACTTGCAGAGAAGAGAAACATTAAAAAGAGATAGTTGAAAATTCACTTGGTATATCTCCAAGGGAGCTGAGCTACTACAACCTGGGATTTCCTCATCTTGGGGAGAATTTGTAGCACTAGGGCCATCAGCCCTCATCACTCTAAAAAGGCAGATTCTCACTAGAGCCTGAGCCACACTCCAAAAAACCAGAGGCGACACCCACTTCCTTTCTTCTCCTACAACAATCCATGCACTGGCACATTTATGAAGACAACCCAGGCCTGGTATCCCAAACATCATCTCCAGGATATGACAGCCTCATGTGAAGTCTTCTATCATCTTCACCAGTCAACTTGTCACCGGACGACCTACGCACAAGGTCAAGGATGTTTCTGAAAGTGAGATGAGGGATTTAGAAACTTCTTCGAAGCACAGAGGAATGATTCGAGGAAGTGATTTGAAGGTCACTCGAAGTAAGAGCTACAGGTTTGAGGTATGTTTGAGAAGAGTTATAAGATAGTTTCAAAGGTAATAGGAATTCTTAAGATCTCACAAAGGGTTGGAAACTCAATAATCAAAGATTTAGGATTTAGAATTAATAATTGAGAAAATAAAAGAAAGATACAATAACAATGATTTAACTTAAAGATTTTACCACTATTAAATGTAAATACTTTTTATAATTTAATTCTAAGGAATATCAAACCAAATACCCAACCCTTTTATATCATTTATTCCTCCTCGCATTGACCTCCCTCTCATTGCACCATTCCCATACCATTGACCATTACTAACATACACTTAGTCCCTCTTCGCTAATATCCGTCCATGCTCAATTTACCCCTTTTTAATTAATTAACAAACTTTCAATGAAAACTACTAATGTACTATTACGTTGATACTAGCGCTGTGCGTCGCTTATTGGAAATGAGACTAAGGCACCCTATTGAGAGATTGACTAATTTAGATTTAGAGTTTAGGCTAGTGCAGTTGAATAGTAAGTACACAAAGGGGAATCGCAGTTGCTATGGAGAATTGCTTTCTGCGCTTCGAGTATAGATTTAGAACTCGATATTATTGATTTAATGAGCTGCTTTTGCCTCGAGTGTCACGTGGCGTGTGACAGATGCCCAGGTATAAGAATTGCGAGCTCTGTTGAGCTTGAGCCATGTTCTCACACTAGTTTCCCTTTCCTATATATATAATTTTTCTTATTTATTAATTTCCCCATTATATTGAATTGTCCTACTCCAACACCTATGCCTCCACACCATAAAGCGGATGGGGGAATGGTTACGCGGCAGTTTTCCCAGGCTTGCACAGCTTGTGAAGCTATGAAATACTTGTGTGTCAAAAGTACGGCGACTCGAGGCCCTCGCCAGAAATGCGAGTTTTGCCGTTGGCAAAAAGTGGCGTGCAATGCGTTGATGAAGAACGCAGAGATTGAACGACGATTCACCAAGACCAAGTTTTGGGTGATCCCTAAAACAAAAGAGGTGGTCGAAGACATTTGGGATGTCTCGGTTGGAGAAAATCAATTGGTGGGGGAGAATGATAAGGAGCTTAAAAACAAGATCACAACCTGGGTAACCCAGGCCATGAGTTTGAAATGGGGTGTCAAAGAAGAGGTCAACAAATTGGTGGAGGAAGATGAGGATGAAGTCCCTGTTCCAGGGCGGACACCCAAGAAACGACGGGTGGTCATTGAAGATGATGGGGAGGAGAGAGAAGCAGAGGTAGAGGTGGCTCCAAGGTTGTTCTTAGAACCTGACCCCATCTTCGAAGTAAGTTTTAGTTGTTGTTTTTTAGGGATGAGGTTACTGATAAGTTTTTGTTTAGACATTGAATACCATTGAAGACCCAATTGGGGAACCTGCGTCGCTTTTGCCAACTGAGGCAAACCCTCCGGTCACGGGTGGAATCAAAGAACCTGAGGAAACGCTGGACCAGGTGTGGTCGAAGAAACCTCATCAGGGTTGACAAGTTAGGCTTGCAGAAGAGTTGTGTGGGGAGGTCAATACAATTATTGATGCTGCTTCCTTTGACGTGGCAGAGGAACTCTTGGAGATTGGAGAGGTGGTTCCGGTAGGAGAGGAGGAGGTATTTGAGAAATGCAGGAAGGAGATAAGGGTAATTTTGGAGAAGATGAAAAGATTGGTTCGAGAAAAATTAAAAGAGAAAAATTTGAAATGAAAAGGAGAGATGTAAAGAAGTAGAAAAGTAGAATTGTATTTTAGTTTTTTTTTTTTTTTATTTTATTTTATTTTTTTATTATTGTAGGTGAATATTATTATTTTTTATAAGATTTGGGAGAGAGAAAAAAAAAGTTTTAAATAAAATTTTGCTTTAGAATTTGAAAGAAAAAATTTAAATAAGAAAGAAAGAAGTTATTTAATTGAAGGAAGTTTTAAGTTTTTTTTAAAAGAAAAATTTATGTAAGAGAAGAGAGAAAGAAAAAAATGGTTGGTGATTGAGATGAGTTTGTTGAAATGAGAATTTAATGATAGAAGAATTTGTTATTTGCGAAAAGTTGTTTATTGATTTTTTAGGAATCTTTAGTTGAAAAGAGAGGAAAAAAAACAGAATTAGAATTTAAAGAGAACTTGAAAAAGAAGAATCATTTGTTTGAAGAATTTTATAGGGAGATTTAGAGGTTGAAGTTAAGTTCGAGGAAATGGTCATGTCGTACAAGATTTTGATGATTTGAAGAAAAGAAATTTTTAAAGAGAGAATAAATTTTAGAAAAGAAAAAATTTTTTAAAGAGAATTTTAAATTAAAGAAAAGAATGTATTTAGACAATTGAAAAAGAAAAGAGAAAGAAACCATTTAGAGAGATTTAAAAGTTTTTTATTTTATTTTATTATTTATGTTTATTCTATTTATCTTATTTTATTTTATTTTTATTTTATTTTATTTTTATTTTTAATTTTTAATTTTTTAATTTTAAATTTTAATAATTTTAATAATTTTTTTTTTTTTAATTTTAATTTTGATTTTACCTTTAGTTGGTTTTGGAGAAAATTTTATAGAAGGAGAAGAAAGAAAAAGAAGAGAGAGAAAAAAAAAAGAAAAAAACAAGGCTAAGAAATTTAAGAGGTGTTTTAGATTTTTAAGAGAAAGAGAAAAAAGAAAAAGAAAAAGAAAATTTAAAATAAAAGAATTTTTAAGGTTTTGGTTTTAAAGGATATTTCAAATGAAAAGATTTTAGGAGCTCAGGGGCGTTAGAAACATTGATGGCTGGTTCCCAGGATGTTTTGTCTGAGTCATTGAGGAAGCCTTCCCATTCCACGAGGTATTGAAGTTTCCCCTTGCGCATTCTTGAATCAAGGATACGACTTACTTCCCACTCTAGATGATCTTCTACTTCGACCGGTTCCGGAGGGGGTTGGTTCTTGCCTGGGTATATTTCTCAAGCCAGTTCCAGGAGAGATACATGGAAAAAAGGGTGAATTGCCTGCCATTTAGGAGGTAACTTGAGTTGAAATGCAGTTTTAGAGACTTCAGAGTCGATTTCGAATGGTCCCAAGCACTTTTCAGCCAGTTTCTTTGATGGTTGTGTTGTTCGAATGTTTCGTGCGTTGAGCCATACTTTGTCGCCTGGTTTAAAGGAAGGAGCAGATTGTTGATGTTTGTCGGCCTGTTCCTTGTATCTTCGAATCACTGATTCCAAATTTGTTTTAAGTTCTTCTTGGAGTCATGATATAGTTTGAAGATAATGTTCTGCAGGATGATTAGTTCCTACATGGATTGAGTTGAATCGAGGATGTCATCCATAAATGGTTTCAAAGGGAGATTGTCGTGTCAAAGAATGAGTCGAGTTATTATAAGCAAATTTGGCCAGTGGTAACCATGTAGTCCAATCGTCTTGTTGGTAACTGACATACATTCAAAGATATTGTACGAGGATTTGGTTAACTCTTTCTGTTTGACCGTCGGTTTCAGGGTGATAGGCCGTGGAGAGGTTCCTCGTGATATTGAGTTGTTGACACAGTTGGGTCCAGAATGTGGATACAAACAATGAGCCTCTATCTGAAATAATATCATTTGGTAAGCCGTGTTTGGAAAATACATATTCTAGAAACAATTTTGAGAAATCTTCTGCTTTAGCAGTAGTAGTGGTTTTAATGAAAATAGACATTTTTGAAAATCTATCTACTATTACTAATATAGCATCAAAATAATTAGAAAAAGGAAGTTGAGAAATGAAATCCATTGATAAAGATTCCCAAGATTTAGAGGGAATAGGAAGTGGTTGAAGCAACCCATGCTTCTGGTGACAGGGAGCCTTATTCCTATTACATTTGTAACAAGCTTTTATATAAGCCTTGATTTCCCTGGTCATAACTGGCCAGAAGAAATCCCTCGCTATTAACTGGTAGGTTTTATCAACACCAAAATGACCAGCTAATGGAGAATCATGTTGACTGTTGAAAATCCATAATTTTATTTCATTGTTGTCGGGTATGACTACTCTACCTGATTCAATACTAAATATTTTGGCCCCTTGCTTCGAGAGTATTTTGTCTTTTAACCCTAAACAATAATCGTCCTTCGACTGAGCTTCGAGGATTTTGGATAGTGGATTTCAAAATAATTGAATTGTCATTGAATTAATTTGATGAGTCGTTAACATTGATTTGTTGAAAATTGATTGCACATTTGCTGGGTTCTTGTCAGCAAATGCGTTTCCCCGCTGTGGGTAAACGTCGTCCCGACCTGACAAGATATCTGGGACAATGCAGTTTTTACCTGGACAATAGGAAATAGAGAAGGGAAATTCAGACAAAAGTTCAGCCCACCTGTCTTGTCGCTTTTTAACACTTTGGAAGACATGAAGTATTTTAAAGCATTATGATCTGTTAAAATTTGAAAAGGACTATCTAGGCTGAGAAGAAAAGAAAGCTATTTTTTAAGACAATGGATAATAGCTAAAAGCTCTTTGTCATGAATTTCATAATTTAATTCTGCAGCTATGAGTTTGCGTGACTCAAAAGAAACAGGATGAAACAAATTTGTTTCAGAATTTAATTGGGAGATGACTCCTGCAATGGCATAATCGCTCGCATCTGTCTCAGCTATTGTTGAAGCAGAAGGATCAAAATTTTGAAGAATTGGGGCTGTGGTGAACGCCGTTTTTAGTGCTTTGAATTCCTTTCGTGCTGTAGGAGTAAAAACAAAAGGAATGTCTTTTCTAAGAAGAGAAGTAAGATTGGAAATAGTTTTAGAGTAATCTTTAATAAATCTTCTATAGAAGTTTGCAAAACCCAAAAATCCTTGGAGCGATTTAATGGTTTTGGGCTCAGGCCATTTCAGGATTTTCTGGACTTTTTTGTCATCCATGACTAAACCGTCAGTGGACAACGTAAAACCCAAAAAATCAATTGATTTGAGGTGGAATTCGAATTTATTATGCTTGGCGTAGAGACCATTATCTCGAAGACGATTTAGGGCCTGTCGAACATGATGAATATGTTCATCTAGTGTTTTTGAGAATATTAAAATATCATCTAAATAGACGACTACAAATTTTTCAACAACATCTTGAAAGATGTCATTAACAAAATTTTGAAAAGTTGAAGGTGCGTTACACAATCCAAAAGGCATAACTAAATATTCAAAACTACCAAATCTAGTGCGCATTGCAGTCAGTGGTTCATGACCTTCTGCAACGCGAATCAGATTGTAAGTGCCTCTAAGATCAATTTTAGAAAAGAAATTAGCACCATTGAAAAGGGTAAGAAGTAATGACATAGGAGGAACAGGATATGCATTCTTCTTAGTGACTGTGTTGAGCTTTCTATAGTCAACACACAACCTAAGACTACCATCCTTCTTTTTTACAAAGAGGACAGGGGAGCCGGTTGGAGATTTACTGGCTCTGATGAAACCTTTGGCTACATTCTCTGCAATGTAGTCTTGAAGAACTTGAGATTCGTCCTTCGACAAAGAATAGACAGGACCTGCCGGAGGTACTGGGCCTATTAACTCTATTTGATGGTCGTAGGGTCAATGAGGTGGTAACTTATCAGCCTTGCGGATTGAGAAAACATCGAGGAAATCGTGGTAGATTTCTGGTAGAGTTGATTTAATGGCTTCAATGTTGATTTAGTTGTCCTCTTCATCTTCGAGAGAATCTGTCGAGGGGATACCTGTATTGAGAGAGCAGAATTCGATTACTTCGAGGCAATTTAAATCCTCTTCGAGTGAAGTCATCAAGCTAGAAGGGTTAGCCAATTGCTCATTTAGAGAAAGATCAGATGCTTGCAAGTCATCTGGCAGATATTCTTCCTCTAGCAGGACGTTGTCAGGCAAGTTGTTTAAATCCCTATTGACCTGCATTGAAGAATCAGAAATATACTTAGAGCGTGGGGTGATCAATCCCTTAGTCCAATCAATTTCAGGATTCCAATGCGTTAAAAATTCATGGCCAAGAATCTTATCTTCCATCCTTGGGGCGTCCAAGACAGATAATTCCCACTCGAAGGGGGGAAAGTTCGGAAAGTTGAAAACCCATAAAACTTTCTTACTTACCCAATATTTGGGTTCCTCTGACTCGACCAAATAGATTGGAGTTCGATCGACATCTGTAAATGTTAGTTTAAGCTTCTCGGCAAAAGATAAACTAACAAAAGAAATTGAAGCTCCAGAGTCTATAAGACAACTGAAGGGGATATCCTCCTTAAAAAGAATGAATCTCAAGCGGTTTAAGGCAACTCCAGTCCTTAAGACATGGAGGTTCTGTGCACTGGGAGAGATAAGATAGTTTGCTTTGCACACAAGTAAACTATCTACTAGTTTTTTGACTTCAAACTAGTACCTTCTCTTTCCTTCAACTTTACACAGTCTTCCAACTTGTGCTTACCCCCACAATACATACATAACCCATTATCTGCTCGTCTCTTCCTCTCAGCTTCTTTAAGTTCCCCTTTAGGATCCAGTACTTTGCTGATATCGCCTGGGGTCAAGCCTTTTGGTCGAGGTTTATCCTTTCCCTTATTGGGTTTGGATTGAGTTGAGGAGGATTGATTTGGACGTGGGTGTGAAGAAGATCCCGATTTAAAGTTTAGGCCTTGAGATTTGTTGGCATATCGACGATGTTGAAGTCGTCCTTGATAAACGCCGTCAAGTTCGAGGGTTCGATCCATTAAATCCCTTAAAGTAGTCATCTTCTGACCGTGAAGATTTAATTGATCCAGAATCCTCGAAGGAAGTCCTTTCTTGAAATGATACTTAAGGGCAGCATCATTCCAACCTACTCAAGTTTGAAGTGCTCTGAAGTTTGAGATATATTCAGAGGCTTTACCATTATCACTCATGCAATGAAAATCAAGTTCAATTTCTGCGTTGTCAGTTTCATTAGGGTCCCCAAACAACGTAAAAGTTGGTCTTCGAACTTTTCCCAATTATTGATAAGTAAGTGGGTTTCTGTCAAAGAAAGCATGACCAGATAAGGTTCGAACCATCTGGCTGCTTTCCCCGCTAGGAATGAAGAAGCGTAAACAACCTTTGATCGGTCGCTATTAAAGTTTCGAGGGTCATTATGGAACAGTAGCTTGCAGGTTTGCAAGAAGGGTTGCAATCTGTCGGGGTGATCTTCGTCGAATTTGTCAGGAGATTTCATAGAAGGAGTTTTGAACTTAGATCCCTCTGAAGACGTTGGATTTGAAAGGGTTTTTATGAAAAGTCTCATGAAATCTTCCAGAGAGTTAGATGGTCCAGGTTCTGAGGATTGACCAGAAGGGTGATTGGATGGGGAGGATGGTGCCTCGTGCATTGTATCCTCTCCTTCTTCTTCATCACTAGAATCCTCAAAATCTTGTGGGATGTCTTCTACAGATTGAACTGAATGTTGCCGTTCCCTAAGGTCGAGTGGTTCCAAAGAGTGAGTGCGGGAAACAGACCTTGTGGCTGTTGGCCTGCCCCTAGCGCGAGCTCTAGTAGTAGCGCCCGTAGGAGGAGTGCGTTGAACAGGTGCCATTTTAAAACTTTAAAAACACCTAAAAGGACGTAGTAGTGCAAAGAATGAGAACTACGGAGAATCAAATTATACTGTCACCGGACAACCTACGCACAAGGTCGAGGATGTTCCTGAAAGTGAGATGAGGGATTTAGAAACTTCTTCGAAGCACAGAGGAATGATTCGAGGAAGTAATTCGAAGGTCACTCGAAGTAAGAGCTACAGGTTTGAGGTATGTTTGAGAAGAATTATAAGATAGTTTCAAAGGTAATAGGAATTCTTAAGATCTCACGAAGGGTTGGAAACTCAATAATCAAAGATTTAGGATTTAGAAATGATTCTTGAGAAAATAAAAGAAAGATACAATAACAATGATTTAACTTAAAGATTTTACAACTATTAAATGTAAATACGTTTTATAATTTAATTCTAAGGAATATCAAACCAAATACCCAACCCTTTTATATCATTTATTCCTCCTCGCATTGACCTCCCTCTCATCGCACCATTCCCATACCATTGACCATTACTAACATACACTTAGTCCCTCTTCGCTAATATCCGTCCATGCTCAATTTACCCCTTTTTAATTAATTAACAAACTTTCAATGAAAACTACTAATGTACTATTACGTTGATCCTAGCGCTGTGCGTCGCTTATTGAAAATGAGACTAAGGCACCCTATTGAGAGATTGACTAATTTAGATTTAGAGTTTAGGCTAGCGCAGTTGAATAGTAAGTACACAAAGGGGAATTGCAGTTGCTATGGAGAATTGCTTTCTGCGCTTTGAGTATAGATTTAGAACTCGATATTATTGATTTAATGAGCTGCTTTTGCCTCGAGTGTCACGTGGCGCATGACACAACTCTAAACTGATTCCCATATCAAACTGATAACCAATTCTTTCCTGGAAATCCATCAAGGATGGTCCACCCAAAACATCTTTTACATCACCTTTGGAAATGTAAAAACGAACCTTTCCTGAGGCTCCACCAACATCCAGTTTCACAAATTCAGCTGTTCTTATCAACTCAGTGACATAACCACAAATCCCTCTTAAATTTCCACCACTTCCTGTATTTATGGGGAGGCCCAGATGAGTAGCGTCAAAAAAAGAAATCTGGTTTATCTGAGAACCTGAATCCACCAATGCCCTTTCCTCCCTGCCATCCAGAGTGACATTGACATACCCCAGAAGCGCAGAAAGATGAGTCTCCAAACCCTCACCAAACTTTTCAGAAGAATCACAAATGTATTCAACCTCCCCAGAAGAAACCCTTTTCCTGGTCAACAACTTTTTCTGTCTATCAGCCAACCCAGTACTGATAGCATATACCTCCCCATAAAAAAGGGAAACCTGACCCTGATTCATCCTTTCTGGAACAGATTCCATACTATTAGATTGACCTGAAACTACTGGCCTATTAAAGTGAGCCCTTGGCTTCACTACCTTGGTCCTAGAAGATTCTTTAGGAGCAGAACCACCAACAGATTTACCATCAACAGGAATAAAACCAAATCCCTCACCAGAACCTCTAACTCCAGCAGGATTTGGCAATGAAGCCAAAGAGATAGCCTCCTCAGAGTCAGAATCAACATTCATAGGCATTAGTTCACCATTCATTTCCAATTCACCAAAACTAGGGGGGCCCATATCAGCAATCCCCTTTTGCATCTTGTACAGCTCATCTTTTTTGTACTTCTTCCTAGCTGCAATCAGCTTAGTATCCATCTTTGAAGCCTTAGGCTTTGGTTGGGCCTGAGAGATTCTCTGAGACCTTCCCATCTTTCCCGCATCTACTTCATAAACACCAGCCAAGCATTCACCACTTGACTGTCCACAACAAGAATACAACTCCATTCCACCAAAGGAAGTAGAAAAAGAGATCTTATTAAACTCCTTCCCTTTTACCTTGAAATCATCATCTGCCTTAGCAGAAGACTTCCCCTGATTGGGAATCTCCTCAAACCTTGGCCTCTTCTGATTTAGACCACTCCTTCTCCTAACCAAATCAACAGGTGCCTGCCCATCACTGGGGTTCACAAATGAACCATGAGGGAACTTGAACACCCTGCCATCAAACTCCACCTTTCCCTCTGACACATCTCTTTTAAGAGCCCAAAAATCATTGGACTTGTGTCCCCTCCTGCTGCAATAAGAGCAGACCCAAAGATCACTCTTACCAGCCCTCCTATCAAAATCTCTAGGCTGAGAAGGATTCCTATTGGCCTTCTTAGCCTCCTGAACAAAAATATGTAGCTGTTTTTTCAGATCAGGCAACTTCTCTACCCCTGGGTCCCTCTCCTGTTTGGGAGCCTTCACCATATTCTTCTCTTCCTTTTTCACTCTATTCTCCTCTTCAGCCAAAGCCTCACTGACTTTTCTGACATATTTGGCACACCCCTCCTGATTGGTGTCCAAAGCCTATAACTTCAAATGGACCTCCACAGCCTCCTTCACCTTGACAAAGGCAGGCAACTTCTTATCCCAATTGGAAATATTCTTCATCAAGTCCTTCCTTGACAGCTGCTTCAACACATCCATCCTGACATCTCTAGCCAAGTCAGACCAAAAACATCCTTGGAAGCATTTTCATTTTCCAGCTTCTCCACTTCCACCAAATATTCCACCACTGGATCAGATTGTAGCAGAAACTTCCTGTAACTTTGCAAGTTACCAACACCACCATAATGCTTCAAATCACTGACCACCTTGTTCAGATCCACCATAGTGAACCTGAAACCCCACCTATCCACCATCACACTACACATTAACTTCTGCTTCCTCTTCTTGTATCCAGACATGGCCACGACCTTCTTCTACACTGCCCTATCTCCAATGAAGAAAATAATCTGCTTCACCATGTCCAGGTAAGAAGCACCATCCACACTGGTAGCAGTCTTATACTTCTCCAGAAACCACTTCAAATCTTCACCATTAAATTTGGTACCATCCCAAGTTTTGATCCTAACACACTCCCTAACCATCACAGCAGGAGGACCTTCCGCCCCCCCACTGACAGTCACCACAGGAATAGAAGAACCAGAAGCCATTCAAAGACAACAGAGATTCCAAAGAACTAGCAGGTTCAAACCCCACGTTGGGTGCCAGAAATGTAGACAATCCTATAGTACTATCTATAGGACTTGAGAAAGGGAGTTTGAGAAAACGCAGAGAGAAAATCACCTTTACCTTTAGAAAAATAAAGTGAGATTTACCTGCTTCAGTAAATTGGTTCCTGTTTGCTAAAGCCCCTTTTCCAACACACTTGACGGCCTGATCAGCCAAGAAAGTAGTCTCCATACAGACTTCCAAACTAAATAACTGAAATGTAGACCAATGTCCTCACCAGAGAAAGCAATTATACTTGATGTAGGTTGCAAATCCACACCAGAGACAGCAATAATACTTGATATATATTGCAAGACTATACCAGGGAAGCCATTTGCCATGTTAAGTTAAATGAAAAGCTCACCTTGCAACAAACACAGCCAATTGTGGGCAAAAAACAGTGAAAACTGAGTGAGGAACAATGATATCACCTACAGATGGTTGTATGATAATTAAATTTGCCCCAAACTGTCTTATTCACTATGTACACACAGAACAATATCTAAAAGCCCATGCACACAAACATATTTGATGTTCTTGAGCACTAAATTGCATAAATCCCCTCTAGAAATACTTCCCAGCCTTCTAGCACTGAGGCAGGTGGCTGCCCGACGTTGGGAGGCCCGCCTGAGGCAGCCGGACATTTCACTCAAATCCGCACTTTCTCAACCAATAGTGCTGATTTCACCATAAAGTCCCATTTCACTGATTTGTCAGAATCATCCCATTCATACACAGCACTCTGAAGAATAACATTCATAACTCAAAACATTGTACATCATTTACATTTTTATACCATCTAAGAGTCATGACTTCCTCACTCTCAAATCTTGATAAGCTACATAAAGCAATGACTTTCATAGCTCTTGATCTCCTCTTAGACTCTGATTGTGATTCTGATTCAGATCTTGAAGAAGATTATCTTTTTTTATCAAAAATGGCCAGGAAATGTTACCTTCTTCCAAGAAAGCCTCAAGTACTTCATACTTCATGTACACCATCAAAACACTTCTTAACCTATCTGTACCCAGTTTTAGACAGTTTTTCAGGACTTCTCAAAGAATTTTCCTTAGAATGGTTATTCTTATTTGCATATTGACTTTGACTTTAAATTTTCTGCTATAGTCTCTTTTTTCAGGTCTCTTTGTTTTCCTTTATTATCTCAAAATGAAATTGCATATTTTCTGCAATTGCATATTTTTTAGTCCTTCTTTCTTTTCTTTCCTGACTTATATCCATTTCTTCATCTTCTCTTTCATCCCTCAAATAATTTGAAGTTAATTGTTTTCTCAACTCATCTCTCCAGGTAAGTCATTTTTTTATTTTTACTTATATATTTGTTAATTAATTTTTTTGTTTTTTGTATCTAATTTTTTTAGTAAGTGTTTATTTTTTGAAATTAAAGTTAAAATTAAACTTTCTCCTTCTATCCCTCTTTTCTTTCTTTTTTTAGCTCCATCATCCTACTCTTAATCCCTTCTTGGCTTGGCAATTATTCCCCCTTTCTCCTATTTCACTTTTTTTTGGTTACATGTCATTGAAACACATACATTGCACATTATTTAAGCATTTAAATTTTTCCATATTCAACTTCCCCTAAATTCCGACTTCACTCTTTCTCACTCTAATTTTCCTACCTTTCAATTAAGGTAAGTTTTATCTCCTTTTTTCATGTCTATATAATATCTCATTCTTTATATGAATATTTCATACTTAAATATATGTAGGACTCATATCTGGATAAAAGTGAACTTATATAACTTCTCATGTTGTAATTTTTATTATCACTTTTTAAGTTTTAGTAAAATTTTGAAAATCAGACTTTGAATTAGGGATAGGTTAATCCAAATTTAATTTTATTTTAAATAAAGATTCCCTTGATGGCTATCTTCTATTTACCCCAAATATATTTGAATTTGGCTCAGTGGTTGTTGAGATATTGACCTTTAAAGTTGAGCCTTTTTTCCCAATTTGAATTTTACTCTTTAATTTTTTATATAAAAAATTATGGTTAGGTTTATGTTAATCACATGTACTTTAAGTGAAAACTCTCCTGAAGCCTATCTTATATTTCTTACAAAAAGGTTTGAATTAGTTTCTGTGGTTGCTGAGATTTTGACCTTTGAAGTTGAGCCCTTTTTTCCAAATTTCACTTATCTTATTTCAAATTTTTATATTGCATAATAAGGGGTATCAATTTTCAGGGATCCACAATTAGGGATCAGGAATTTTTTTTCCCGGGATCAGAAATTATTAATTACGGAAGATTCTTACCCACTAGCCCCAGGGCTAGTCAATAAGGTATCCATGATAATGCATTATCCCACCTCTTATACCCCAATTTCTGTACCTTATTCCTGATCCCAAACTCATCACATCCATGATTGATTTGTAAGAAAACCACATGAAATATAATTGTGGATTCCATTCTTATGTGTCTCTTCACTCTATGCTACTTAATATTGGTGGCAAACACATAAATTTTTTTTCTCATCCTTATGTGTCTCTTCACTCTATGATACTGAATTTTGGTTGCAAAAACATAACATTTTCTTCTATCTACACACCTCACTTACTCATTTGGTGGTAAAGTCCCACTTCCCACTCATAACCTAAACCTTCTACCAAAAATAATGAAGCACCCCTCTACTAGGAAGCAGCTTCACTCAGCTATGAATGCTATCACTTTAGTTTTAGCTGCTGACTCTGATTCTGACTCTGGTTTGGAAGGCACTTTAGCTTATATGTCTTTTCTTTTCAGAAAGCATTATGCCATTCAAAGGGGGCTAAATATTTATAATTATCCCAGATATTATCTTGCCTAAATTCTTGAAATTCCTCATTTAAACTTCACGCAACTTTTTTGAACTTCTCCTGATTCTTTTTTCAAACTTTCTCAACTCATCTCCAATCACCCTATCTTCCATAATAATTCCCATAACATAAAGCATAATCCTACCTTTCAGCTTGCTTTCACACTATGTTGCTTTGGTTCAAATGGAAATGGTGCTACTGTAAGATTTTTATATAATATCTTTACTATAGGATGTGGTACCATCATATTATACACCAAGCGCTTTATTATTTCTATCCTTTCTCTCAAGTCTCAAACACTTTCTTGGCCAGCTCCACAACAGAAACTTGAATCCTCTCAAGTAATTCAAGATAAATGTTTCACTGGATGTGTAGGTTTTGTTGATGGTTCAACTATACCTTTGAGTCAAAAGCCTGCTCATGATGGCAACCATTTTTTTGATTGCAAAAAAGGTTTCTTCAAAATGTTCTTTAATTTCACATCTTTCATAAACTAACTTTTAATCTACTTTTTAGATACTCTGTTGCCATTCAACTTTTCTGTGATGTCAACAAAAAGTTTATTTCTTTTCATAGTGGCTGCCCTGGCTCATGCCATGACTCTTCTGTCTTCCAAAGAATGAGGATTTATCAAAGTCCTGACTCATACTTTGATGAATCTCAGTACCACCTTAAAGACTCAGCATATGCAAGTGGAAAGTACATTATACCTGCTTTCCATGGTGCAACTTTAGAAAATTACACCAAAACCACCTTTAATTATCACCTTTCCCAATCAAGAGTAAAGATTGAACATGCTATTGGGATTTTAAATGGAAGATTTTCTATTCTCCAGGAACTCAGAATCCAATTTCAAAAAAAAATGGAAATCAAAACTTAAAATCATTGGATAATGACTTGTGTTATACTCCACCATATCCTAGCTGATCTAAAGGATGAGTGGAATGATCTTTATGAAGACAAGGATCCCGAGCTTGTTCCAGCTCTCCCCTCCCTTAAATCACAAAACATTCTTTCCACTGGAATACACTATGTCATTATTCCAATCAGCCTCAAAAATTTTGAAACACAACAATTTTAATTTTTTTTCATACTTTTCAAATGTTCAATTTGTCTTCTTAATTCACCTGGTTTGGTGTTTTTTTTGAATGTTTTTTTGAGTATAAAGTGAATATATTATTTTTGGATATCTGATTGGTTTTCATTCACCAGCTCAACATGAAAGCGCATATTTTCTGCAATTGCATAATTTTTCACTGTTTCTTTTTCTCATTCATCCCTCATATCCATTTTCTCCTCTCCTCAAACATCCCTCAACCAATTTGGTTTCACATATTTTATCATCTCATCTTTCCAGGAAAGTCATTTTATTCATTTCTTTTGATTTTTTTGTTTTCTAATTATTATTTTTTAATTTTTTTTTCTGTAAGTGGTTTTTTTGTGATTTTCAAGGTTAAATTAACTCTTTTTCTTGTTCTTTCTCTCCCTTTTTTCTCTTTTTTTTACTCTCCATTATCCCCTCTTTATCCCTCCTTGGCCTTGTCATTATCCCACCATTCTCCCCTCCTTGGTGTCCTCATTTCCACCTCTCCCTTATCTCTGATTTCCTCTCACCCCCCTTTCCTTCCTCCTTGGCTGCATAAAACCCCCCTTTCCTCCCCTCTATTACTCCCTCAAACCCCCCCTAAACCCACTTCACACCTCCCCTACAACCCCCTCAGATCCCCCCTCAAACCACTTTTACACCTGCTTTAAACCTCCCCTATGACCCCCTCAAACCACCCCTACACCCACTTCAACCCCCCCTATAACACCCTCACATCCCCCCCAAATCCCCCTACACCCACTTCAAACTCCCCTATAACCCCCTCTTACCTCCCTCCAAATCCTCACTTACCCACTCCTGCCTAATTACATATTTACAAACAATTGATGACAATTTTTGTTTGTTAACGATTGATTGATAACAACTGTTTGTTAGTTAACAAACACTTGTTCTCAATTGTTAATTAGTTAAAAAAAAATTGTTCTCAATTGTTTGTTAGTTAAAAGTTTATTGATAAAAATTTTTTGTCAGTAAATGAATAGGGAGGAGGGGGGTTACAGGAGGGGTTTTAAAGAGGTTCGGGGGCTGAAGTGTGTGTAGGTGGGGATTGAGGGGGGGTTCAAGGGGGTTATAGGGTGGGATTGATGGGGTTTGGGTTGGTGTTTTGGAGTGGTTTGGTGAGGCTTTGGGGGTATTTTGGGGGTTTTTGGTGAGGATTTGGGGGGGGTTTGGAGGTAATTTGGAATGGGCTTTGGAGAATTTTTTCAAGGGGAGAAAGAAGGCTATAGAGGGAGTAATGAAAAAAAAATAGAAAATTTTTATAGGGAACAATGAGGATGCAATTAAAAAATTGAAAGAAAAGTTTTATTAATATTTAATTTTTTCTCTTTATTTATTTTTTTTGTACAGAATTAAACAAAGAAGCTCATCACACTGAATTAAAGTAATAATAAGTCTTATTGTTTATTTGATGAAAATCTATATGCTTTTTTAATTTAAATTATGTGAGTTTTTAATTATTTTTTTAAAAAAATTTTGACGTTTTTTTGACCAGTAAAAATTTTTTTCAAAAAAAAGAAATTTCTGTTTATTCTGATTCAAGCCTTACACATCTATATTCATCTTTATCTTATTTAGCATCTTCTTTGATTTAAAACTTGTTTCAATCCTCTTCAAAACCTTTAACAATAAAAAATGATGATCGATTATATCAATGTAAAAAATATTTAAAAAAAAATTCACTTGGATATTCTATTTGGACTTATATCAAACATCAATATTTCATAACTAAAGTCAATTTAAAAGATAAATATCCCAGGAAGTTACCAAAAGATATCAAATATCTAACCAAATTAGGAGGTGATGAGTTTAAGTTAGTAATCAGTAATACTTTTAAACCTCAAATTATTTAAAAAAATCATTCATTTGATGGAGTAAAAGATTAAGCCTTTATCTAAATATCTGATTTTATCTCTTTACTTTATCAAATGGCTTTGGTTCAATTACCAATGAAAAATAATAATTCTTTGGGTAGTATCATGATTGGTTTTAGATTGAGACCAGGATTTATTAAAGGTTATTCTCTTGGTAAGTCAAATTATTATTTTTTGGTTTCTTTCTTAATATTTTTCACTCAATTTAATTTTATAGGCATCTATTTGTTACTTATAAGTTTATTTAAAGTGGAAAAAAATAATGATTTTTTATTATGGGACTCCTTATCTTCCTTTAATTCTTTTCTGGATCTTTGATACAAAAAACTTTTTTACAAAGCCTTTGAATACAATCATGAACTTTCAACCAGAGTTAGGGTTCCAAATTGGTGTGACTCCAAGTGTGAAGATATTATCATTGATTACCTATTATTCTCTAATGTTATAAATATTCATTCTTGTTTTCATAACAAGATTCATACCAATAAGAATGATTCCAATTATCTTACTTTGAGAATTTTATCTTATATTAATCCAATAATTGGCCAACAAATACCATCTCCAGATAAAATCAAAGAAATGGCATATATTTTCCAGACCATCAGTGCATGATTTATTTTGGCTTGGATATTGTACAATTGTAAAAATTTGGAACTCTTCTAAGGATAATCACCAAAGAACAAAAGCTCCCCCTGGTTTGGCTTTTTGTCACAAATTTACTCATTTTGGCTGCTCCTTAGAAATTAGTCAAAAAGTAATCCAATGAATCAACAAGGTAAAAAAAGAAGTTAAAAGTTATAAATTTAATAAAACTTTAAGTAACACTAAAAAATATGGGGATTAGTAAAGTCATCAAATATTTTTTATTCTTTCATAAATTTTTAATAATTAAATCTGATATTTCAATCTACTAATTTAAAGTAATGGGCCATAGACATTTTGTTGTATAAAACGTAATCACAATAACATGAAGTTTTTCCTAGGGTTTATCTTGCCTATACCTGTGGAAAGTCCCAAACTTAGTTTCTAGACTTGGTCTGTTATTTGGGTTCAGGAATCACCATTACTTTAAAACTAGTAAATTTGAGACATCTTATTTTTTTATTTATTAATTTATGGAATTATATTAAATTTTGGTGATTTTCACCCCTTAATTCAAGAAAAAACAGGAGAGGGTATTGGAAAATTTTCAAATGTGACATGTGAAATTGATGACTTAGAAAAATTTTGGTGATAACCACCCCTTGCTTCAATAAAGTGCAGGGGAGGGTATTGCCAATTTTTTAAAACAGATAAAGAGTTTTTTTGACTTAGCTGTATTAGGAAATTTTAATTTAATGATTTGAGCATAAAAAAGAAAAAGTTTATTAGTTTTTCAAATTTTTGCAAAAAAAATAATCTATAATCAAGACATCTAAAAATTCAGCAAATATGAAATTATCACCAAAAAGAAATATAAAAAAAATAAATTTAACCAAAAAAACAAATAATCTAAAATTTTGCAATAAAATGTTTCAAATCTCAGTGAGGAGTCTCTGCTGTGGATTGATTATTAGCTTTAATGCATTCTATCAAGAAAACTTTTTAAATGAAATAAAAAAGACTAGTTATCAAAAATTCTCATTAAGTTTTCAATTTCCTCAATAGACTTGTTAGCTTTAATACATTCTCTCAAGAAATCTTTCTTTTTTGAGACATCTTCAAGTTTATACTTGAGTTTCATATGATCCAATAGAAAATTGTACTCAAGAGACTTCTCCTCTCTCTTTATCTCAAATTTATTCTCCTCCAAGTCATGTGCCCTCCCATCCCTCTTTAAAGAAAGCTTGAATTTCTTCTACTGAAATTCTTGTACCCTCCCATCCCTCTGTAAAGAAAGCTCAAATTTCTTCTCCTCTGAGTCTTGTTCCCTATAACCCTTTGTAAAGAGAACTTGCATTGTTTCTTTTGAAAGTTGATAGTATCTCTTGCAAATTCAAATTTACCTAGAGTAAAAAGGAATATTAACAAAAGAAAAGAAAAGCTCACTTAATTATTTAGAGAAATGATATCACTTACCAGATTCAAGTTTCTCCAGAAAATTATCAATGGAAGAAAAAGGGGTTTGGGAAAAACTATCTTTGTTTCACTTTCTTTAACTGTAGAAATTTAAAGTCGTTGATGTTCTTCACTTTTTTTGGAGTTAACTTTTTCCTTTTCATCATTGATTCTAGCTTCAGACTCACTTTATTGAGGATCCTGGGTTTGCTCATTAACCTTTTTAGAAATAAAAAATAAAACAACTAGAAAAGAAATAAAAGCTTACTGGAGTGGGATCACATTTTAGACAATCCTATAGTACTAGCTATAAGCCTTGACCAAGGGAGCTGGAGAAAAACTGGAGAGAAATCCCCCTATCCCTTTGAGAAAAACCAGGTGAGATTAATTTGCTACAAAAAATTAGAGACTGTTAGGATTCCCCCTTCAAAACAACTCTTTTACTGCTTTAAAAGTCAAGACAGTATTTAATAGCAGGCCACTTAGAACCAAAGAACTAGAAAACCTGAAATGCAGAGAAATCCACACCAGAAACCAAAGACACAGTGCACTTGTTGCACAAAAACAGCAAAAATCCTTGATGTAGGTTGCAAAGCTAAGACAGAGAAATCAGTTGCTAAAGTTAAGTTAAATGAAGAACTAACCTTGAAACAAACACAGCCAATTGTGGACAGAAAACAGTGAAATCTGAGTGAGAAACAATGATATAACTACTGGATGGTTGTCTGATAATTAAAGTTGCCCCAAACTGTCTTACTCAGCTTGTACACACAGACCACCTATCTAAAATCCATGCACAGCAACTAATTAAGCACCTTTGACAGCCAAATTGAATAAAAACCCTCTAGAAACGCATGAACAAGGCGGGGGGACCTCCCTGAAGCCAAAAAACCACTAAAAAACATCTAAAAAGCCCCAAATACTTAGAAAAATCCACTACAACTACTAAAAACCTTAGAACACAAAATTCAGCTATGAAAACTTTGTGACATAAAATATAGATCTAATTTAGCCGTACTTAATTTTACTAAGCACTTAACCCTAAAACTTAAGGTTAGCCCATAAAACGCAAAAAAAATGAAACAACTATCTTTTAGAAATGAAAAATGGGGAAATGACCCCTTAAGACTTGAAATATGAAAAATGTCATCAATACATAAAATATAGAGAATAATAAGGGCTATCCAATGGTAGTACCTATATACCCATAATCCCAAGATTCACTGAATAAAGCCAAAAAAACACCTAATTCTTTGACCAATGTCAATTAAGAGATACACAAACAGAACCCAACAGCCAAACAAAGGCCTCTTCAAATGTTTTAAGGCCACAATTATGGTTTATATCAGCATAAGTATCTATTGGAAAGCTATCTAGATTTTTTGACTTTAGAACTGGGAGGCTTGAGTGGAGGAAGAGGATGGGAAAAGATTTCTTTCAACATCATGATTGAAGATATCATCTTCACCATCCAAAATGTTGGCAGGATTAAAATCAGCTCACTCTCTGAAAATAGCATCCATCTCTTTAAAGTATGGACATAGTGATTCAATTTTATCATCAATGGATTTCATGCCCTTACTGATATCATTGTCAGTAATATCAAAACCAGTAGAAGATGAAAGAGTCTTTGCCTTCTTGTATTTGGATTGGTAATTATTGAAACATTTAGAAATCTGTTTAGGCAAAAGATCAATACTTCCATTTGTCTTATTTTCTAATTCATTGGCCATTAGAAGGTAGTCATTGACTTTTGATGCAGGGGGCTGTCCTACTTTATTTGTATTCTCAGTACCAAAACAAGAATCATAATTAGTTTTTATTTTCAGCCAGCTGATAACTATGAGATGATCATCTTTTTTTAGTTGAACAGTCTTTTATTTCTAAGCTGAATGGGGAAATAGGGAGTATTTGGATTTGACAAACAACTGGGGGAAAGCTGTCTTTGAGAAGATGTAGGATTACAAAGCATGTTAAGATATTTGAAGATAAAAAGGAGAAGAAGAAACAGATTAGATGGAGAGGGGTTTTGAATGGAAATTAATAGACAGGATGGGAGTGCGCAGCAAGGTAAGGAGGCTGGCACATCCAGAAAGTTGTCCAAGATATGGTTATGATAAATTGAGGTTAAAAATTTCAGATGGAAGTGAAAATTGACACACAAAATCTCTAATAACCCAATTATTAGCAAAAAAATTGCAGAAGATAATAGGGGTATAATTATTTATATCTGCAATTAATTTAATTGCAGATTGTGATTATCTAGGCTTTTATCTCTCTCTTTTTGGAATTTTCATCATCAGTTTTCAAGTTTCTGTGCAACTTTGAAAATCAGAGTCAGTATTAGGGTTAGTTTTATTCAAATATACTGTCCTGTTAGCTGAAGATACTTCTGAAGCCTATCTATTGTTTCCAGAAAACCAATTAGAATTTATTTCAGTGGTTACTGAGATATTGACATTTAAAGTTGAGCCTTTTTTTACAATTTCACGTCTATTTATTTCATAATGCATAACATAACATTTTAAATTATGCATTTATTCTTCCAGATTCCTCAAACTACATGTCTCTTTACCTATTATTCTGTTATTACATCAAGGTGTGTTTTTTTCTTACCATTTTCATATGTCTAACCCTTCACTCATTTTTGCTTATCTTATCAGATCAGTCAAAAGTTAGTCCAACAAATCAACAAGATAAAAAAAGAAGGTAAAATTAATAAATTTACAAACTTTTAGGTAGATGTAAAAATTTTGGGGATTTGTAAAGTCATTAAATATTTTTTATTCTTTCATAAATTTTAAATAAATAAATCTGATATTTCAATTTTCCAAACTTAAGTAATGAGACAAAAAACTTATGTTGTATAAAAGGTAATAATGATAACATTAAATTGTTTCATGTGAATCATCTCACCTATGCCTGTGGAAAGTCCCAAACTTAGTTTCTAGACTTGTTCCACATTTTGGCTTGAGGAATTGTCATTACTTTTACACTATTGAATTTTACTTATCTTATTTATTTATTTATTAATTTATGGAATTATATTAAATTCTGGTAATTTTCACCCCTTACTTCAATAAAATGCAGGGTACACCACGGGAAATCTAGGGGTGAATTGCTAGCAATCCCCTCTCTTGAAATTTAGAGTGTCCCTTAAATATGCCAGGTTTATGAATACTTTATAAACATAAGTAAATTAGAGTTAGATTTACATTTATTCTCAGATTGATTATAGACAGAATATCAACTGATTCCAAATTATGCACAAGTTAATCCTCCAGAACTTGATTTTGGTCCTCTGATGAGCACAAATTGAGCACAAATTGATCTAACCTAAGCTTATGCATATATAATAATTCAGGATACTTGCTCTATTAAATTTGATAATAAAATAAATTATTGATGAATTTATATAAAAAACATTATTATGTAAGATATTAAATTAAAAATTTAGGAATCATAGGAGGGCACTTAAAAGAACTTAATTATA
The DNA here is from genome assembly GCA_030280995.1 of Hemileia vastatrix. Lineage (NCBI taxonomy): Eukaryota > Fungi > Basidiomycota > Pucciniomycetes > Pucciniales > Zaghouaniaceae > Hemileia > Hemileia vastatrix. The sequence continues at coordinate 13,976,250 of JASXTE010000004.1, read as the reverse complement.
CTATGTGACACCTTAATACTTTATCACGCAGTTTGAAACATTTAAAACAAAATGAGTCATGATGGGCAATAAAATTGCTTAGACAGACACTTTTAAAATTAATACTGACCATAATACACAAGTATGAAACCTTGGCATCTATCCAATAAAAGATTTTCCTTCTGATAAATGGATTTTTCTCAGTTACTCCCTGCTAAAAAGTGTCCTTCTGAAGTTTGTCTGACCTTCAGGGGGTAATTTGGCCACATCACACTACTTATATTTCCATGATTGACCAAAACATCATCCTCATTCCCATCTAAAGAGTTGATCTCATCTGACTGTGGCTGATCAAAGGGGTCCACCACAAGTTTAGCCAAAATTTTGGTGAACACTTTATTGATGGATAGTGACTAACTGGTGCTTTCTGAAATTTTCCACCTCAAGTTAGGATAAACTTCAGGAGGATAAATTTATTATGAATACCAAATTAACTGAAGAATACTTTTGCCCTAGCTACTCTGCATCATAAAAGTGTCCAACTAAGGTTTAGCCATAATTCAGGTAGACACTTTTGGAAAGGCACAGTCTGATGGGTTTAATATCTATATATGGCAATAAGTATCAGTTTTTTATCAACATGGAACTAGAATTATTTTAATATGGCCAAAGTGTCCACCTGAAGTTTGGCCAAAATACAGATGGAAATTTTTATGAGGATTACTTGATGAAATGAAGAAGACTTGCAATTACTTTCTATCATAAAATTTTCAAACTTAAGTTTATCAAAAATTGTGGTGACACTTTTTCCAGATCCAGTCATATGGGATCAACCCTCTATATGGCAATGACAATCAATTTTTAGTCAATCATGGCATTAGAAGTAATTTTATATGGAAAAACTTTCTACCTGATTTTTGGCCAAAAATAAGTTGGAAATTTTTATGAGGAATACTAGATTAACTAAAGAAGACTTGCACCCTACTACTGTCCCTCATAAAAGTGTCCACCAGAAGGATTTTCAAACTTGTGGTTGACACCTTTGGCCTGGTCCAGCCATATGGGATCAATTCTGCATATGGAAATGAGGATTTAATTTGGTCAATCATGTTACTAGAAAGAATTTGATATAGATAAAGTGTCCAAATAAATATTGGAAAAAAATCAGTTGAAAACTTCATTTAGTTTTTCAAAAAATCAAATTAAGTAAAATTTTATTCTTGATGATGCCCATTTTATCCAACACCTCTTCTGAGCCTTGAAAGTAGGCATTTAGCTTGAATTTTGAGTTTCATATAAAATCCCTATTATTCAACCTATTTCTTTTTATCCCTTTTTTACTTTTAGATATCAATTAATTTTATGTAAAAAAATCATTTTCATAATTTTTTACCTGTATTTAATAAAATTATTAAAGGTTTAACATCACCCTGTAAGCATTTTGCACATGCTTTTTTGCTATACTAATAAGAATAATAATATACTGGTAACAAAAAATTGATCAAATGATAAAATATTAATAAAAAAGAAAGATCAAATACCAGTGGATATGTTTTAAAAAAATACCAGTTGAACTGAAGAAGAGCTGCACCCTAGATACTAACGATCAAAAAAGTGTCCAGCACAAGTTTGGCCGAACTTGTGCAGGACACTTTTGGTCAGCTGCAGTCATAGGAGATCAATTCTTGCTATGGCAATTTAAAAAATTTTTGGATAAAAAACTTCACTAGAAGTAGTTTTACATAGCCAAATTTTCTACCTAGATTTCATCCAAACCACAGGTGCAAAATTTTTTATCTTTGAAAAAAAGTCAATTTAGTACAATTTATCTCTGATGGCTCTCATTTGCTTCAACACCTCTTCTGGCCTTTGATAGTAGGAATATTACTTGAATTTCTTTTTTCATATTTGATCCCTTTAACTTAATTTTTTATTCCTAATATTTCTTTTGGATATCAATTAATAATTTTTAAAATAAACTATTTTCATATTTTTATACATTTATTTAATAATATTATAAATGGCATAACATCACCTGGTATGCATTTGGCACATGAGTTTTTTCTATACTTATAAAATTAATAATATAATGGCGACCAAAAATTAATCAAATGATATTAATGAGTGAGGAACAAATATAAAATACCAGTAGACATGTTTGTAAGAAATACTAGATGAACTGAAGAAATAATCTACCCTAGCTACTCTCCATAATAAAAGTGTCTAGCACAAGTTCAGCCAAACTTATTCTGGACACTTATGGTCAGGTGCAGTCAGATGGGAGCAATTCTCTCTATGGAAATGAAGCTAAATTTTTGATATAAAATTACACTAGAAGTAGTTTGATATGGCAAAATTTTGATGCTGAAGTTTTGGTAAAGCTCAAGTGGATTTTTTTTTATTTTTACAAAAAAAGAAAATTTAGTGCAAGTTTAGCCCTGATTGTGCTAATTTGATTCAACATCTCTTTTTTCTGTTTATGGCAGGAATTTAACTTGTATTTTAATTTTCATCTTTGATTTCTTTTATTTTACTTTATTCCTCTCATATTGCTTTTGGATAGAAGTTTATTTTTTGTAAAATAAATCATTTTCATATTTTTTTACCTAAATTTAAAAATATGATAAAAGGTGTAACATCACCCAGTATTCATTTGGCACACAAGTTTTTGCTATACTGATAATATTAATAATATAATGGTGACAAAAAATTAATCAATTGATAAATATGAGTGAGGTACAAAGATTTAATAACAGTGGAAATGTTTATAAGAAATTTCAGATGATTAAAAATGACTTGCACCCTGGCTACTCTTCATGATAAAAGTGTCCAGCACAAGTTTGGCCAAACTTGTGCTGGAAACATTTGGTTGCATGCCGTCAGACGCAATCAATTCTTTTTATGGAAATGAGACTGAATTATAACTCCATCATTGCACTGAAAGTAGTTTTATATAGACAAATTGTCCCCTGGAAGTTTGTCCAAACCTAAGGTAGACAATTTTTTCCTTTGGTAAAAAGTAAATTTGATCCATGTTAATCTAAGATGGTGCCCATTTTTTCTGAAGCCTCTACTGGCTCATGATAGCAAAAATTATACTTGATATCTTTATTTCATGTTTGATCTCTTTAATTTTAATCTTACCCTTTTATTTATCCTTTAGCTTTTAAATATCAATTTTATTTTGGTAAAACTGATAACTTTCACATTTTTTTACATTTATTATATTATATTTTTAAAGTTGTAAAATCATCCAGTGTACATTCATTACACATGTTTTTGCTATACTAAAAACATTAATAATATAATGGTGACTAAAAAATAATCAAATAATAAATATGGATGACACAGAAAGATCAAATACCCATAGACATTCTTAAAATGAATATAAAATTAATTGAAGAAGACTTGCACCCTAGCTACTCTCCATCATAAAAGTGTCCAGCACAAGTTTGGCCAAACTTGTGCTGGACACTTTTGTTCAGGTGCAGTCAGATGGGATCAATTCTCTCTGTTGAAATTAATAAAAAAAATGCTAAATAATTACATTAGAAGTATTTTGGTATGGCTGAATTATCCACCTTGAGTTTTTCCAAACCTCAGGTGAAAAATTTTTTATCTTTAAAAAAAATTAAATTTTATCAAATTAAGCCCTGATGGCACCCATTTGTTTCAACACCTCTACTGGCTCTTGAAAGCAGGAATTTTTCTTGAATTTTTCTTTTTAATATTTGATCTCTTTTACTTTACTTTTTTATCACTCATGTAATATTTGGATATTAGTTTATAATTTTGGAAAAGAAATCATTTTCATATTTTTTTAACATTTTATAATAATATTATAAAAGGTGAAATATAACATGGCATGCATTTGGCATACAAGTTTTTTCTATACTAATAAAATTAATAATATTCTAATGACAAAAAATTAATCAGATAATAAAATATGAATAACACAGAAAGATCAAATACCATTTGACATGTTTTAAAAAAATAACAGTTGCACTGAAGAAGACCTGCACCCTAGCTACTCTCCATCATAAAAGTGTCCAGCACAAGTTTGGCCGAACTTGTGCTGAACACTTTTGGTCAGGTGCAGTCAGATGGGATCAATTCTCTCTATGGCAATGAAAAAAATTATTTGATAAGAAACTTCACTAGATGTAGTTTGATTTAGCTGAATTCTCCACCTAGAGTTCATCCAAACCACAGGTACACAATTTCTAATCTTTAAAAAACAATCAATTTAGTACAATTTATCCCTGATGGCTCTCACCTGCTTCAACATCTCTACTGGCCTTTGATATTAGCAATAATACTTGGAGTTTGTTTTTCATATTTGATCCCTTTAACTTAATTTTTTATTCCTCATATTGCTTTTGGATATCAATTAATAATTTTTAAAATAAATTATTTTAATATTTTTATACATTTTTTTAATAATATTATAACAGGTGTAACATCACTCAGTATGCATTTGGCACACAATTTTTTGCTATAATTATATAATTAATAATATAATTAAGACAAAAAATAAATAAAACAATATGTATGAGTGAGGCACAAAGATAAAATACCAGTAGACATGTTTGTAAGAAATACCAGATAAACTGAAGAAAAATTCTACCCCAGCCGCTCTCCATCATAGAAGTGTCCAGCACAAGTTCGGCCAAACTTGTGCTGGACACTTTTGGTCATGTGCAGTCAGATGGGATCAATTCTCTGTATGGCAACAAAAAAATTTTTTTTATCAAATTTCACTAGAAGTAGTTTGGTTTAGCTGAATCATCCACCTGCTGTTCTGCCCAATATCAGGTGTATAATTTTTTATCTTTAAAGAAAAGGTCACTTATTACAATTTAGCCCTGATGGCTCCCATTTGTTTCAACACTTCTACTGGCTCTTGAGAGCAAGAATTTTACTAGTATTTTGTTTTTCATAATTGATCTCTTTGAGATTAATTTTACCTTTTTATCCTTCATATTGCTTTTGTATATCAATTTAATTTTTGTAAAACAAATCAATTTCATATTTTTTTACCTTTATTTAATAATATTATAAAAGGTGCAACATCACCCGGTATGCATTTGGTACACGAGTTTTTGCTATACTTATAATATTAAAACATAATGGTGACAAAAAATCAATCAAATGATAAATATGAGTGAGGCACAAAGATCAAGTACCAGTGGACATGTTTATAAGAAATACCAGATGAACGGAAGAAAAATTCCACCCTAGCTAACCTCCATCATAAAAGTGTCCAGCACAAGTTTGGCCGAACTTGTGCTGGACACTTTTGGTCACATGCAGTCTGATGTGATCAATTCTCTCTATTGCAATGAAAATGAATTTTTCTTCAATAATTGCACTAGAAGTTGTTTGATATGGCAAAATTGTCATCCTGAAGTTTTGGTAAAGCTCCAGTGGATTTTTTTTTATTTTTACAAAAAAGAAATTATAGTCCAAGTTTAGTGCCACTGGTGGGCGTTCACCCCATCATGTCTACTTGCTCTTGATGGGAGGAATTTCACTTTAATTTTTTATTTCATATTTGATCCCTTTAATTTTACCTTTTTATCCCTCATATTGATTTTGGATATCAATTTATTTTTTGTAAAGCAAATCATTTTCATTTTTTTTTATCTTTATTTAATAATATTATAAAAGGTGTAACATCATCCTGTATGCCTTTGGCACACGAGTTTTGGCTATACTTATAATATTAATAACATAATGGTGACAAAAATCAATCAAATGATAAATATGAGTGAGGCACAAAGGTCAAATACCAATTAATCAATAGTTCTTTTTAATATTATAAATTTTTTGATTAAATAAAATGGTAATAATGAATTATATTTTTCATCCACAATTCCACTCTAATGATTCCCACTGCACAAAAAGGGTTCACTTGGTCCTTTCTTTACTGCTTGTGCATATATTTTATTGCCCACAGTACTACAATTTTTTGTAGTGATTATCCCACATCTGATTCAGGAATATTTTTAAACAATATAAGTTTTTTTTATTTACAAAAGACCTTATCATATCCAATATCCCACAAAAAATACAACCTGTTTTTGTATTAAAGCCTGTTAATTATTAAGAAATTGTTAAAATAATTAGATTAGACCCTGGCACAGCTAGATCCATACCAACCGACCTAAAGTCTTTTCAATATTGAAAACAATTAAATAAAATTATGATATCATACTAAATTATGGGCACCAACCATAATTCAGCACTTCTCATTTGCTCTGCTACAAAATGAGTGCATGTAGCATTTTTCTAACGTCGGACTGTTTTTCTTCCTTCCCTCACACCTTTAGTCCAGAATGAAAATTTAGTATGAGTTTTGGTCAAAATGGTTTGCCAGTGTTATCTGTATGCAATATGAATTCATATTGCATATTTCCATTTATGCATAAAATATACTCATTAAGCATCATTTTTTTGCATTTTTCAATCATTATGCAGATTTATGCATATTCATTATACAGATTTATATGCATATTAATATATTTTATTCATATACATATATGCACCTATTTTTTCCTAATTAATATGCATATTTTTATTGCATATTCAATATGCATATTTTTAATGCATATTCAATAAGCATATTTTTATGCATATTCAATATGCATATTTTTTATGCATAATCACTATGCATATTTTTTATTCATATTTTTATGCATATTTTTTATGCATATTTATTCTTCATAGTCATTATGCATACACTTTGGATACGCATTTCACATCAATTTTTAGCATGCAATAAGTATCCACCATGCAAATTCAAATGCATATGCATCTATATCATACACGCAACATATATTCAAGTTTAATATTTGAATATTAAGGTATGCTAAGTGATGTTGTTCAACCTTTTGCCAAAACTGAGATTAACTGATGTTCAATGTGGTTTTTAATCTTTGCTCAAGGAGGGATTGTTCTGGATTCAATCTGTGACGGTTTATTTTTTCAATGTTTTTTCATCAGATTTAAAAACATCTTTCTGACAGTTTCAGGATGGTCTCCCAACAGTTTCCTGACAAATTCCTGATAGTTTCAAATAGAGGGAACTGCTAGCAGTTCACCCCCAGTTTTCCCGTGGTGGTAGGGTATCACAGAATTCTCAAATCCTACTTGGGAAATTGATGACTTAGAAAAATTTGGTGATACCCACCCCTTGCTTCAATAAAATGCAAGGGAGGGTATTGCCAAATTTTTCAAATAGATACAGATTTTTTTTGACTTAGATTTATTTAGAAATTCAAATTGGTGGTGATGTGATAAAATTATGTTGGTGATGAGGTTTTTTGCACAGGTGTCAGTATTATTTTTTCATTTGAAATTCCAAAAGTACAATATTTTAGAATCCAGTAAGGAAAATGGTATTATCAGAATCTCATGATATAACTATTTTAATAAGATTAAAAGTAACTATTAAATTGGGAACGAAAAAGAATATACATTGCCTCATAGAGAAGATAGATGACATTAAGCTTTTTGAAAACAGTAGTAATTCCATTCTCCAAATCATAATCATCAATACCAAAGCCAGTGGAGTTGGAAGCAAAATGAGCCTTATTATATTTTGATTGATAGATTTTGAACCTCTCCTTCATTTACTTAGGACTGATGTTGATTCACCCATTTGTTTTATTTTTTACTTCATTTTCCATCAACAAAAATCAATTGAACTTTATGAAGGTGGACTTCTAATTTGGGGAGGTTGAAAATATAAAAAAAGAAGGAAAAAAACATGCCTGGTTAAAATTTCACAATAAATTGTTTCAAATCTCAGTGAGGGTTGTGTGCCAAGGATTTATGAGAGGATTTTAGTCTTAGTGTCACATCTGACAGGGATAGGGTGGGAAAGGAAGTGATGATGTGGCCAACATGTGGTTGTGAAAAAAATTTGGAAAAAAGTGCTGATTTGAGGTCATAACTGACACCCATTTTTGAAACAAGTGACTTTTTTTCAAAATTTAAGTGCCTATTTGGTTTGAAATCCACACTTAAATTAAGTGCAGATTTTCCAGAACTGACACCCTCTATTATCTTGTTTTGATTTAAGTAAAAAACATTTTTTTAAGCCTGAGATCTGAAGATTTAGATTATTTTAAGTAAATTGGGGGTTAAGTACATTATAGAATTACTTTTTAAAATCCTTCATTGCCATTTGGTCCCCTGTACATGACTTCTTCTAGGCACCTGGCCAATAGTTGTCCTAAATTAAATTGACTTGTAAGCAATTGTTGTCTTAATCCCTACCTTGAATGAACTTTATCATGGAAATGACAAATTGTTACAAATATAGATTGTTCCAAAGGCAATCTGGATACAGGAGCAATACATCATGTATCTAACAATCTAAATTTAAATTCTAACTTCCAAGATTTAAAGAAACCAGTTCCAGTTAAAACTGCTACTTATCTAGTTTTTGCTTTTATTGATGGCTAAGGGTATATAATGATGAAAAGCATTTTATTGGAACTTATTTTGATTAGAAATGTGTTTTTTTGTGACAATTAAAGATATTTACAAAATACTATTTCTCCTATTTTTCACATGTGTCATTATTTTGTAATTTCAAAAAGATCCAAAAACATTTTTTGTTTCTCCTCTTTCTATTTCTGATTTTAAATGGACCATAGATATAGTCTACTCATGTACACTAGGCATTAGTTATTTGGAAATTAATTTTTACAAATCTTTATTGAGAGTCTCCCTAACTTCCACTTTTGTTCTAACACAATTGTCAAATGTTCCTAATTCAAAAGAATTATCAAATTTAATCATGGATTAGCACATGTGTCTTGGACACACAAGTACTAGGGTCTTGCACCAGATTGTTAAACTATGATTATTTGGTGGGGCTACATTGTGTGTTCAATATTAAAGACTACACTAAGTTTTTAAAAGTAAGAGGAGAAACACATAAGGCTCAAAAAAACATGAAAAGACCGTGATGGATTTGATCATATCTGACCAAGCAGGGCTTATGATTGATATCACAAGTGAAGAAGAAATTTAAATTTCTAATTTTAGAGTGGCTTCTTCCACATATTGTGAGCTCTTTATTATAAAAAAGAAACCATATTCTCTATAATAATTTGTTATTTTCAAAAAAAAGGTTAGTGAAAATAACTAAAAAGAGTTTATACTTTTTTAAGAATGTACAATGGTAAAGAGTACATGAGCTAGAAATATTCAGATTTCCTTGCCAAATATAATATCCTTTATGAAAATTCAATTCTTAATTATCATTAACAAAATAGAATCACTGAGAGGTTTAACAAAATCGTGGGGGAAATATCCAGAACAATCGTTCTAGCATCGAATTTACCTCAAACCTTTTGGCCTCTTACATATTGTTGGGAATCATACATGCACAATAGATTGCCAAAAATATGTATTATAAATAGCACTCCATATAAAGTTATTTTAAAAATAGTAGAAGATTTGACACCAATAAAAAAATTTGTAAATGGGCTTATCACCACGCAATATTTGTGGGACACTTTCTAGCAAGTCCTCAACTTGAAGTCAGATGGAATGGAAACTGAACTTCGATTGAACTCTTTCTGAACTGTGCTTGAAAACCAAATTGAACTATTTTACAAACCTAGCTGAATCTCTTGTGGTATCATAATGAAAGTGAAATGAACTCATCTTAAATTTTTAATGAAAAAAGTTTTAGTAATCATTCCAAACACTGTACACCTTAAGCACCTAATTTTGACTCAGTATTTTAAATTATAGTTCAAGATGGAGATGAAAACTCATTTAAAACTATCAATTTTTCAAGTGATATTTTTAATCTAACCTAATACTTATTTAAATTAGATAGAAACATATTAAAAATCATATTTAAATATTTAATATTGTTTGAAAAAATATACCAGAATTTTCAAAACTACACATTACAGAAAACTAGTATAAACTGAATTTTTCTGATTCAAATTATGATATTTTTTGTCATGTAACATTGTTTTGAGTCAGGGAAAAGTGAAATTGAATATTCACTTGCTAAATGGTATTCAGTATTTAAATTTAAATTGATAATTCATATAAATAATGAATATAATTTTGAATATTTATCCAAAACAAATATGCATAAAAAATTATATTGAAAATGCATAAAAAATTAATATTGAATATGCATATAAAAATTAATATTAAATATGCATATTTAAAATTCATATTGAATATTTATATGCAATGAAATAATGAATATTCATAAAAAAATTAAAGTGTGTTGTGGGCATCCAACATGGCTGGGGTCTTTGTTGTGTAGTTTGGTATGGTTTGGTGATGTCTTAAATGGCATTGATTTCTGCTTATGGTGTTTTTCTGGATTCAAAGGCTGAATATTAGAGCTACAGGCTCAATGCCATTATTATTAGATAGCCCTAGTTTTTCTCTATATTTTATGTTCTAATGATATTTTATATTTTAAGTTTTAAGTGCTCTTTTGGTCACTTTTAATATTTTACTATAACTGTTTAATTTTGTTCTTTATCTTTTCTGGGCTAACTCTAAGGCTTAGGATTAATTTCTTAGTACCATTAAATAGCCCTCATCTTTCTCTATTTTTTAAGTTTTGTGGTTCATTTAGTATATTTTAGGGTTTAAGGTGTTTTTTGTTGATTTCTGGTTTTTTTAGTGGGTTTTAGTGGTTTTCTGGCTCAGGGGGCCCACCCACCTCAACTGCAGAATGCTGGGGAGTGCTTCTAGAGGGTTTTTATGCAATTAAGCTGGCAGAAACACCAAATTAGTTTCTGTAGCATAGATTTTTTGATGGGGGTCTTTGTGTACATACTGAATAAGACAGTTTGAAAAAACTTTAATTATCATACAACCATCTGGTAAGAATCTTACTGTTTCTTATTCTTTTTTTACTATTTTTTGGCCACAATTGGCTGGGTTGGTTTCAAGTTTATTTCTTCATTCAACTTAACTTTGGAAACTGATTCTCTCTGGTGTAGCTTTGCAACCTGTGTCAAGTATTATTGCTGTTTTCTGTGCAACTAGTGCACAGTGGTTTGGTTTTCTGGTGTAGATCTTTCTGCGATTCAGGTTTTCCTTGTTCTGTGGTCTATCTAGGCTACTGTCTTGACTTGTTAAGCAGTAAAGAAGTGTGTTGGAAGGGGTATAGTAACAGTCTCTAATTTTCTGTAGTAAATAAATCTCACCTGGTATTTCTCAAAGAGACAGGGGATTTTATCTCTGGTTTTTCTTTAACTGCCTTGGACAAGGCCTATATTTAGTACTATAGGTTTATCTACATTTCTGGAGCCCAACATCAGTTTTGAGTATTTGATAGCTTTTTGGACATTCATTTACTGTTGTTCTCTCTTCTTTGGCTGGAAATTGGGTATCTAGAATCTATTAGAACATGGCTTCTGGACCCTCTTTCTCTAGTAGTGGTAGTGGCACTTCTGGTGTTTTTGAGGATATTAATAATCCTGTTTCTGTTAGGCCCTCTGTCAGAATCAAGTCATGGAAGGGGCCTATGTTTATGGAGGAGGATTTGAAGTTATTTCTGGGGCTTATTGAAGCTTCTGGTAATGTTGATGGTGCTTCTCACTTGGAAATGGTGAAGCAAGTCATCTTCTACATTGTTTACAGGGCTCTGGTGAAGGAGGTTGCTGCTATGGAGGGTTATAGAAGAAAGGATTGGAGAAAGTTGTGTCTGCAGATAAAAGACAGGTGGGGATCCAGGTACTCTATTTTTTATCTCAATAGGATTTCAAGTGATTGGAAATCTTATGGTGGGGTGGATAATCTTCACTCTTATAGGAAGTTTGTGGCTCAGTTAAAGCCAGTGATGGATTATTTGGTAGACATGCAGGTGATAAAAAGTACTGATTCTGCAAGGGATATTTTCTGGTTTGCTCTCGAAAGAGAGGTTAGAATTGATGTGTTGAAGGAGTTTGAAAGAAAGGAAAAAATTAAGGTCTTTACAATGGGAACCAGAAGTTGCCTTCTCTTTCTGTGGTGAATGAGTTTGTGGAGGACTACCTCAAACTGTTGGAAATGAATTCTTTTCAAGAAAATAGCACCAACTATGTTAGTAAGTTCAGTGAGTCCTTTTCTGAAGATGTGGAGGACTCTAAGAAGATGGAGAGCATAAACAAGGGGAAGGCTCCTTAGAAGCAAAAAGAGGTAGATCCAGTAGTGGAGCAGTTGGCTGATCTTACAAGTCAGCTACATATTTTTTGCTCAAGAGACTCAGAAGTCCAATAAGGCTCCTTCTCAGCCAATGGATTTTGAAAGGAGGACTGGTAGAAGTGATCCTTGGGTCAGCTCTTGTTGTAGCAGAAAGGGACACATTTCCAATTATTGTTGGGCACTGAAGGGAAGTTGGAATTTTATGGGAAAGTTTTCAAGTTCCCTGATGATTCTTTTTTAAAGCCTACTGGTGGTCAGGCTCAAGTGTACTTGGTGAGGAGGAGAAATAATGTCAACTCAAGGAGGACATGGTTTGAAAAGTTTCCTACTAAGGCTTTCTCTTCTGGTAAAGATGGAGACAATGGCAAGGGAAAAGGCAAGGAGGCTAATAGAGTCTCATTCACCTGTTCTTTCTCCCAGTTGGAGTTGTATTCTTATGGTGGATATTCAAGTGGGTAATTCTTGACAGGTGTGTATAATGAGGAGGAGACATAATGCCAACTCAAGGAGGCCAAGGTTTGAAGAGTTGCCTACTAAGGTTTCCTCTTCTGGTAAAGGTGGAGATTATGGAAAGAGAAAAGGCAAGGAGGCTAATAGAGTCTCATTCACATCTTCTTTCTCCCAGTTGGAGTTGTATTCTTGTGGTGGACATTCAAGTGGGGAACGCTTGCCTGGTGTGTAAAATGTTGAAGCAGGAAAGGAGGGAAGGCCTAAGAGCAGTTATCAGGCTCAACCAAAGTCTAAGGCTTCAAAGGTGGATCCTAATATGAGTGCAGCTAGGAAAAATTAAAGCAAGGAGGAGCTTTATAAAATGCAGAAGGGTAGGGCTGATATGGGCCCCCCTAGTTTTGAAGCATTTGACATGAATGGTGATCCAATGCCTATTGAGGTTGATTCTGACTCTGAGGAGGATGTTTCTTTGGCTTCTATGCCAAAGCCTTCTGGAGTTAGAGGGTCTAGAGAGAGATCTAGTTTGATTCATTTTGAAGGTAAATCTGTTGGTGGTTCTATTCCTCAAGAATCTTCCAGGACCAAGTTGTGAAGCCAAAGACTCACTTTGAGAGGCTATTTGTTTCTTTTCAAGTTAATTTTATGGACTCTGTGTTGAATAGGATGAACCAGGGTCACGTTTCCTTACTTATGGAAAGTTGTATGATATCAGTCCTGGGTTGGCTGATAGACAAAAGAAGTTGTTGACCAGGAGAAGGGTTTCTTCTGGTGAGGTGGTATACTTTTTTGATTCTGCTGAAAGGTTTTGTGAGGGGTTGGAAAATTATTTTTCTGCTCCTCTGGGTTATGTCAATGTCACCCTGAATAGTAGGGAGGCTATGGCATTGGTAAATTCAGGTTCTCAGATTTACCTAATTTCTTTGTATGGGGCTACTCCTTTGCGCTTCCCCATCAAGACTGGTATTGGTGGAAATTTAAGAGGGATTGGTGGCCTTGTCTCCTAATTTGTGGGAACATCTGAATTAGTCAAATTAGATATTGGTGGAGCCTCTGGGAAGGTTCATTTTTACATTCCCAATGGGACAGTGAATGCAGTTTTGGGTGGACCATTCTTGATGAATTTTCAAGAAAGAATTGGTTATCAGTTTGATGTGGGAATAAGCTTGGAGTTGACTGGTGAAGATGAAAGAAGGATTCACATGATTTTATTATCCCCTGGAGAGGATGGTTGGGAGACAAGGCCTGGCTTGTCTTCAATGTGCCAGTGTATGGATTGTTGCAGGAAAAGAAGAGAAGTGGGTGCTGCCTCTGGTTTTTTAAAGTGTGTCTCAGGCTCTAGTAGGGGTCTTTCTTTTTTTAGAGTAATCAGGGCTGAGCAACCTAGTGCTAAAACCTCTCCCCAAGATGAGAAATCTCAGGTTGTAGTAGTTCAGCTCCCTTGAAGATATACCAAGTGCAATTTTTCAACTTTCTCCTTTTAATGTTTCTCTTCTCTGAAAGTGTTCTTCAAGTTTTTTATTAAGTATCTGTTCTCTATCAAGATTTTCAGTTATTTTTAATTCAACTTCAAGAAAGAAGATGAGTTATATATCTTTATTGAAAGAAATGAGGAAAATCTGTGGAGTGGTGAGATTGGGGTCTAAAAGTAAGTCCTCTTAATTGTGCACCGTAGGGTTTTTTCTACACCTTTCAAAAACATTACCTTGGCCATGTCTGTGAGCATTGGGGAAACCCCTGGTTATATTTGTAGGATAGAAGAAAACTCAAGAAATGAAAATGAAAATTTCAAGATAACTGAAGAAAATCAAGAAAAAAATCTGAAGATAATTAAGAAAGAAGACAAGAAATACTTTTGTAAAAATCATCAAAATCAATTTTTGGGCTCCTGCATGAGGTTAAACTTCACAAACTTTTGAAGAAAGAAGACAAGAAAGATCAATTTTTGGGCCTCCAGAATGAGGATAAACTGCACCATTTTAGAAGATTTTAAGTGGAAGATGAATCAGGATTTGAGGAGTTAGAATATGGAAGTGAGGATGAAGATGTGGAATTACGGAAAATTTTCGGAGTGGTGAGATTGGGGAATAAAAGTAGGTCCTTCCAATTGTGCACCACTAGGGTTTCTTCTACACCTTTCAAAAAAAATACCTTGGCCACAAATGTGAGCAATGGGGAAACCCTTGGTTTTTGTTCCAGTTCTGGTGGTGAAGAAGTCCTGAAGATCCCTCGAGTTGAAGGTGGAGCTTCAAAGTATAAGAAGGTAGCGCAGAAGATTAGGCCTGTGAATGAGCCTATGCCTGTAGGTTTAAATCCTCCTTTAAAGAGACCTCCTTTGTCAAGAGATCTGTACTGTACTCCTCTGGTGAAGAATCCTCCTGATTTTGTGAACACTTCTAGAGTGACTGTGGAAAGGTTGAAGGTTTTTAATTTTGGTCCTGAATGGTGGTTGTCTGATGAGGAAAAGAAGTTGTTTTTTCACGTTATTGTTCTGAGAAAGAAAGCAGTGGCATTTGTTGAAGAAGAAAGGGGTGTGTTGAAACACTCTTATGGGGAAGCTTATTTGATTCCTGTGGTTTCTCATGAACCTTGGCAAATCAAACCTATTCAAATTTCAGCTTCTATTAGGGATTATTTTGTAGAAATTGTTAGGGAAAGTTTCAGGACAGGTTTATACAAACAATCAACATCTAGTTACTCAAGTCTGTTTTTCTGTGTAAAGAAGAGGGATGGGAATCTGAGGGTGGTGCATGATATTAGAGCCTTGAATAGAGTCACTATCAAGGATTATGGGATGCCGCCAAGTGCAGAGGATTTTGTGGAAGCTTTTTCTGGAAGGGTGTGTTATGGTTTGGGTAATATTATGGGTGGTTATGATGAGGAGGAACTTCATGTGGATTCAAGGCCTCTCATAACTTTTGAGATTCCTTTGGGAAGATTTCAGCTCACAAGGTTTCTTCAAGGAGAAAAAAATTCAGTGGAAGTTTATCAAGCCTAAAGGGCTTGTATTTTTCAGGATGAGGTTCCTACTCATGCTGAAATTTTCATTTATGATTGTGGAATTAATGGGCCATCCACTGATTATGGTAATGAGGTGTTGAGAGAGAATCCTGGTATAAGGAAGTTTGTTTGGGAATATGCAATCACTCTAGAGAGAGTGTTGTTTAGGATTGAAGAGGCTGGTTTGATCATATCTGGGTCAAAATTTTGTTGTTGTTTTCCTTCTTCGGAAATTCTGGGTCATGTGGTGTGTAAAGTCCAAAGGATTATGGCAAAGAAGAAGTTTAATAAAATCCAGTCATGGCTGAGATCTAAAACTACTACTGAACTCAGGGGATTTTCGGGAGTGTGTTTGTTTTTCAGGATTTTTATTAAAGATTTTTATTTTTTGGTTTCACATTTAAGGAAGCTGTCCAGAAAAGATGCAGACTGTAAATGGACTGAAGAGTGTTAAGAGGCTTTTCAGAAGTTGAAAAAGGTGGTAGGTGAAGATATTATTCTTCACAAGTTGGATTACGGTGTTGGCTCTGTAAAAGCATATCTGGAAGTGGACTCAAGATATATTGCTGCTGGTGCTGTTTTGTCTCAGGAAGATAAAAATGGAATGGTCAGGCCAGTAAGGTATGAGTCAGTGGTGTTTAATGATGTGGAATATTAGTATTCTCAGCCTAAGTTAGAATTGTGTGGGGTAGCTAAAATCTTGAAGAAGCTACAGGTTGTTTTGTGGGGTCAGAATTTTGAGCTGCAGGTAGATGAAAAATCTTTGATTCAGATGATTAACACACCTAGTCTTCCAAATGTTCCAATGACTAGGTGGGTGGCATTCATTCAACATTTCTCTTTTGATTTGGTGCATAATCTAGGAAAAACTTTTACTATGCCTGATGGGTTGTTAAGGAGGCCACATAGAGATGAAGATTTTGAATTTGAAGATTTTTATGAAGATTTCTCAATTGTGACGGCCAGCACAAAAGGTGCAGAAACTTTTTCTACCCTTCCCCACAAGGTTAAGCTGGCTGGTAATAATTGTGGTTCTTATGAAGGTTTAAACCTCCCTCATGAGGTTAAACTGGCTGGATCTGATCTTGATTCTGGTGATAAAGATATTCTTATTTATGAAGAAGGGGATGTGGTTTTGGATGGCTCAAATTTAGAAAATGGTGTTTTTGTTGGTACACTGGATTCTCAAAAAATTCAGTGGAAAGAGAAGGATGTGACAAAATTTAAATATTGGTGATGTGGATGGGCTATTCAATTGGTCCATGTGTATGCTGGTGATTTTGATGAAGGGGTTGTGCAATTGGATATTATTTTGTTGTATTTTGAAGATAAGTCATGGGGTCAGACTGGGTTTTATTTTATTATGGTTGAATATCTGTTAACCTTGGAGAGGCTGGATATTTGTGATGATGATACTTAGGTGGCAATCAAGAAGAAGAGTCCTAGCTTTTATGTTTCAGGAAGGAGGTTTATTAGAAGGAGGAATCCAAATCTTCAAGTAGTGGTGACTCAGAAGAAGGGTCAAGAGGTGGTGTTGAAGTCTTTGCATGAAGATCTTGGTCATAGAGGCTTTGGGGAGACTTACAGAAGAGTAGCAGACAGATTTTGGTGGCCTGGTGTGAAGTTGGCTGTGCAGGGCTGGGTCCAATCTTGTCAAGAGTGTAAAAGAAGAATAAACTCAAAAACAAAAGGAGTTGGTCATGCTGCTGTTGAATCAACTTTATTTGAAAGAGTCATTATGGATGCTGTCCATAATAAAGAGGACAGGTATAAATGTTTAATTGTTTCCAGAGATGATTTATCTGTTTCGGTTGAGGCTGTTCCTCTGATTTATTTGACTGCTAAAAATGTTGCTGAGTTTATGAGAAAAGAATGGGTTTATAGATATGGGTTAATGAAGTTGGTGACTGTTAATTGTGGGCCATAATTTGGAGCTGAATTCAAATAAGCTGTGGCTAGTATTCACCACGGGAAATCTGGGGGTGAACTGCTAGCAGTTCCCTCTTTTTGAAACTATTAGGAATTTGTCAGGAAACTGTTGGGAAACCATCCTGAAACTGTCAGAAAGATGTTTTTAAATCTGATGAAAAAACATTGAAAAAATAAACTGTCACAGATTGAATCCAGAACAATCCCTCCTTGGGCAGAGGTTAAGAACCACATTGAACATCAGTTAATCTCAGGTTTGGCAAAAGGTTGAACAACATCACTTAGCATACCTTAATATTCAAAATTAAACTTGAATATATGTTGCGTGTTTGATATAGATGCATATGCATTTGAATTTGCATGGTGGATACTTATTGCATGCTACAAAATTGATGTGAATTGCCTATCCAAAGTGTATGCATAATGACTATGAAGAATAAATATGCATAAAAATATGCATAAAAATATGCATAATGATTATGCATAAAAAATATGCATATTGAATATGCATAAAAATATGCATAAAAATATGCATAAAAATATGCATATTCAATATGCATTAAAAATATGCATATTGAATATTCAAAAAAAAGGAGCATATACGTATATGAATAAAATATATTAATATGCATATAAATCTTTATAATGAATATGCATATAAATATGCATAAATATGCATAATGATTGAAAAATGCAAAAAAAATGATGCTTAACGAGTATATTTTATGCATAAATAGAAATATGCAATATGAATTCATATTGCATACAGATAACACTGGCAAACCATTTTGACCAAAACTCATACTAAATTTTCATTCTGGACTAAAGGTGTGAGGGAAGGAAGAAAAACAGTCCGATGTTAGAAAAATGCTACATGCACTCATTTTGTAGCAGAGCAAATGAGAAGTGCTGAATTATGGTTGGTGCCCATAATTTAGTATGATATCATAATTTTATTTAATTGTTTTCAATATTGAAAAGACTTTAGGTCAGTTGGTATGGATCTAGCTGTGCCAGGGTCTAATCTAATTATTTTAACAATTTCTTAATAATTAACGGGCTTTAATACAAAAACAGGTTGTATTTTTTGCGGGATATTGGATATGATAAGGTCTTTTTTAAAAAAAACTTATATTGTTTAAAAATATTCCTGAATCAGATGTGGGATAATCACTACAAAAAATTGTAGTACTGTGGGCAATAAAATATATGCACAAGCAGTAAAGAAAGGACCAAGTGAACCCTTTTTGTGCAGTGGGAATCATTAGAGTGGAATTGTGGATGAAAAATATAATTCATTATTACCATTTTATTTAATCAAAAAAATTATAATATTAAAAAGAACTATTGATTAATTGGTATTTGACCTTTGTGCCTCACTCATATTTATCATTTGATTGATTTTTGTCACCATTATGTTATTAATATTATAAGTATAGCAAAAACTCGTGTGCCAAATGCATACCGGGTGATGTTACACCTTTTATAATATTATTAAATAAAGGTAAAAAAATATGAAAATGATTTGTTTTACAAAAAATAAATTGATATCCAAAAGCAATATGAGGGATAAAAAGGTAAAATTAAAGGGATCAAATATGAAATAAAAAATTAAAGTGAAATTCCTCCCATCAAGAGCAAGTAGACATGATGGGGTGAACACCCACCAGTGGCACTAAACTTGGACTATAATTTCTTTTTTGTAAAAATAAAAAAAAATCCACTGGAGCTTTACCAAAACTTCAGGATGAAAATTGTGCCATATCAAACAACTTCTAGTACAATTATTGAAGAAAAATTCATTTTCATTGCAATAGAGAGAATTGATCACATCAGACTGCATGTGACCAAAAGTGTCCAGCACAAGTTTGGCCGAACTTGTGCTTGACACTTTTATGATGGAGGTTAGCTAGGGTGGAATTTTTCTTCAGTTCATCTGGTATTTCTTATAAACATGTCCACTGGTATTTGATCTTTGTGCCTCACTCATATTTATCATTTGATTGATTTTTTGTCACCATTACGTTTTAATATTATAAGTATAGCAAAAACTCATGTGCCAAATGCATACCACGTGATGTTACACCTTTTATAATATTATTAAATAAAGGTAAAAAAATATGAAAATAATTTGTTTTACAAAAAATAAATTGATATACAAAAGCAATATGAGGGATAAAAAGGTAAAATTAAAGGAATCAAATATGAAATAAAAAATTAAAATAAATATACTGCCGTCAAGAGCAAGTAGACATGTTGGGGCAAATGTCCACCAGTGAGTCTAAACTTGGACTATAATTGCTTTTTTGAAAAACAAAAAAGTGCCAATCTAAGGTTTAAAAAAACTTCAGCATAACCATTTAGCCATATCAAACAACTTCTAGTTCAATGATTGAGAGAGAATTGATCACACCAGACTGCATGTGACAAAAAGTGTCCAGCACAAGTTCAGCTGAACTTGTGCTGGACACATTTATGACGGAGAGTAGCTAGGGTAGAATTTTTTTCAGTTAATCTGGTAGTTCTTATAAACATGTCCATTGGTACTTGATCATTGTGCCTCACTCATATATATCATTTGATTAATTTATTGTCACCATTATATTATTAATATTATAAGTAAAGCAAAAACTCGTGTGCCAAATGCATACCGGGTGATGTTACACCTTTTATAATATTATTAAATAAAGGTAAAAAAATATGAAAATGATTTGTTTTACAAAAAATAAATTGATATACAAAAGCAATATGAGGGATAAAAAGGTAAAATTAATCTCAAAGAGATCAATTATGAAAAACAAAATACTAGAAAAATTCTTGCTCTCAAGAGCCAGTAGAAGTGTTGAAAAAAATGGGAGCCATCAGGGCTAAATTGTAATAAGTGACCTTTTTTTTAAAGATAAACAATTATACACCTGAGGTTGGGAAGAACAACAGGTGGATGATTCAGCTAAACAAAACTGCTTGTAGTGAAGTTTAATAAAAAAATATTTTTTTGTTGCCATATAGAGAATTGATCCCATCTGACTGCACGTGACTAAAAGTGTCCAGCACAAGTTCGGCCGAACTTGTTCTGGACACTTTTATGATGGAGAGTAGCTTGGGTGGAAATTTTCTTCAGTTCCTTCATCTTGTATTTCTCATAAACATGTCTACTGGTATTTGATCAGTCTGTATCTTTCATATTTATCATCCGATTAATATTTTATCACCATTATATTATTAATGTTATTAGTATAGCAAAAACTTGTGTTCCAAATGCATACCATGTGAAGTTATACCTTCAATAATTTTTTAAAATAGATGTAAATAAATATGGAAAGGAATAGTTTTACAAAAATTAAATTGAAATTTAAAAGTAAAAAGAAGAATAAAAGAGTAAAATAAAAGTCAAAGAGTTAAAATATGAAAAAAATACTGGTAAAATTCCTGCTATCATGAGCCAGTAGAGGTGTTAAAGCAAATGGGAGCCATCAGGGCTTAATTGTAATAAGTGAACTTTTCTTTAAAGATAAAAATTTATACACCTGATATTGGGCAGAACAGCAGGTGGATGATTCAGCTAAACCAAACTACTTCTAGTGAAATTTGATAAAAAAAAAATTTTTGTTGCCATACAGAGAATTGATCCCATCTGACTGCACATGACCAAAAGTGTCCAGCACAAGTTCGGCCTAACTTGTGCTGGACACTTCTATGATGGAGAGCGGCTGGGGTAGAATTTTTCTTCAGTTCATCTGGTATTTCTTACAAACATGTCTACTGGTATTTTATCTTTGTGCCTCACTCATACATATTGTTTGATTAATTTTTTGTCTTAATTATATTATTAATTATATAAGTATAGCAAAAAATTGTGTGCCAAATGCATACTGAGTGATGTTACACATTTTATAATATTATTAAAAAAATGTATAAAAATATTAAAATAATTTATTTTAAAATTTATTAATTGATATCCAAGAGCAATATGAGGAATAAAAAATTAATTTAAAGTGATCAAATATGAAAAAAGAAATCCAAGTATTATTGCTAATATCAAAGGCCAGTAGAGATGTTGAAGCAAATGAGAGCCGTCAGGGATAAATTGTACTTAATTGATTGTTTTTTAAAGATAAAAAATTGTGTACCTGTGGTTTGGATGAACTCTAGGTGGATAATTCAGCTATATCAAACTACATCTAGTGAAGTTTCTTATCAAATAATTTTTTTCATTTTCATAGAGAGAATTAATCCCATCTGACTGCACCTGACCAAAAGTGTCCAGCACAAGTTCGGCTGAACTTGTGCTGGACACTTTTATGATGGAGAGTAGCTAGGGTGCAGGTCTTCTTCAGTGCAACTGTTATTTTTTTAAAACATGTCAAATGGTATTTGATCTTTCTGTGTTATTCATATTTTATTATCTAATTAATTTTTTGTCATTAGAATTTTATTAATTTTATTAGTACAGAAAAAACTTGTGCGCCAAATGCATGCCATGTTATATTACACCTTTTATAATATTATTAAAAATTTTTAAAAAAATATGAAAATGATTTCTTTTCCAAAATTATAAATTAATATCCAAATGTAACATGAGTGATAAAAAAGTAAAGTAAAAGAGATCAAATATGAAAAAGAAAAATTCAAGAAAAATTCCTGCCTTCAAGAGCCAGTAGAGGTGTTGAAACAAATGGGTGCCACCAGGGCTAAATTTGATAAAATTTAATTTTTTTTAAAGATAAAAAATTTTTCACCTGAGGTTTGGAAAAACTCAAGGTGGATAATTCAGCCATACCAAACTACTTCTAATGTAATTATTTAGAATTTTTTTTATTTAATTTCCACAGAGAGAATTGATCCCATCTGACTGCACCTGAACAAAAATGTCCAGCACAAGTTTGGCCAAACTTGTGCTGGACACTTTTATGATGGAGAGTAGCTAGGGAGGAAGTGTTTCTCAGTACATCAGTTTTTTGTTTTTCACATTTCTATTGGGTTTTTAACTTTTTTTTATCATTCATATTTATCTTATAATTAATTTTTTGTCACCATATATATTATTAATGTTTCTAGTATAGCAAAAACCTGCATGCCAAATGCAAAATTGGTGATGTTACAACTTTAATAATATTATTATATAAAGTTAAAAAAATATGAATATGTTTAGTTTTTAAAAAAATAAATTGATATTTAAAATTAAAAAGAGTAATAGAAAAGTAAAATGAAAATAAATGGGATCAATTACGAAATATAAAATACAAGTAAAATTTTTACTATCAAGAGCCAGAAGTGGTGTTGGGACAGTTGGGGACCCCTAGGTCAAGACTTGGTCTAGACTTACTTTTATGTATAGCTAACAGATTTTGAACTGAGGTTTGGACAGACATCCAGGGGACAATTTTACAATATTAAACATTCTTTACTTCAATAATTGAGTGAAATATCATTTTTATTGCCATAGAGAGAATTTATCTAATATGACTTCATGCAACCAAAAGTGTCCAGCACAAGTTCGGCTGAACTTGTGCTGGACACTTTTATAATTGAGAGTAGGCATACAGCAAATCTTCTTAAACTCAAAAGGGATTTCTTATAAACATTTCCACTGGAATTTGATCTTTCTGTGTCATTTAAATTTACCATTTGATTAATTTTTTGTCATCATTATATTGTTAACGTTATTACTATAGTAATAACTTGTGTGAAAAATGCATACCAGGTGGTGTTCCACCTTTGATCATATATTATTAAATAAAGGTATAAGAGTATGAAAATTATTTATTTTAAAAATTAAAAATTGATATCCAAAGCAATATGAGCAATAAAAAAGTAAAATAAAAGGGATAAAATAAGAAAAAAAATCTAATGAAAATTCCCACTATCAATAACAAGTAGAGGTGTTAGATCAAATGTGCACCACCAGGGCTAAACTTGCACTATATTTTCTTTTTTGTTAAACCAAAGAAAGTGTCCTGATGAGTTTTGAAAATTCATCAGGAGGACATTTTGGCAATATCAAACTACTTATTGTGCAATGATTGAGCAAAATGTCATTTTCATTTCCATAGAGTAATTTATCCCATCTGAATGCATGCAACCAAAAGTGTCCAGCACAAGTTTGGCCAAACTTATGCTGGACACTTTTATGATGGTGAGTATCTAGGGTGCATGTCTTCTTCAGTTCATCAGGTATTCCTTATAAAAAATCCACTTGTATATGATCTTTCTGTGTCATTCATATTTATCATTTGATTCATTGTTTTTCACCATTATAATATTAATGTTATTAGTAGTGAAAAAATTTGTAAGCCAAATGAATACTGGGAGATGCTACATCTTTCATAATCTTATTAAATAAAAGTAAAAAAAATATGAAAATTATTACTTTTACAATAAATAAATTGATATTTGAAAGCAAAAACAGGAATAAAAAAGTAAAATAAAAGTGATTAAATATGAAATTAAACATTCAAATAAAATTTCTGCCATCAAAGATAATTTGAGTTTTCAGACCAAATTTGCACCACCAGTTCTAGATTTGGAGTATGTTTTCTTTTTTTTAAAATTAATAAAAGTGTCCACCTGAGGTTTTCCAAAAAATCAGGAGGATAGTATAGCAGTATAAAGCTACTTCATGTGCAATGATTGAGCAAAAATTCATTTTAACTTCCATTGAGTAAATTTATCCCATCTGACTGCATGCAACCAAAAGTTTCCAGCAGAAGCTCAGCTGAAATTGTGCTGGAAACTTTTATGATGGAGAGTAGCTAGGGTGCAAGTCTTCTTCAGTTAATCTTATATTCATTTTAAAAATGTCTATGGGTATTTGATCTTTCTGTGTCATCCATATTTATTATTTGATTATTTTTTAGTCACCATTATATTATTGATGTTTTTAGTATAGCAAAAAAATGTGTAATGAATTTACACTGGATGATTTTACAACTTTAATAATATAATATAATAAATATAAAAAAATGTGAAAGTTATCAGTTTTACCAAAATAAAATTGATATTTAAAAGCTAAAGGATAAATAAAAGGGTAAGATTAAAATTAAAGAGATCAAACATGAAATAAAGATATTAAGTATAATTTCTGCTATCATGAGCCAGTAGAGGCTTCAGAAAAAATGGGCACCATCATAGATTAACATGGATCAAATTTACTTTTTAACAAAGGAAAAAATTGTCTACCTTATGTTTGGAAAAACTTCCAGGGGACAATTTGTCTATGTAAAACTACTTTCAGTGCAATGATAGAGTGATAATTCAGTCTCATTTCCATAAAAAGAATTTATTGCGTCTGACAGCATGCAACCAAAAGTGTCCAGCACAAGTTCGGCCGAACTTGTGCTGGACACTTTTATGATGGAGGCTAGCTAGGGTGGAATTTTTCTTCAGTTCATCTGGTATTTCTTATAAAAATTTCCACTGGTATTTGATCTTTGTGCCTCACTCATATTTATCATTTGATTGATTTTTTGTCACCATTATGTTTTAATAATATAAGTATAGCAAAAAATTGTGTGTCAAATGAATACTGGGTGATGTTACACCTTTTATAATATTATTAAATAAAGGTAAAAAAATATGAAAATGATTTATTTTACAAAAAATAAACTTCTATCCAAAAGCAATATGAGAGGAATAAAGTAAAATAAAAGAAATCAAAGATAAAAATTAAAATCCAAGTTAAATTCCTGCCATAAACAGAAAAAAGAGATGTTGAATTAAATTAGAACAATCAGGGCTAAACTTGCACTAAATTTTCTTTTTTGTAAAAATAAAATAAAAATCCACTTGAGCTTTACCAAAACTTCAGCATGAAAATTTCGCCATATCAAACTACTTCTAGTGTAATTTTATATCAAAAATTTATCTTCATTTCCATAGAGAGAATTGCTCCCATCTGACTGCACCTGACCATAAGTGTCCAGCACAAGATTGGCCGAACTTGTGCTGGACACTTTTTTAATGTAGAGTAGCTAGGGTAGAATTTTTCTTCAGTTCACCTAGTATTTCTTACAAACATGTCCACTGATATTTTATATTTGTTCCTCACTCATTAATATCATTTGATTAATTTTTGGTCGCCATTATATTATTAATTTTATAAGTATAGAAAAAACTCATGTGCCAAATGCATACCAGGTGATTTTATGCAATTTTTAGTATTATTAAATAAATGTATAAAAATATTAAAATAATTTATTTTAAAAATTATTAATTGATATCCAAAAGCAATATTAGGAATAAAAAATTAAGTTATAGGGATCAAATATGAAAAAAGAAATCCAAGTAATATTCCTACTATCAAAGACCAGTAGAGGTGTTGAAGCAAATGAGAGCCATCAGGGATAAATTGTACTAAATTGACTTTTTTTCAAAGATAAAAAATTGTGCACCTGTGGTTTGGATGAAATCTAGGTAGAAAATTTGGCTATGTAAAACTACTTCTAGTGAAGTTTTTTATCCAAAATTTTTTTTTCATTGCCATAGCAAGAATTGATCTCATATGACTGCAACTGACCAAAAGTGTCCAGCACAAAATCGGCTGAACTTGTGCTGGACAATTTTTTGATGGTGAATATCTAGGGTGAAGCTCTTCTTCAGTGCAACTGGTATTTTTTTAAAACATATACACTGGTATTTGATCTTTCTGTTTTATTAATATATTATCATTTGATCAATTTTTTGTTACCAGTATATTATTATTTTTATTAGTATAGCAAAAAAACATGTGCCAAATGCTTACAGGGTGATGTTAAACCTTTAATAATTCCATTAAATACAGGTAAAAAATTATGAAAATGATTTGTTTTACATAAAATTAATTGATATCTAAAAGAAAAAAAAGGGATAAAAAGAAATAGGTTGAATAATAGGGATTTTATATGAAATTCAGAATTCAAGCTAAATGCCTACTTTCAAGGCTCAGAAGAGGTGTTGGATAAAATGGGCATCATCAGGAATAAAATTTTACTTAATTTGATTTTTTGAAAAACTAAATGAAGTTTTCAACTGATTTTTTTCCAATATTTAGTTGGACACTTTATCTATATCAAATTACTTCTAGTACCATGATTGACCAAATTAAATCCTCATTTCCATATGCAGAATTGATCCCATATGGCTGGACCAGGCCAAAGGTGTCAACCAAAAGTTTGAGAATTCTTCTGGTGGACACTTTTATGATGGACAGTAGTAGGGTGCAAGTCTTCTTTAGTTAATCTAGTATTCCTCATAAACATTTCCAACTTTTTTTTGGCCAAAAATCAGGTGGAAAGTTTTTCCATATAAAATTACTTCTAATGCCATGATTGACTAAAAATTGATTCTCATTGCCATATAGAGTGTTGATCCCATATGACTGGATCTGGAAAAAGTGTCACCACAATTTTTGATAAACTTAAGTTTGAAAATTTTATGATGGAAAGTAATTGCAAGTCTTCTTCATTTCATCAAGTAATCCTCATAAAACTTTCCACCTGTATTTTGGCCAAACTTCAGGTGGGCACTTTGGCCATATTAAATTAATTCTAGCTCCATGTTGATAAAAAACTGATACTTATTGCCATATATAGATATTAAACCCATCAGACTGTGCCTTTCCAAAAGTGTCTACCTGAATTATGGCTAAACCTCAGTTGGACACTTTTATGATGCAGAGTAGCTAGGGCAAAAGTATTCTTCAGTTAATTTGGTATTCATAATAAATTTATCCTCCTGAAGTTTATCCTAACTTGAGGTGGAAAATTTCAGAAAGCACCAGTTAGTCACTATCCATCAATAAAGTGTTCACCAAAATTTTGGCTAAACTTGTGGTGGACCCATTTGATCAGCCACAGTCAGATGAGATCAACTCTTTAGATGGGAATGAGGATGATGTTTTGGTCAATCATGGAAATAGAAGTAGTGTGATGTGGCAAATTACCCCCCTGAAGGTCAGACAAACCACAGAAGGACACTTTTTAGCAGGTATTAACTGAGAAAAATCAATTTATCAGAAGGAAAATCTTTTATTGGATAGATGCCAGGGTTTCATACTTGTGTATTATGGTCAGTATTAATTTTGAAAGAGTCTGTCCAAGCAATTTCATTGCCCATTATGACTCATTTTGTTTTAAATGTTTCAAACTGCGTGATACAGTATTAAGGTGTCACATAGTATAATTAAGCTCTATTACGTGCCCTCCTATGATGCCTAAATTTATAATTTAATATCTTACATAATAATTTTTTTATTATCAAATTTAATAGAGCAAGTATCCTGAATTATTATATATGCATAAGCTTAGGTTAGATCAATTTGTGCTCAATTTGTTCTCATCAGAGGACCGAAATCAAGTTCTGGAGGATCAACTTGTGCATAATTTGGAATCAGTTGATATTCTGTCTATAATCAATCTGAGAATAAATGTAAATCTAACTCTAATTTACTTATGTTTATAAAGTATTCATAAACCTGGCATAATTAAGGGACACTCTAAATTTCAAGAGAGGGGATTGCTAGCAATTCACCCCTAGATTTCCCGTGGTGATTGGTTCTAAAGTTAGAGTGGCTACATCTTATTATCATGAAGTTGAATGCATGGTTGAAAGAGGCCATCATGTTATCAAGAATTCTTTGGTAAAGATGTGTGGGGATAGTTCTGAAAAGTGGGGGCATTATTTACCTTTGGTTTTGTTTGCTGATAGGGTCACTGTGAAAAGGAAACCTGGCTATTCTCCTTATAAGTTGATGTTTGGGCAGAAGGCAGTTTTACCAGTGGACTTGGAAGCTTTTTCTTATCTTGGAATTGATTGGGATGAGGTGCATTCAACAGAAGATTTGCTCTGTGCTAGGATGAAACTGTTGGAATGTAAAGAGGAATGTCAAGATATGGAATACTCTAGAATGATGAAGATTAGAAATCAATCAGTCAGATACTTGGACAAGAAGCTGGCTCATAGACTCAGGAAACCCTTAAAGCCTATTTGTTCAGTGTTGGTATATAATAGAAGCTTGGAGATTCAGTGGGGAAAAATGTTTTCTGAAAGATGGAATCGACCTTACAAAATCAGATCTCAGGTATCTGGAGGTTCTTGTGTTTTGAAATAGTTGGATGTTGCTGTCTTAAAGAAAAAAGTGGCTGAAGACCAAGTGAAGAGATTTTATCCTATAGGAACAAATATGAAACATACTGACTTCGCAATGAGGATAAAATGTGGACCATTCTTTTAATTTTTGTATTTTGGTTGCTGCAGAGCAGCTTTTGTGTTGGAAACTTTTTGTGAGAGGTACCCATTGGTGGGGCTCTAGATTTGATCTTTGAAAGTGTGGGGGTAACTGATGGGCTTGCTGCTCTATAAACAGTTACCCCAGATTGTCTGTTTCCAACCCCTTATCTTAATTTGGTTGAACCCTAGTATTGGTTTCTTTTCGCAGTTTTTTAGTCCTCTATGACTTTAAACTGGATTTATCTTTGGTCTTCAAGTGCTGGGCTCTTCATTTTTATTGCTTTTGACTTATTTTGTTGGATGTTTGTTTTTGTTAGAAGGTACCAAGGGGGTGTCTAGATTTTATTTTGGCAAGTGAGGGGGTAACTGATGAGCTGTCTGCTCTTTAGAACAGTTACCCTAGAATTTCTGTTTCAAGTCTTTTGTTTTTCCTAGTTGAATTATAGTTCTTTTTTCATTCAGTTTTTAGTCCTCTATGACTGTGAACTGGCACAAACTGGTTCCTTAATTTTTGGTTTCTTAGGAATGGTGGTGGATCACTGGTGGTATACCATCATTTTTACTTATTGGAGGGATCCCACCCAGTGATCTTTTCTTTGGACTGGACTTGACCTTGGATCTCTCTTTTTTTTATTTTATGTTATTTGTTTATGAATGTGGTTTTAGATTTTTTTCTTTTTTTTCTTTTATTGGAGTTTATTAGATAAAAAGGTGGAAAATTACAAAAATCAAAAATATATGGTGTCACCACATCAGTGTCATCTGGATGTGGGCAAGCCTTGGAAGAGAAAGTCTAATCAATTGGCTGGGAAATTCTATTTTTCTATTTATTATTATTTATTATTATTATTATTATTATTATTTATCAGCTTCATTTATATATTTTTTTATTTTTCATTTTCAGTATTATTTATATTTTATTTCAGTCAAAATTATATAAAAGTTATTTAAAGGTGTATCCAAATCAAGGTGCACTTGGATGTGGGTAAGGTATCAGTGGATCAGCTCATCAATTGGCTGGTTGTTACCATTTTTATTTATTATTTTTTTTATTTTATTATTATTCATTTTATTTTCTCAGCTCTCATAATTTTTTGGGCATTATGTTTTTAATTCTTTTTAAGTTTTTTAGTAGCTATTAGTTATAGGTAGTAATCAGTACTTTTAAAATAAAAATAAAAATAAATAAAAGAATAAATAAAAGTAAAAATAAAAATATTTTTTGAATTGCTAATTATTCATTGTTTTATTTATTTATTAATTTATTTTATTTTCAGTTTTCAATAATTTAATGTTTGGAAGAAGAAGCTTCTGGAGGTTGTTTATGATTGTGTTGACATTTTTGTTTTTTGTTAGAGTTGGTGGATGCAATGTGCTCTTTAAAGTGCATTCTTCTGGAAAGATGATATGTGTTGTAATGGTCTGGAACTGGTTTGGAAAGTAATTTGTGGGAGGAAGCAGAAAAGGCTAGAATAGAATGTTGGAAGGTGTGCTTGATGATTCTTCACATCATCCAGTTTTCTTCCAGAAGTTGTTTTCTCAGGGTCCTTTCAAACTCATTCAATGGTTTAGTGAAGAGCAAAAGCTTTTAGCATGTTTGAACACATGATGCTTAGGTTTTTCTTTATATCCTCATAATCCAGGGCTAAAGAAGTTTCAAGAGGTTGGCCAACTCCAATACTAGTTTCAGGAGGAGGGGTTCCATCTAAACAAGAAGAAGTTTGATCAGAAGTTGTTTCTTGTTTAAAAAATTGGATGAAATATAATGGTACTTACAGATAGGAAGTTTTTCAAAATTGTACGCCATAGGGATTTGGACTTCTGAAGGAATGGAAAGGTATGTGGCTGGAGGATAAGCCTGTGATAAATATGGGTTGACTTGATGTTCTTCCATTGGGTGCTGAGAAGGTGAACTGGAATGGATCTGTTCCTGGGACCTAGCTGGAGAAGGACAATCGTTGTTGTTGGTGTTGTTGTTGTAATTCATATCCTGCTCAGTTGTATTGTGTGCCGGTGCTGGAGAACCAAAGTTGTTGTATGATGGAGCAGGTGAAGGTGATCTAGGTACTGGCTGTTGTTTTATGGATGAATTTCTTGAAGAATATTTGGCATGCAGAGGAGAGGTGTAGTTTTTTCTTCTAGATGGAGAAGGTATTTTTGGGCTTGGAGCAGTTTTGGGAGTTCTGATTCTTCCTTGTGGAGCTCTATCAGGTCTTCAGGAAGTTTGGAAAGTTTTGGAATTATTGGATGTTTAAATTATTTTTTGCATTGCTCTGGAAGCACTAGGAGGCTTTTGGGTAGAAGTGTTGTTGTTTTTTGGATGATTTTGGCTGTTTTCTGGCTGAAGTTTGAAGTTTTGAGCCTGATTTTTGCTTCCTAGTGAGGCGGGCGGGTGGGCTGCCTTGATGCAGTCTAGAAGCCTAGGAGCTTATGTTAAAGCATTTTGATCTGTATTTGCAGAGGTAAAAGCAGATTTTTGGGAAGTTAAAGCTGCCTTTTTAGAGAGTGTTCTGGGTACTGATTGCCTAGAGTTTCTGGAAGGAGCAAAAGATAAAGATGAAAAGGCTGGATCTAGTAGGGGTACTGTAAATGTATTTGTGGGAAGTTGAAGGTGGAGGTAGAGGGTAGTTGGTGTCTCTATCACATCTTTTCTTTTAGGAGTTACAAGAGTCACAAACCCTGTTGTATAGTTTGGCATCTGGAGTTGGTAGAGTGAAAGTGCAGGGTCGGCACATGTGGATTCACTGTTTTCAAGAATATTCCTTGGGAGCAGTGAAGCAAAGAAGAGTTTATGGGTCAAATACAAGGATCCAAGATTTACCATGATCTGTGGTGGAACAAGATAAAAAGAAGAAAGAGATAAGAAGAGAATGTTTTATCAGTGATGGGTAGAAGATAAAGGGATGTTGAAGTTCAAAAACTTAAATATGGGCATTTATGCATGGGAACAGGTGTAAATCCTTAAGCAAAAATGTGGTAGTCCATCAAGAATTTAAACTGAAAAGGCTGTTAGTCCCCCAAGACTTTAAACTGAGATATTTTACAGTCCCCAAAGACTATAAACTGAGGATGGTTGTTGGTTGAGTCCTTCAGGACTATAAACTGATAATGTTGATTTGGTGTGATTCTGGAAGAGGGCATCCAAAGGGGGAGTCTCTGAATTTAGTTAATGCAAGTGTGGGGGTAACTGATGAGCTGGCTGCTATGTAGAACAGCTACCCCAGAATGTTAGTTTGCTTTTTTGAGTCTATAATGGTTTGATCTCTGGTTCTGTATTTTTGATTTAGGTTTTGAGTCCCCCAAGACTATAAACTGAGGTTTTTGAGTCCCCCAAGACTTTAGACTGAGGCATTTTTTATGTTGGATACATTCATGAAGTCTGGACAGTGGTCAAATTTTTTATTTCTAAGTCAAGAATAAAATTACAGAAGAGAATCAAGAGATGAAAGAAAGTGTTCAGCATTAGCTTTGAACTGGTGGATGAGGTTTCTTCTTTTCTCAATGTCCTGTGGATCTTTAGCAGGATTGGATTGGAAGTAGTTTAGTAGGAGATATTTTTTTTGAGAAGAGTGTTGTTGAAATTTGGCCTTAATGGTGGGAAAATGATTGAGTGTTGGTGTTTCAATGTTTCCCACATCTTCATCATCACTGTCTGGATGGGGATAAACTGGAAATTCATCAGTTTTAAATTCAGTATGGGAAAAAATTGAATTTAACATAAGAAGGACCAGGTATGGTGGGACTAGTGTTTTTTAATGGTGTTGGAACTCTTTTTGGAAGGGTGTATTTTGTTGATTAATCTGCATATCATAATGAAAGGCCTAGATCTTTTGGTTCTTTTGGAAGATGGACCAGGTTGAGGTGTAGATGAAGAGGATGAAGAGGATGAAGGACCAGGTCTGCAGCAAGATTTCTTTCTGGGATATCAGGTATCACAAGTGAATCTGCATGGATTAGCTGGTGGTGGTATGGTGCAGATGAGGTTATGGTCAATAAAGCATTGACAGGGACCCATCTCATGGATTGATTTTGAAAATTGTTTGAAAATGGTCTTTTTTGAAGAAGGAATAATGTGGACATTCATAATTGGAGGGTGGATGTGGTCATCCAAAATTGGCAGGGCCTTTGTTGTGTAGTTTGGTATGGTTTGGTGATGTCTTAAATGGCAATGATTTTGGCTTATGGTGTTTTTTAGATTCACGGTATGGTAAGGTAAACTCTTACAGTCGCCTTGCTGTAAGCAGAATCCGGAGGAGATATGTGGATTTATGTGAAAACCCCGTCCTTCCAATAAAAATAACAAAATGGGAATTCTAAATCACTAAGCTAACCAGTCTACTTGGATCTGATTGATAAAAATAATGAAACTCTAAAATATTTAACGCTTATTGAGATTTAAATAAAAGTGGCTGTTGAGAAAAGAAATACTGATAACAACAATTAAGGTGTACCAGTGAAAGATCTGAAAAGATTGACTTTTATGTTTTTATAATAATATGAATTTTTATGAGACAGCAATAATCAAGTCCCAGTTATGAAGACCTTTCTAAAGATACCCTGTATGAAGTGTGATTTAAATTGTTGAGTAGTATTTCTAAAATGTTATTTATAAAATATAAAGTTATAAGGGTATTACAAATTTATTTAATTTGTTGAGTAATAAAAAATGAGACTGTGTTGGTTAAAGATTAAGCTGTATGTTTTTTGATGATTTTAAGATGATGTATGATTTCGAGTCTGAGAGGCTCTTAAGTATTCCTAGTCATGTGCCTAAGTTTTCCCCTCCAGAGCTCACCCAGAGTCAATCCGGAGCCCGTACGGAGCTCGTACGGAGTCCGTCCGGACCTCCGGACTCAATTAGAACCTTTAAAACTATAATAAAAAATCTAAAAAAATTACACATGACAGAGCCACTTCCCCTTTACATTCCCAATTATTTTTCGTAGCCTGCGCAGCTCTAATCACCCTGTGAAAATTCATCAAAGTTAAGTATTTTTCTAAAAACATAAATATTTCTATAAAACTTTAAAATTCATTTAAAAAAACAATAAAAATAAAAAAATTCTGGGAAAATTTCCTTGATACTTATAAACTTTTCAGACCGTTAAAATAAGTTTTCTTTGTAAAATAATTGTTTTGCGTAGGCATTTGCTTTTAACCAATTTCTTCATATTTAATCTCAAATAAATTAAATAAAACCTTTTTATAAAAAATAATAACGCCAATCTTGCACACCGTAATAACTCCATTTACGTACTTAGGTGGTATACTAAACTTTAGGCTACCACATCCTCCATCCAATTGAGAATGTCCCCATTCTTAAAACTTTGCATAAGTGGTCAAACACAATATTCATCTTTTAACCTTCAACCACCATCTTCTTTAATCAACTTTAAAATTCATCTTTATCAATATGTCTTTCAAAGAACTTGTCGCTCCATGTGAACTCTGCGCTTGCTACCAGGTACCTTGTTTAATGTCCAACCCTAATCTTCCTGGAAGGACAGCTTGCGACTTATGCCGTGTGAAAAAAGTCAAATGTAACCGGCCAATAGTTCCTTCTAAAACAAATGTATATTTAGGACCAGAAGCTCTCCCTGATCCCACAACTTCTAAAAAACAATCAAAAATTCCTGTCTTCTTAAAACAAATAAGATCAAGAACAGCTTCAACATCAAAAGCTCAATCTTCATCAGCGGATCCCGGCCTAATTTTGCCTTCACAAGATCCTAATCCTATAACGCCAGTGCCCCCAACCAACTTTGCTGAGACTATGTTTCCTGGCTCTAAATTTAACACCCTATTATCTTACTAAAAAAAACTTTTAATCAAAATTGACTAAAACTATAACTTAATAAAATATTTGAACTTCTAGCTGTCAAAATAACCAACACTGATGACGTTGGCAAAGTGAAGACGGACTATATCAATCATTATCCAAATTTTCATCACTATCTTTTTCTTGACTTTACGAATGAGTTGAAACGAAAAATGCTGGCCTATTTTCATGAAACTCCAGCTAAGAACCATGAAGAACTCATGAAAAGAAGAATTTTAATGCAAAGCTTTGATAATGATGTTGAACAATTTCAAAGAAATTATCCCTTCTTCTTCACCTTCTACTCCACCCCCTATTCCATCAACTTCTAAAGATCCTATCCCTTTTTCTCCATCAGCCTATTAAAATCTTTCTTCATCACCTAATTCTCTGTGTCCTTCTCTCCAATCTAGACTTGCTGCTACTCCCCCAAGAACTCTTACTGCTCCCAGGTCCATGCTTCAACCTTCAAAAAATTCTTCTCCTACTTCCAACATCTTGAAGCACAAAAGGTCCTATAATAGCCAGCAATCTTCATCTTCTCTTGTTTCATCCAAAAAGCCCAGAACATCTACTTCAAACTCCAAATCCAACACCAGTCCTCCTCATCTATCAAAAACAAAAAATCCTTTTTTAAACATAAAAAGTCCCACTCCATTACCAAGTAAGCCATTTATCTATGATGTTGATAGTGTTGACACAGGTTAGTTGTCCCTTGTTATTTTCTTTAATCTTCAGGTTTTAATATTGCTGATATTTTAATTTGATAAGCATCCACCGATTCTCCAATTCCATATTCAGCTTATGAACTACCAGAACCTAATCCAAGCTTCCCTAGAGTTCCAATTCACCTAGTGTCTGAAAAACTCTTTGCTAATTTTAATAACCTTATCGCTTATTTCCAACAATACCGCCCTCTGATAGATCAGAATCTTGGATGAGAGAACAACTGTTAAGAGACCTTTTCAAAATAGCCAACTGGCTTCAACACTATCGTGACCGTGAAATAAGATTTGAATACCAGGAAATCGATCAAGGTCCTTCTAAATTTTCTAATTACAATTCTTCAAAAGATAACAACCCTTGATGGTGTTCTTCCTGGTACGTAACTTTCTTGAATAATGTTTGAAAAATAATAATATAAACATCTAAACTACCTAAAACTAAAATACCTTTTATTTATTTTATTTTTTATATTTTTAGTTATTTATTATTTTTTTTATTTTATTTTTTTTTCCTTTAATAAATGTTTTTATTTTTATTTTTAATTTTTTTTAATTTTAATTTTTTTTTTAATTTGAAATAAAAGATTTTTAAAAAAGATAGTTTTGAAATAAAAGTTAAAATTTAATTTTTAAAGAAAGATAAACAAATGTGAAAATAAAGATAAAAAAGTAAAAATAAAATTTCAAAATAAAATTTTAAAAGATGCCCCCCAGCCATTTGATGAGCCGTACCCTTGAAATCATACCCACATCCAAGTGCAACTTGATGTGGTTACACAATTTTGAGAAATTGAAAAGAAAGAAAATAAATGAAAGTTTTTAGAAGATAATTTTTATAATGATGATCACTGAATGGGCTCCCTCCAATTTATAAAAATGATTAGAGACCACCAGTGAGCATCAACTTTACAATAATTCATAATATATATTAAAGAAAAGAAATCACAATCTAACATAAAAAAATCAAAAACAAATTAAAATAAAAAGAATCTTGAATCCGGTGTTGAGAGCGGTGTCTCTTGATTCGTTCCAGTTTATAGTCTTAGTGGACTTCCTATAATTAAAAGACAAAGCCAGGATTCAACTAGAAACAGGGAAAATTTTGGAAACGAACATTATGGGGTAATTGTGTATAGAGCAGCTAGCCCATCAATTACCCCCACACTTGCCAATATTAAATTAAGAAGCTTCCCCTGTGAACACTTCTTCCAATAAATTTTTAAAATTTTACAACACTATCTTCACCCATATTTTAAGAATTTTAAAATTTGAAAATTTAAAAGAAGGTTTTCTTGCATTTCGTTAAGGTTCATCACAGTTTCGTTGCCCATATGCAGTGTAACGACAGTAAAGTATTTTGATAAAAAGAAGATAGTTTGTCCTCATTGCGGAGGTTAATAAAATTTGATAAATGTCATAGTTTATCCTCATTGCGGAGGTAGACTCCGGCACTCCTGGTGCCTCTAGGATAGAACCGTTTCACTTGATCGGCCGCTACCCTCTTCTTCAATACTATTCCATCCAACTCTTCTAGCACATATGAACCTCCAGAAATGTGCTCCTTAACTTTATACGGTCCATTCCACCTATCTGCAAACATTTTCCCCCATTGACTCTCTAGACTTCTATTATACACCAGGACCATATCACCTGGGTTCAAAGGTTTCCTTAATCGATGTGCCAACCGCTCATCCCAATATCTGACTGATTGATTTCGGATCTTCATCATCCGCAAATATGCCTTTTCTAAATATTCTTCTTTCTTTTCTAGCTGCATCATTCTTGCACACAATAATTCTTCAGTAGTTTTGACCGTGTCCCAGTCAACTCCAAGATATGATTCAGCTTCTAAATCAACCGGTAAAACTGCTTTCTGTCCAAAAACAAGTTCATAAGGTGAAAATACGGTCGTCCTTTTGGCAGTGATTCGATCAGCAAATAAAACTAAAGGTAAATAGTGCCTCCACTTTTCGGCACTTGTCCCACACATTTTAACTAAAGCATCCTTGATAACTTGATGCCCTCTTTCAACCATGCCTTCAGCTTCAGGATAATATGGGGTTGCTACCCTAACCTTTGATCCAACTTTCAATACAGCCTCTTTAAACTCTGTCCCAAATTCAGGACCTCCATCTACCGTCACCAACTTCATCACCCCATACCTATATACCCAATTATTCAACAAAAATTCTGCCACATTTTTGGCAGTTAAATTAATAAGAGGCGCTGCCTCTACCCAACCAGATAAATCATCTCTGGCCACAATTAAATATTTATACCGTCCCTCTTTTATATGAACGGCATCTAAACTAACTCTCCCAAAGAGCGTATATTCACCAGTTGCGCGTCTAGGTTCTTTTGGCCTTAAATAACTTCGTCTTTGACATTCTTCACATGCCTGAACCCACTGTTTAACAGCCATCTTCATGCCAGGCCACCAAAATTGATCAGAAATTCTTCTAAACGTTTCTCCAACGCCTCTATGCCCGAGATCTTCATGCAATGATTTCAAAACTAATTCTTTCCCCTTCTGTTGAGTTATAACTACTTGAGGATTTGGATACCTTCTCCTCATTAAACGTCGACCAGATAGGTAAAACGTAGATGACTTCCTCTTGATAGCCACCCATTCATCGTCTTCACAATCTTCTGGCCTCTCTAAAGTCAACAAATATTTGACTAACAAAAAATTAAAACCAGTCTGACCCCAGACATCATCTTGAAAATCAATTAATATAACATCAATAGGGACTTCTCTATCACCAATATCACCTGCACATGAATGAGCCAATAATTGTTGACCCCTAAATAAATCTTTAATCGAGCTATGTCGTTGTTTTTCTTCTGAACCTTTGGATCCTTTGTAAACCGTATTTGAAAATGCCTCTTTCTCTTTATCCACCTTTTTATTTAAATTCTCTAATTCTCCAACATATACACCATTACTTAACTTACTACTATCCCACACTACCAATCCATCTTCCTCTACATACACCACATCTTCTTCTACCTCCTTTCTACCGAATTTATCTACACCTTTTCCAACACCTTTATTAACATAAAAACTATTTTCCAGTTTATCCTCTTGGTGGAGGTCATCATCACCATAATCTAAACACAATACCCTGCCAGTTTAATCTCATGGGGGAGGTATGGAAAGTCTTCAGCTCCTTTAGTGCTGGCTTTGATAATAGGTATATCTTCATTGAACTCTTCTGAGTCTGAATCTTCTTCAGTGGGTGGTCTCCTTGATAAACCATCTGGCATAGTAAAAGTTTTGCCGGCTTATGAACTAAATCAAATGAAAAATGTTGAATAAAAGCTACCCATCTTGTCATAGGTGCGTTTGGTAAACTTGGGGAATTAATCATCTGGATTAACAATTTCGCATCCACTTGCAACTCAAAATGTTGCCCCCACAAAATATGCTGAAGTTTCTTCAGTATTTTTGCCACACCACATAATTCCAATTTTGGTTGAGAATATCTTGATTCTACCTCAGTAAATACTACAGATTCATACCTAACTGGCCTGATGTAACCAGATTTATACATCTGAGACAAAACTTCCCCTGCTGCAACCTGACTTGAATCAACTGCGTAATAAATTCTGCCAGCTTCTTTTCCATAATCCAACTTGTGCAGGACTAAATTCTTCCCCACAACCTCCTTCAACTTCACAAACGCCTTCTCACACTCTTCATCCCACTCCCAGTCTGCATCCTTTCTCGTTAACCGTCTCAATGGAGCTGCGAATGAAGAAAAGTCCTTGATAAACATTCTAACATATATGCAAACGCCTATAAACCCTCTAACTTCGGTCGTATTCTTGGGTCTTGGCCAGGACTGAATATTATTAACTTTCTTCTTGGACATAATCCTACCCTCTCTACATACCACATGGCCTAATATTTCTAAGGCTGGCACACAACATGAAAATTTTGAACGTGAAATAGTTAAACCAGCCTCTTCAATTCAAAAAAAGATTCTTTCTAATATAATTTCAAACTCCCAAATGAATTTGTGTATCCCGGGATTCTCTTCCAACACCTGGTTATCATAGTTGGTTGTTGGTCCCTTAATTCCTCCATCATCTATAATGATTCCAGCATATTGTGGAATTTCGTCTTGAAGGATCCAAGCCATCTGAGCTTGATAAACTGCAACCAAATTTGTTGCTCCTTGAGGTAATCTTGTTAACTGTAAACGTCCTAGTGGCGTATCAAATGTAGTGAGAGGCCTTGAGTCTGGATGTAATTCTCTCTCATCATATCCACCCATAATATCTCCCAAACCACAACACACTCTCCCTGCAAACGCTTCAACAAACTCCTCAGCACTAGGCGGTATCCCAGCATCCTTTATTGTAACCCTATTTGATTCCCTAAGATCATGAACAACTCTAAGCTTGCCATTTGGTTTCTTGATACAAAATACAGGACTAGAATAACTTGACATTGATTGCTCATACAGTCCAGTGCGTATCCTTTCTCTGACAACTTCAATATAGGCTTCTTTTAATGCAGCCGGAATAGGAATTGGTTTCTGCTGCCACGGTTCATGACATACCACAGGAATCTTGTAAGGCTCCCCATAGGAATGCTTCAACACACCCCTCTCCTTTTCTACAAAAGAAATGGCCTTCTCTCGCTTGACCATCATATCCAACAACAACTTCTTCTCTTCTCCAGACAACCGACCATCAGGTCCAAAATTAACAACACCCAGTCTCTCAAAATTGATTCTTGACATCTCAAAAAATTCAGGCGGATTCTTTACCAAGGGACTTTCATAAGGATCTCTTGATAACCTTGGTCTTCTCAAGGGTGGATTTAATTCAGCAGGTAACGGTTCATTAATAGGTCAACTTTATTTGCTACCTTCTTATATTTGGCTGCATCCACATCTAAATAAACTTGAGGTAAAACATTTACTTTTGATTCTCCATTAAAAATTTCATCAAATGAATCTTCTTCATCATCAGAATCGGAATAAGAAAAATTAGAAAAGTATTTTATTTCATTTTTAAATTTTACCCTTTTCTCCTTTCCCTTGTCTAATTTTAAAAAGATTTTCCAACACCTTTGCTTGCCTTATCCAACAGTAAATTACCCGTAAAGAAAGTTGGCAGTTTAACCTCTTGCTGGAGAACCGGAATTGAATTTTCACAAAAATTATTTTTTTGTGTTTTAATTTTACTGAGATTTTTTATTGGATTTTGATAAGATTTTTGCAGTTTACCCTCTTGCTGGAGGTCCAAAATAGAAGGAGATACTTGCAGTTTAGCCTCTTGCTGGAAGTCATAAAACATACCCTTCCAATTTTTATCCAACCTAATTTGGCCCTTTTTGCCTTTTTCACCATTTTTAAATTTAATAGAAAAACAGGGTAAATCCAATAAACATATAGAAAAGTCCAAAACGTATTTGCACTCCAAAGTAATATTAACAGAAAATAATTGAGAATCCACTTGAATTATCTCCAAGTGAGCTGACCTATTGCAATTGGGGATCTCATCCTGAGGAGAGAATACAACATTAGAGTGATCAGCCCCTGCTACCCCAAAAAATGAGGGCATTCATCCCTTTACAACAAACATAATTCACCAGAAGCCGTCCGTTTTATACGCCGCTTCTTGATGCAAACACAACACTGGCACAGAGTAGTAATCCCTGGCCGTGTTTCCCAACCTTCATCTCCAGGAGGTGCTAACCGCATATGTAACCTCCGCATATCTTCACCAGTGATCTCCAAACTAATCCCCATGCCAGCTTGATACCCTATCCTGGTCTCAAAATCCATCAAAAAAGGACCACCAAGAACAGTTTTGACTGCTCCTCTGGCCACATAAAAGTGAGCCTTACCAACAGATCCATCAATGCCTAACCTGACATGCTCAGCTGTGCCCATCAGCTCTGTTTCATGCCCTCCAATGCCTCTGAGGTTTCCTCCAGTTCCACTTTTAATTGGCAAGCCTATACTCATTGCTTGCTCCAATGAAATTAAATTAATTTGAGACCCTGAATCGACCAAGGCCTTTACTTCTTTACCATTAAGATTTACCACCAGGTAACCCAGGGGAGCGGAAAAATGCGTATCTACATCTTCCCCAAACTTTTCAACATTTTCACAAATATATTCCACCTCTCCAGTGGAAACCCGACACCTCGTCAAATGCTTCTTTTGCTTTTCAGCAAGCGCCGGAATAATCGTAAATAACTCCCCCAAAGACAAGGGAATCTGCAGTTGATTCACCCTATTCAAAACTTTGTCCATCGCATTAGCTTGACCAGAAACTACTGGCCGCTCATACTGGACCTTTGATTTAACAACCTTGGCCCTGGGTACCTCTTGAGGTCCAACCGACCCATCTTCACTTTCTATAACCCTAACTCCATCATCAGCTTCTTGCACTAATCCTGATCCATCGCTAGTCCTTCTTACTCCCTCCATTGGGATGGGACCACTAAAACTTGGTCTGGGTAGAGACGCCAACGGTACATCCTCCTCAGAATCCAAATCATCCTCTGGCATAGGCTCACCATTTAAATCAAACTTGCCATAACTAGGGGGCCCCATATCAGCAATCCCCTTCTGCATTTTATATAATTTGTCCTTAGAGTAAGGGTTCAATTTGTTGGCGGCAGTTTGAGCACTAGAATTTTTGTCCTTAGAGTAAGGGTTCACTTTGTTATTGGCCTTGCCAGGATTAGCCCTCAATTGGCTCTGAATGCTACTCTTCACCTTAGTAGCAGCTGCTCTTCTAGCAGCATTAACATTGTATTCGCCAGCCATACAGCTACCCTCCACCTGGGCAACCATTACCAGCTCTAAAACTCCAAAAGAAGTAGAAAATGTGGCTTTACTGACCTCTTTCTCTTTACCCTTGTCAGCTTTACCACCATTACCATTACCATTTTTGCCACCCTTGGCATTAACATCTTCATCCATCACCTCTTTAAATCTGGCTCTCCTTTCAGCCATTAAACTTCTTCTGACCAAATCAGAAGGAGACTGTCCATTACTGGGCTTGATGAACAAACCATCAGGAAATTTATAAATTTTACCATCAAATAAAACTCACCCAGCATCCATATCCTTATCAAGAGCAAAACAAACTGTTGCACTGTGACACCTCCTATTACAATAGGAGCACACCTTTGGCTCATCGTAGCCACCTCTATAACTACTACCACCATTCCCACCATTTCTTCCATTGCCTGGGAAGCGGTTACCATTATTATTGCCATTATAATTTTGACATTCAAAACCTCTGGACTGATAAGAAGTCGATGTTGACTAAGAAGCGATTGGGGCCTTGTTAGCCTTCTGTGTCTCTTGAACAAATATTTTTAATTGTTTTGTTAAATCAGCCAAGTGATCGACCATCTTATTATCTATATTGCCCTCAACTTTTGCAGCCAGTAGTCCCATTTGAGCCTTCTTGGCCTCCTGGGATTTGACCATAATATCGTTTTTTTTGGCCAAAACTTTGCTAAACTTGCTAACATATTGAGTGCAGGACTCTTGATATTTGTCCAATGCTAACAACTTGAGATGGGCCTGAATGTTCTCTTTGATAGCCTCCAGAGCCGGCAGTTTATGCTCACCATTAGGCAGTTCCTTCATCAAATATTTTCTTGAAAGATCCTTCAAGACATCCATTCAAATATCCCTGCTTCATGCTGACCAAAACAAATCTTTTGCCTGGTTCTCATGCACTAACTCGTCCACCAGTATGAGATATTCCACCACTTCATCAAACTGAACACAGAGCTTTTTGAAGTCAGCCATAGAAGAAACTCCACCTTTTGCTTGCCAGTCTCCAACGATTTTATTGAGGTCCATCATAGTAAACCTGACACCCCATCTATCAACCATAGCTTTATAAAGCTTAACCCAATCTTTGTCCTTAAATGCCTGCATAGCAATAACCTCTTTTTCCACCTCCCTATCAGAAATAAAAAACCTAACTTGCTTCACCATATCCACATGAGAAGCACCATCAACAGCAGCAGCAGCTTCATACCTGCTAATGAACCATTTAACCTCCTCCCCATCAAACTTTGGGCCATCCCAAGAAACAATCCTAACAAAGGGAGTAAGAGTTTGAGGAGATCCAGAGGCAAAAGCAGAAGAAGACATCCCAATAACTAATGAAAAGCGTTAACAATTAATAAAATAACAAGCCTCTTGCAGGCCAATAACAAAAATCCAATTAGAGTTCCAGAAAATAAGCCTCTTGCAGGCTAAGAAAGTTCTTAATCCAAGTAAGTCTTTAAATAAAGCTAGAGAAATCGAACCCCACGTTGGGCGCCAACTATGGTAAGGTAAACTCTTACAGTCGCCTTGCTGTAAGCAGAATCCGGA
This sequence comes from Hemileia vastatrix, assembly GCA_030280995.1. NCBI lineage: Eukaryota > Fungi > Basidiomycota > Pucciniomycetes > Pucciniales > Zaghouaniaceae > Hemileia > Hemileia vastatrix. Next base: position 13,932,592 of record JASXTE010000004.1, on the reverse strand, counting down.
GGAGATATGTGGATTTAGTTGAAAACCCCGTCCTTCCAATAAAAATAACAAAATGGGAATTCTAAATCACTAAGCTAACCAGTCTACTTGGATCTGATTGATAAAAATAATGAAACTCTAAAATATTTAACTATTATTGAGATTTAAATAAAAGTGGCTGTTGAGAAAAGAAATACTGATAACAACAATTAAGGTGTACCAGTGAAAGATCTGAAAAGATTGACTTTTATGTTTTTATAATAATTTGAATTTTTATGAGACAGCAATAATCAAGTCCTAGTGATGAAGACCTTTATAAAGATACCCTGTATGAAGTGTGATTTAAATTGTTGAGTAGTATTTCTAAAATGTTATATATAAAATATAAAGTTATAAGGGTATTACAAACTTATTTAATTTGTTGAGTAATAAAAATGAGACTGTGGTGGTTAAAGATTAAGCTGTATGTTGTATCCCCCCCCCTCAATTTCGAGTTTGAGAGGCGCTTAAGTATTCCTAGTCACGTGCCTAGTTTTTCCCCTCCAGAGCTCACCCAGAGTCAATCCGGAGCCCGTACGGAGCTTGTACAGAGTCCAAACGGTGTCCAAGCAGAGTCCGTTCGGAGTCCAAACGGAGTCCGTCCGGACCTCCGGACTCAATTAGAACCTTTAAAACTATCATAAAAAATCTAGAAAAATTACACATGATAGAGCTACTTCCCCTTTACATTTCCAACTAATTTTCGTAGCCTGCGCAGCTCTAATCACCCTGTGAAAATTCATCAAAGTTAAGTATTTTTCTAAAAATGTAAATATTTCTATAAAATTTTAAAATTCATTTAAAAAAATAAAAAAAATAGTAAAAATTCTGGGAAAATTTCCCAAGGTTCTTGGGTGACTCGACTTGATATTTATAATCTTTTCAGACCGTAAAAATAAGTTTTCTTTGTAAAATAATTGTTTTTGAGTAGGCATTTGCTTTTAACCAATTTCTTCATATTTAAAACTCAAATAAATTAAATAAAACCCTTTTATAAAAAATAATAACGCCAATCTTGCACGCTGTAATAACTCCATTTAGGTACTTAGGTGCCATACTAAACTTTAGGCTACCACAAAGGGCTAAATATTGGAGCTACAGGGAGGATGAAATTATCATTGGGTAGCCCTGGTTTTTCTCTAAATTTTATTTTTTGATGATATTTTTATATTTTAAGTTTTAAGAGCTCTTTTGGTCACTTTTCATTTTTTACTATAACTGTTTGTCACTGGAAAACCTACGCACCAAGTCAAGGGTGATCCCAAAGTAAGTGAGATACAACTAAGAGGTAAATTACAATTTTGAAGAACAGAGTACTGCTTCAAGGAAGTGGCTCAAATATATATCACTATGCAATACAGGAGGTGGACTTGCTAGCAAGTCCCCAACCTGAAATCAGATGGAAGTCAGATGGAACTCAGACGGAACTATTATTAAACCCATATTGAAATCTACTTCAACACCCACCTAAAACTGTTCTTCTGAGTGGTGTTCATCCCTGATTGTATGGTTCCTTTGTCAATAGCTCAATGTGTGTTCAATCTGTGGTGAGTTTGGGTCCAAGTTTTCAGACTCACTAGCAAGTCCACCCCCCATATTGTGTGGTGTATCTAAGTAACTGATAATGGTTCAAGATAATTTTTGAGAAATAATTAATGTATATGGTAAGGACACTAACTATTGTAGTTAATCTCACAAAGGGTTGTAACATAATAATCAATGGAAGGATTTATTTATTTTAGGATTTGATGAAATTGATTATTAAGAAAGAAAAGATAAAATAAATTAATAGCCTAATATGAGCTCAACTATTATCACAAATATATATTATAATTTAATTATAGAGAACTTTGAACCAAAGTAACCCCCTTTCAATATCCTATTCCTCCTTGCACTGACCCATTAACCAACCAGCTGCCATATACCCACAGCCCCATTTGATCCACCAGATTTCCCATTTATCAATCATCTAACCTTATAACCATTCTACTCTGTTCCTACTTTCCAGACCTCCTAATTACCCTCAGACCCACAATTACCCCTTTTGAAGATTGCCTCAATCTTAGCACTAGACTGCGCATACATTGCTTATGTTTTAAAGTATAAGTGTCTTTTTTTTAAAGATAATTAAAAATTTTGAATAGTGCTTCTAATTTGAGAAGACAATAGAATTTAACTTCCCCACAGTACCTTTTTGCACATCGCTAGTGGAGTTAGAGCTTGAATAGTGGGGTAGTTGAGGTACTTTTGCTTCAAGTGTCACATGACATGTGACAGATACCAGGGTATAAAACACAACCTCCATTGAGCATGGGAATACTTCATTAAAAAACCTTTTCCCATCATCTCCTCTTATTGTTTTAATCTTAATTTTTTTATTTTAAATTTCAATGCCTGAACACACCGATCCTACACCTATTCCTCCTCACCCTCAAGCTGATGGGTGATTTCCCACTTGGCAATTCAAGACTCCCTGCAAGGCCTGTGTGGCCATGGATTTATTCTGCATGGAGAATATGGTGTCTTGAGGTCCTTGAAAGAAGTGCAAGTTTTGTCAATGGCATTGAGTGGCTTGTAATTCCCTGGCCCTCAATGATAAGGACAAACCTTTCACTGCAACATAATTTTGGTCAATCGCCAACTCAAAAGTTGTTGTCAAAGATATATGGGAGGTGCCCGCTACTAGCAATTTGGCTGTGGATGAATTGAAGGGATTGAGCCAGGAGGAGAGGTTGGAGATATCTGGTTAGTCTATGGATGTAGCTTCAGGGCAGCAAAGAATGATAGAGGAAGAAGTAGACAAGGTTGTCAAAGGTGCTGCAGGACAAGCAGGGGAGGAAGCTACCATATCAAAGAAACGACGACTTATCATCAAGGAAAATGATGAAGATTAAGTAGAGGTGGTGGAGAAAAAACCATTGTTCCTCAAAGTTGACCCTGAACTTGGAGTAAGTGATTTAATTTGGATTTTATTACTTTGATGGGACTGATTTTTTTTTAGGGGATGAAGACCACAGATGAGGTTCATATAGCTTTGACAAGTGGGCCAGTCCCTGAGGTTCCCATCAAGGTTGAATGCCCAATTGAAAGTGGGCCATCAAACACTTAGGACACTGACTTATCGTTTGAAATCTTGGATTGCTTATGGTCCAAGAAGCCACACAAAGCTCGTCGAATTTCATTTTTTGAGGGTCTATGTGACAAGGTCAGGAAAATTGTGGATTCAGCTTCATATGATATAGCCAAAGAATTGTTGGATATTGGGGAGATGGTGTTTGCTGAAAGTGATGAAGTTTTTGAGAAGAGTCAAAAAGAAATTTGGAAAGTAATGGAGAAGATGAAGGAGTTGATTTGAAGAAAGTTAGATGGAAAGATAGTTTAGGAAAAAAAAAGAAAAAGAAGTTAAGTAGAAAAAAAAATTGTTTTGTATATAGTTTTATCTTGAATATTGTTTTATTTTGACATTTGTTTTTATTTTGATTTATTATGTAAAGAGAAGAAAAGAAAGAAAAAGAAAAATTTGTGTTTTAAGAGAGAAAATTTCAAGAGAAGAAAAGAAAAAGAATTATTTGAGAAAGAGAATTTAGAGAAACGAAAATAAAAGAAATTTAGAATTTGATTTGAGATTGATTGTTGAAGAAAGTTGGTTTGATTTTTTGAGTGTTGAGGAAACAGAAAATAAATGAAAATAAAAAGAGTTTGGATGTTGAAAGAAAAAGAATATGATAATGTAATGTTAATTTTTTTAAAAAAAAAAAGAGAAAAAAAATGAATTTATTTTAATATATGTTTTAATTAGTTTGAAAATTTTATTTTTCTTATTTTTTTGTATTTTATTTTATTTTATTTTTATTTTATTTTATTTAAAATTTTAAATTTAGTTTAAAGAAATATACAGAATTTAGAAATCGAAAAAGAATAGATAAAAGAATTTTAGATTTAAATGGTTATGAGGCTTCAAGTTTAAATTTGAAAGATATGTTAAGGATTTAAGATTTTAGGTTTTAGAAAAGAAAATGGAAAAATGAAGAAAAAGAAATGAAAAGAAACTGAGAAAGAAAGAGAGAAAAAACAAAATAATTTTAAGGTTTACATTTTGAAGGATATTTTAAATGAAAATATTTGATAAGTTCAGGAGTATAATAAACGTTGATGGCTGGTTCCCAGGATATTTTATTAGTGTCATCAAGGTAGCCTTCCTATTCCACAAGATATTGAAGTTTCCCTTTGTGCTTTCTTGAATCAAGAATCTGGCCTACTTCCCACTCTAGATGATCCTCTACTTTGACTAGTTCCATAGGAGGATGGTTCTTTCCCAGGTATATTTCTTGAGCCAGTTCCAAGAGAGATATGTTGTAGACAATCCTATAGTACTAGCTATAGTCCTTGACCAAGGGAGTTGGAGAAAAACCAGAGAGAATAACCCCTGCCCCTTTAGAAAAATAGAGTGAGATTTACTTGCTAAAGTAAGTTGGTTCCTGTTTGCTAAAGCCCCTTTTTCAACACACTTGACTGCTTGATGAGCCAAGAAAGTAGTCCCCAGACAGACTACCAGACCAAAGAACTGAAATGTACACCAATGTCCACACCAGAGAAAGCAAAGATACTTGATGTAGGCTGCAAATCCACACCAGAGACAGCAATAATACTTGATATAGCTTGCAAGACTATACCAGAGAACCTGTTGCCAAAGTTGAGTTAAATGAAGAACTAACCTTGCAACAAACATAGCCAATTGTGGCCAAAAACAGTGAAAACTGAGTGAGGAACAAGGATATCACCTCCGGATGGTTTTATGATAATTAAAGTTGCCCCAAACTGTCTTATTCAGTATGTACACACAGACCACTATCTAAGAGCCCATGCACACCAACGAATTTGGCACCTGTACCAGCCAAATTATATAAAAACCCTCCAGAAGTGCTCCCCAACCCTTTGAAACAGAGGCAGGCAGGCCGCCTGACGTTGGAGGTGCCGCCCGAAGTGGCCTGGCCTCCCTGAAGCCAGAAAACCAATAAAAACATCTAATCTACTTAGAAAAATTCACTACAACTACTAAAACCTTTAAAACACAAAATTACGCTATAAAAACATTGAGACATGAAATATAGAGCTAAATTAGCCCTATCTAATGGTGCTAAGCACTTGACTCTAAGACTTAAGGTTAGCCCATAAAACTCAAAAAAAAAATTAAACAGCTATCTTTTGTAACTGAAAAATGAGGAAATGACCCCTAAAAACTTAGAATATGAAAAATATCATCAAGACATGAAATATAGAGAAAAACAAGGGCTATCCAATGATAGTACCCAAATAACCGCAGTCCCAATATTCACGGAATAAATCCAGAAAAGCACCCAATTCTTCAACAGATGTCAATGAAGACATGCACAAACAGTGCCAAACAACACAACAAAGGCCCCTGAAAATGTTGGAAGACCACATTCTCTCTTCATCAAACCACCATGTTCAACCTTCTTCCCAAATCTGCATCTGAAATGGGTCCTTGTCAATACTGCATTGACAATAATCTAATCTGCACCATCACACCTCCTGTCCACCCATACAAAACTTCCTGTGATGTCTGCCACTCCAGAAAGAAGACCTGCTACAGACCTGGTCCATTATCTTCTGCAACAGCTTCACCTCCACCTCAACCTGGTCCATCTTCTACCACCACCAAAAGATCTAGGCCATCCATCTTGATTCCCAGATTAATCAAAAAGCTACACCCTTCCCAGAAGAGTGCCAAAACTACTAAAACAACAAGTTCCACCATCCCTGGTCCATCTGATGGTAAAAACTTCTATTTTTTCATTCCACTTTATAAAACTGATGACTTCTCAGTTCCTTCATCTTCTGACAGTGATGATAACAATGTAGGATCCATCGAAGCACCAACACCAAACCACTTGCCTGCAATTAAGGCCAAGTTCCAACAACACACATATCAACAGAACCACCTTCTGCTAAACTACTTCCAATCCACTCCTGCTAGAGATCCACAGGACATTGAGAACAGAAGACACCTCATTCACCAGTTCAAGGCTAATTCTGAACACTTCATTTCATCTCTTGATTCCCTCTGTATTTCCACTAGTAGTTGAGCTTGATTCAGAAAAGAAAAATTGACCAAACCCTCTATAGGATGTAACCACAAACAACCCTCAGTTTTAAGTCTTGGGTGATCATCCTCATTTTATAGTCTTTGGGGACTCAAAAACCCTCAGTTTAAAGTCTTGGGGTACTCAAAAACCTAAATCATAAACCCAGAACCAGAGACCAACCACAATAAGACACAGAGAAAAAACTTACATTCTGGGGTAATTGTGAATAGAGCTGCCAGCCCATCAATTACCCTGAAACTTTCCTTTGCTAAATTCATAGGCTCCCCCTGTGGATACCCTCTGCCAATCTTTCAAACCCATTCCAACAACAAAAACCCATTCCTCAGTTTATAGTCTTTGGGGACTACACCATCAAACAATCCTCAGTTTAAAGTCTTTGGGGACTAACACAGTGTTCAGTTTAAAGTCTTGATGGACTATTCTTGAAACTCCTTGAAACCAGCCAGTTTAAAGTCTTGGAGGACTACCAGATTGACAGTAGTAAAAATAAATTCTTGAAGCAATAGATTTTTCAGTTTAGAGTCTTGATGGACTAAACATCCAAAAAACATTAGACAAATTCTTGAAAACCAGCCAGTTTAAAGTCTTTGAGGACTACTAGAAACCAGATTTCAGTTTAAAGTCTTGATGGACTGCCAGAATTTTGCATAAAATAGACCCAGCCAATTTCATGCAGAATACACCTACAGCCAACCTTCTGAACATCCACCTTCACTTCATCATCTACCCATCACTGACAAAAATCTCCTTCTTATCTCTTTCCTTCATCTTTTCTCACCACATATCATGGCTGGATTCCCTTATTTTGACCCCTCCAATCTTCCTTGCTTCACTGCTCCCAAGGACTATGCCTGCAAAAAGTGCATCCACATGTGCAGACCTTCCACATTCACTCTTCCAACTCCTGAAGCCAAATTCTACAACAGGGCCTGTGATTCTTGCTACTCCAAGAAGAAGAAATGTGACAGAGATGCCAACTACCCTATTCCTCCTCCTTCACCTTCTCATAAATACCTCTCCAGATCCCCTAAAAGATCCCCAGAGCTTGGTCCAGCCTCTTCATCTTTATCCTCAGCACCATCCAGAAGATCCCGGAACTCAGTTTCCAGAACTCTTCCCAAAAGGACTGCTTTAACTCCCCAAGAAACAGCTTTTATCTCTGCTAATTTAGCTCCAAAAGCTTTAAAATCAGCTCCTAGGCTGCTAGACCGCACCCAGGCGGTCCGACCAATGTCAGGCAGCCCATCAGCCTCAGTAGAAAGTGAAAATGAGGCTCAAAACTTCCTAAAACAGCCAGAAAACAGCCAAATTCCTCCAATCAACAAAAAAAAACTCCACGCAGCCACCTCCCACTTCTCCCAGAGCAATGCAGCCAACCTTTCTAAGGTCCAAAAACTCCAAAATTTCACAAACCTCTAGGAGACCTACCAGAGGACCCCAGGAAGACACCAGAGCACCCCACACTGCACCAAAACAACAACTTTGCCCCCAGTTAAGGCAAAGAAACTAAACTTCTCCTCTGCCAGCCAATTATTCTTCTGACAGATTCATTCCTTCAAGAGCTCTATCCAGAAGAGATCAATCTGCTTCCAGATCACCCCCCCTGCCCCATCTTATAACAACCCTGCTACTCCATCACCAGAACCTCATCCAACTGAATCAAGCAGAAATATTAACAACAGCAACAACAGGCCTGCTTCTCCAACTAGTCCCCAGGAACATCAGCCTCCTATTTCACCTTCTCAAAACCTTTCAGAGGAAGACCATGAGAATCCATATCTTTCCCTGATTGATCCACCTACTATCACTATTCCAAAATCTTCAGAAGTCCAAATTCCAGCCGCTTACAATTTTCATGAGCTTCCAATCTGTAAGTACCACATTAATTCATCCAATATCTTCAACAAAAATAATTACTGATCCAATTCTTCTTGTCTAGTTGGCACCCCTCCTCCTGAATCTACTATTGGAGTTGGCCAACCTCTAGAAACTTCTTTGACCCTGGATTATGGAGACATGAAACAACACCTCAGCACCATGTGTTCAAAAATGCTGAAAGCCTTTACCCTCCATGGACCTTTAAATGACTTTGAGAAAACCTTGAGGAAACAACTATTGGACGACCACTGGAAGATGTCTAGGATCATTAAGCACACCTTCCAAAAATTTATTCCTGCCTCATCTTCTTCCTTTTCTAAACTTTCATCCAAACCCATTCCTGCCCTTTATAATCCATATAATCTCTCCAGCAGGATGCACTTCAAAGAACACAGTGCTTCCCACAACCCCAACAAAAAACAAAAACAACATCATAATCCAGACCAGCCTCCAGAAACTTCATCATCCAGACATTGAGCTCCTGCAAAAAGATTAAGAACATAAAAATAAATAAATAAAAAATTAATAACTATAAATTCTAAATTTTTTTTAACAGTCTACTAACATACTAAAATTAAAAATTGATAAATAAAATAAAAATAAATGAAATAAAATAAAAGATAAAAATAATACAAATGGTATTCCCCAGCCTTTTGATGAGCTGATCCCCTGATACGTTGCCCACATCCAAGTGCACCTTGATGTGGATACACCTTAAATAATTTAAATGATTTGAAATAAGAAACATAAATTAAGGGTAATAATGAGAATAAAAAATAAAAAATGAAATTAATGAAAATAAAAATAAAATAAAATAAAATGATAAAATAGCATTTCCCGGCCAATTTATGAGCCTTCCCCCACCAATGCTTGCCCACATCCAGGTGACCCTGATGTGTTAACACCCTATATTTTTTATTTTTTAATTTAAACAACCCCCATAAAAAAATTAAAAGAAAAAAAGATAAAAAAGAAAATAATCTGAAACTACTATCTAGCAAAATCATAACTAAAAAATCAAAGAAAGTCCAGCTCCATGGATGGTCCATATTAAGAGAAGGTCCAGTAAGAGAAAGTCCAGTCCATAGAAATAATCACTGCGTGGGCTCCCTCAAATAAGTAAAAATGATGGGAGACCACCAGTGATCCACCACCAACCCAAAAAAAAACCAAAGATAAAAAAGCCAGTCCCAAACCAGTTTAAAGTCATAGTGGACTTGAAACCTGAATAATAAACAACAGAACTAGAATTCAACCAGGAAAAAAAATAGACTTGAGACAGACATTCTGGGGTAACTGTTCTCCAGAGCAGCCAGCTCATCAGTTACCCCCACAATTGCCAAAAGAAAATCTAGAAGCCCCCCCTGGGTACCTTCTAACAAAAACACAACATCCAACACAATAAACCAAAACCCATAGGAGTGAAGATACCAGCACTTGAAAACCAAAGGAGATTCCAGTTTAAAGTCATAGAGGACTAAAGCTTGTGAAAAGAAACCAATACTAGGCTTCAACCAAATTAAGAGAAAGGGTTGGAAACAGACAATCTGGGGTAACTGTTTTACAGAGCACCCAGCCCATCAGTTACCCCTGCACTTGCCAATATCAAATATAGAAGCCCCACCCATGGGTACCTTCTAACAAAAAGTTTCCAACACAAAAGTTGCTCTGATACACCAAAAAATTCTAAAATTTAAAGAACGTTCCATAGTTTATCCTCATTGCGGAGTCAATCTTCTTCATGTCTAGTGCCTCTGGGATAAAACATCTTCACCTGATCTGCAGCCACTCTCTTCGTTAAGACTGCACCATCCAACTCTTCCAAAACATAAGAACCTCCAGACACCTGAGATCTGACTCTGTAAGGTCCATTCCATCTGTCAGCAAACATTTTTTTTCACTGACTCTCCAAACTTCTATTATAAACCAAAACCAAACAACCAGGTTTAAAGGGATTCCTGAGTCTATGAGTCAACTTCTTGTCCCAGTATCTGACTGATTGATTTGTAATCTTCATCATTCGAGAGTATGCCTTCTCTTGACATTTCTCTCTACATTCCAACTGTTGCATCCTGGCACAGAGCAATTCTTCTGTTGAGTGCACATCATCCCATTCAATTCCAATATAAGAGACAGCTTCCAAGCCCACTGGTATAACAGCTTTCTGACCAAACATTAACTCATAAGGAGAATAGCCAGTTGTCCTCTTCACAGTGACCCTATCAGCAAATAACACCAAGGGTAAATAATGCATCCACTTTTCAGCACTATCCCCACACATCTTTACCAAAGAATTCTTGATAGCTTGATGGCCTCTTTCAACCATGCCTTCAGCTTCAGGGTAATAAGGTGTAGCCACTCTAACTTTAGAACCAACACTAGCCACAGGTTCTTTAAATTTGGCACCAAACTCTGGCCAGCCATCAACAGTCACCAACTTGATCAACCCATACCTATAAATCCACTCCTTCTTCAAAAACTCTGCCACATTCTTGGCAGTCAAATTAACCAGAGGCACTGCCTCAACCCAACCAGAGAAATCATCCCTGGCAAAAATTAAGTATTTATACTTGCCCTCTTTAATATGGACAGCATCCAGACTGACCCTTCTAAAAACAGTTGATTCACCAGTAGCATGGCTGACCTCTTTAGGTTTCAAGAGACTTCTTCTTTGACATTCTTCACAATATTGAACGCAACCCTGAACAGACAACTTCATACATGGCCACCAAAATCTGTAAGCTACTCTTCTATAAGTCTACCCAAAGCCTATATGACCAAGGTCTTCATGCAAAGACTTCAGCACCAATTCTTGACCCTTCTTCTGAGTCACCACATTTTGAGGATTAGGATGTCTCCTCCTCATCATCCTTCTTCCTGACACATAAAATCCAGGACTCTTCTTCTTGATTGCCAACCAAGTATCATCATCACAACTATCTGGCCTCTCCAAGGTCAACAGATATTCCACCATAATAAAAAAAACCCAGACTGACCCCAGGTCTCATCTTCAAAATCCAACAAAACAACATCCAAGGGTACAACTCTGTCATCAAAATCACCAGTGTGAACATGAGCCAATTGACCAGCCCAACCAGGATACCAATCCTTAAATTTTGGCACATCCTTCTCTTTCCACTGAATCTTTTGAGAATCCAGTTCAGTAACAAAAACACCCTTTACCAAATTTGAGCTGTCCCAAAAAACAACTCCATCTTCATAAACAAAAACATCCTGATTACCAGAATCAAGATCAGATCCAGCCAGTTTAGCCTCTTGGGGGAGGTCAGAAAAATCTTCAGCACCCTTTTTTCTGGCCCTAACCACTGGAACATCTTCATCAAACTCTTCAGCCTCAGAATCTTCATCTGTAGGTGGCCTCCTTGATAATCCATCATGCATAGTAAAAGTTTTACCTGGTTTGTGTACCAGGTCAAAAGAAAAATGTTGAATAAATGCCACCCACCTAGTCATTGGAGCATTTGGAAGACTAGGCGTATTGATCATCTGAACCAAATATTTTTCATCCACCTTCAGCTTAAAATGCTGCCCCCACAAAACCGTCTGCAGCTTCTTTAAAATTTTAGCTACACCACACAATTCCAACTTAGGTTGAGAATACCTAGATTCCACCTCATTAAACACCGGAGATTCATATCGTACTGGCCTGACCCTCCCAGTTTTATCTTCCTGAGACAAAACAGAACCAGCAGCAATATAACTAGAGTCCACTGCCAGATAAATTTTTCCGGCACCAACACCATAATCCAACTTGTGAAGAAAATTATCTTCCCCAACAACCTTTTTCAACTTCTGAGGAGCCTCTTCACAATCTTCAGTCCATTCTGAATCTGCATCTTTCCTGGTCAACCTCCTTAAAGGTGAAGCCAACAAAGAAAAATCCTTAATAAAAATCCTGACATATACACACACACCCAAAAATCCCCCGACTTCAGTAGTATTTAAGGCCTTGGCCATGACTGAATTTTATTAATCTTTTTCTTTGTCATAATCCTTCCCTCTTTACATACCACATGACCCAGAATTTACAAAGCAGGAACACAAAAAGAGAATTTTGACCCTTAATTGGTGAAACCATCCTCTTCAATCCTAAACAACACTCTCTCTAGAGTTATTTCATATTCCCAAACAAACCTCCTTATGCCAGGGTTCTCCGTTAACACCTCATTACCATAATCAGTGGATGGTCCTTTAATTCCACCATCATCAATAAAAATACCAGCATGAGTAGTAACCTCATCCTGAAAAATCCAAGCCATTTGTGCTTGATATACTGCCACTGAATTAGTTGCTCCTTGAGGCAACCTAGTGAGCTGAAATCTTTCCAAAGGAGTCTCAAAAGTTGTGAAAGGCCTTGAATCTGTATGAAGTTCTCTCTCATCATAACCACTCATAATATCACCCAAACCACAACACACCCTTCCAGAAAAAGCTTCAACAAAATCCTCTGCACTTGTTGGAATACCAGCGTCCTTGATAGTGACTCTATTCAAGGATAGAGGATCATGAACCACCCTCAACTTTCCATTCTGCTTCTTTACACAGAAAACCAGACTTGAGTAACTGGATGTTGATTGTTTGTACAACCCAGTCCTGACTCTTTCCCTAACAATCTCCACAAAATCCTCTCTGATAGCAGCTGGAATTGTAATATGTTTTATTTGCCAAGGCTCATGACAAACCACAGGAATCAAGTAAGGTTCCCCATAAGAGTGCTTCAACACACCCCTTACCTCCTCAACAAAAGCCACAGATTTTTCTATTAGCAAAATAACGTGCAACAACAACTTCTTTTCTTCTTCAGACAACCATCCATCAGGACCAAAATTAAAAACTTTCAACCTTTCCACAGTCACCCTAGCGGTCTCTACAAATTCTTGAGGATTCTTCACCAAAGGAGTACAGTACGGATCTCTTGACAAAGGAGTTCTCTTCAAGGGCGGACTCAAACCCACAGGCATAGGTTCATTGACAGGCCTAATTTTCTGCGCTACCTTCTTATACTTTGCTGCTCCACCTTCAACTTGAGGGATCTTCAGGAAATCTTCACCACCAGACCTGGAACAAAAACCAAGGGTTTCCCTGTTGCTCACATGTGTGGCCAAGGTAATGTTTTTGAAAGGTGTAGAAGAAACCCTAGCAGTACACAATTGGGAGGACTTACTTTTAGACCACAATCTCACCACTCCAAAACGTTTCCGCATATCTTTCAATAAAGATATATAACCAATCTTCTTTCTTGAGCTTGAATTAAAAAAAATTGAGAATCTTGAGAGAGAACAGAGACTTGATAAAAAACTTGATGAATACTTGCAGAGAAGAGAAACATTAAAAGGAGAAAGTTGAAAATCCACTTGGTATATCTCCAAGGGAGCTGACCTACTACAAACTGGGATTTCCTCATCTTGGGGAGACGTTGTAGCACTAGGGTGATCAGCCCTTCTCACTCTAAAAAAGACAGACCCTCACTAGAGCCTGAGCCACACTCCAAAAAACCAGAGGCAGCACCCACTTCTCTTCTTCTCCTACAACAATCCATGCACTAGCACATTGAAGATAAACCAGGCCTGGTCTCCCAACCTTCCTCTCCAGGGGATGATAACCTCATTTGAAGTCTCCTTTCATCTTCACCAGTCAACTCCAAACTGATTCCCAAATCAAATTGATAACCAATTCATGCCTGAAAATCCATCAAGAATGGCCCACCCAAAACAGCTTTAACTGTTCCCTTAGCAATATGAAAATGAAGCTTCCCTGAGGCTCCACAAACATCTAACTTCACAAACTCAGAATTTCCAACCAATTCAGTGACATGGCCACCAATCCCTCTCAAATTCCAACCAATACCAGTTTTGATGGGGAGGCCCAAATGAGTAGCCTCAAGCAAAGAAATCAGGTTTATCTGAGAGCCTGAATCCACCAATGCCCTTACCTCCCTGCCATCCAGAGTGACATTGACATACCCCAGAGGTGCAGAAAAATGAGTCTCCAACCCCTCACCAAGCTTTTCAGCAGAATCACAAATGTATTCCACCTCCCCAGAAGAAACTCTTCTCCTGGTAGACAACTTTTTCTGTCTATCAGCCAACCCTGGACTGATAGCATACAATTCCCCATAAGAAAGGGAAACCTGACCCTGATTCATCCTTTCAAGAACAAATTCCATAACATTAGATTGACCAGAAATCACTGGCCTCTCAAAGTGAGCCCTTGGATTCACTACTTGGTCCTAGAAGCTTTATGAGGACCAGCACCACCAAAAGATTTACCATCAACAGGAACCAAACCAGATCCCTCACCAGAACCTCTAACTCCAGCAGGCTTTGGCAATGAAGCCAAAGGGACATCCTCCTTAGAGTAAGAATCAACCTCCATTGCCATTGGCTCACCATTCATGTCCAATGCACCAAAACTAGGGGGGCCCATGTCAGCCATACCCTTCTGCATCTTGTACAGCTCCTCTTTGCTGTACCTCTTTGTAGCTGCACTCAGCTTAGGATCCACCTTTGAAGCCTTTGGCTTTGGTTGGGCCTGAGAACTGCTCTTAAGCCTTTCCACCTTACCTGCTTCCACATCATAAACACCAGCCAAGCATTCTCCACTTGATTGTCCACCACAGGAATACAACTCCAAACCACCAAAGGAAGTAGAAAAAGAGACCTTATTGACCTCCTTCCCCTTTCCCTTGACATCATCATCTTCCTTACCAGAAGACTTCCCCTGATCAGGAATCTCCTCAAACCTTTGCCTCCTTTGATTGAGACCACCCCTTCTCCTGACCAAATCAACAGGAGAATTCCCCTCACTGGGCTTCACAAATGAACCATCATGGAGCTTGTAAACCCTGCCATCAAATTCCACCTTTACTTCAGACACATCCCTGTTCAATGCCCAACAATCATTGGACCTGTGCCCCCTCCTGCTGCAATAAGAGCAGACCCAAGGATCACTACTACCAGCCCTCCTATCAAAATCTTTAGGCTTAGAAGGTGCCTTATTTACCTTCTTAGCCTCCTGAACAAAAATATGCAGCTGCTTTGTGAGATCAGCCAACTGCTCCACCACTGGGTCCCTCTCCTGTTTGGGAACCTGCACCATATTCTTCTCCTCCTTCTTCACCCTAAATTCCTCTTCAGCAAAGCCTCACTGACTTTGCTGACATATTTGGCACACCTGTCCTGATAGGTGTCCACAGCCAATAACTTCAAATGGTCCCCAACAGCCTCCTTCACCTTATCCAAGGCAGGCAACTTCTGGTCCCCATTAGAAAGAGTCTTCATCAAGTCCTTCCTTGACAGCTCCTTCAACACATCCATCCTGACATCTCTAGCCAGGGAAGACCAAAAAACATCGTTGGCAGCATTTACATGTGCCAGCTTCTCCACTTCCACCAAGTATTCCACCACAGGATCAAACTGTAGCAGAAACTTTCTGTAACTATGCAAGTTACCAACACCACCATAAGATTGCCATTCACTGACAACCTTGTTCAGATCTACCATAGTGAACCAGACACCTCATCTATCTACCATATCCTTACACAATAACTTCCAATCCCTCTTCTTGTAGCCAGGCATGGCCACAACCTCCTTCTCCACTGCCCTATCACCAATGAAAAAGATAATCTGCTTCACCATTTCCAGGTAAGAAGCACCATCCACTCCATCAGCAGTTTCATACTTCTCCAGAAACCACTTTACATCCTCCCCATTAAACTTAGTACCATCCCAAGTTTTAATCATTACACACTCCCTGACCATCACAGCAGGAGGACCATCTCCCCTACTGACAGTCACCACAGAAATAGAGGAACCAGAAGCCATTCCTCCAGACCAAGACACCAAAAATAGCCAACCATAGAAAACAGAGATTCCAAAGAACTAGCAAGTTCTACCCCACATTGAATGCCAGAAATGTTGAAAATCCTATAGTACTAGCTATAGTCCTTGACCAGGGGAGTTGGAGAAAAACCAGAGAGAATAACCCCTGTCCCTTTAGAAAAATAGAGTGAGATTTACTTGCTAAAGTAAGTTGGTTCCTGTTTGCTAAAGCCCCTTTTTCAACACACTTGACTGCTTGATGAGCCAAGAAAGTAGTCCCCAGACAGACTACCAGACCAAAGAACTGAAATGTACACCAATGTCCACACCAGAGAAAGCAAAGATACTTGATGTAGGCTGCAAATCCACACCAGAGACAGCAATAATACTTGATATAGCTTGCAAGACTATACCAGAGAACCTGTTGCCAAAGTTGAGTTAAATGAAGAACTAACCTTGCAACAAACACAGCCAATTGTGGCCAAAAACAGTGAAAACTGAGTGAGGAACAAGGATATCACCTCCGGATGGTTTTATGATAATTAAAGTTGCCCCAAACTGTCATATTCAGTATGTACACACAGACCACTATCTAAGAGCCCATGCACACCAACGAATTTGGCACCTGTACCAGCCAAATTATATAAAAACCCTCCAGAAGCGCTCCCCAACCCTCTGAAACAGAGTCGGGCAGGCCGCCCAACGTTGGAGGTGCCACCCGAAGTGGCCCGGCCTCCCTGAAGCCAGAAAACCAATAAAAACATCTAATCTACTTAGAAAAATTCACTACAACTACTAAAACCCTTAAAACACAAAATTACACTATAACAACATTGAGACATGAAATATAAAGCTAAATTAGCCCTATCTAATGGTACTAAGCACTTAACCCTAAGACTTAAGCTCAGCCCATAAAACATGAAAAACAAAATTAAACAGCTATCTTTTGTAACTGAAAAATGAGGAAATGACCCCTTAAAACTTAGAATATGAAAAATATCAACAAGACATAAAATATAGAGAAAAACAAGGGCTATCCAATGATAGTACCCACATACATGCAGTCCCAATATTCACGGAATAAATCCAGAAAAACATCCAATTCTTCAACAGATGTCAATAAAGACATGCACAAACAGCACCAAAAAACACAACAAAGGCCTCTGCCAATGTTGGAAGACCACAACGTGAAAAACAGGACGAATTGATTGCCACTTTGGAGGTAGCTTGAGTTGAAATGCATTTTTAGAGATTTCAGCATCAATTTCAAATGGACCCAAGCACTTCTTAGATAGTTTCCTAGATGGTAGAGTTGTTCAAATATTTTTTTCATCAAGCTATACTTTTTTGCCTGGTTTAAAGAGTGGGACATATTGTCGATGTTTATTGGCCTGTTCCTTATACCTCAGATTTGCCACTTCCATGTTAGATTGAAGTTTGCCTTGAAGTTGTGAAATTTTTCAAAGATAATGTTCAGCAGGATGATTCATTTCTACATGAATATAATTGAATCAAGGACTTTTTCTATATATAGTTTTGAAGGGAGATTGTTTTGTTGAAGAATGTGTCAAGTTGTTATAAGCAAATTCAGCCAATGGTAACCATGTGTTCCAATCATCTTGTTGATAATTAACATACATTTGAAGATATTTTTTGAGGATTTGGTTGACTCTATTGGTTTTCCCATCAGTTTCAGGATGATAAGAAGTAGAAATATTCCTTTTAATATTTAATTGTTGACATAATTGAGTCCAGAAAGTAGACACAAAAAAAGAACCTCTATCTGAAGTAATATCATTGGGTAATCCATGTTTAGAAAATATGTGTTCTAGAAATAATTTTTCTAAATCCTCTGCTGTATCAGTAGTAAAAGTTTTAATAAGAAAAGAAATGTTAGAAAATCTATCAATTATAGCTAGTATACTCTCAAAATTATCTGATGAATTTAATTGAGAAATGAAATCCATCAAAATTTATTCTCAAGTTTCAGAGGGAACTGGAAGTGGTTGAAGCAACCCATACTTCCTATGTTGAGGTACCTTGTTTCTATTACATTAATAAAAGGCTTTGATATAGGCCTTGATTTCTCTAGTCATTCCTGGCCAGAAGAAATCCCTTGCTATTTACTGGTAGGTTTTATCAACCCCAAAATGACCAGCTAATGGAGAATCATGTCTACTATTGTAAATCAATAATTTTTTATCCTTATCACTGGGGACAACTACTCTACCTTTGAAGACTAATAGAACTGATTCAATACTAAATATTTTGGCCCCTTTCCTTGTAAGTATTTTGTCTTTTACCCCCACAGAATAATCATCTTTTGATTGAGCTTCTTGAATGTTGGATAGTGGAATTTTAATTGTTTGAGTTATCATCATATGGAGTTGATGACTCTTTAGCATTTATTTGTTGAAAATTGATTTGATATTTGCTGAGTTCTTGTTATCAAATGTCCCCCCCCGCTCTGGGTAAATGTTTTCCCGAAGTGACAATATGTATGGAACTATGCAATTTTTTCCAGGGAAATAGGTAATAGTGAAAGAAAATTCAGATAAGAACTTAGCCCATCTGGCTTGACATTGCATCAAGACTTTGGAAAAAAAAAGTATTTTAAAGCATTATGATCCATTAAAATTTGAAAAGGACTATTTAGGCTGAGAAGAAAATAATGCCATTTTTTAAGACGATGAGTAATAGCAAGTAACTCTTTATCATGAATCAAATAATTTAACTCTGCTGCAAGCAATTTGCATGATTTGAATGCAACAGGATGAAACATTTTTTTTAGGATTTAATGGGACATAACCCCTGCAATAGCATAATCAATAGCATCTGTCTCAACGATTGTCTAAGCAGAAGGATAAAAATGTTAAAGAATTGGAGCTGTTTTGAATGCATATTTCAATGATTTGAATTCCTTTTGTGCTGTATCGGTGAAAAAAAGGGAATATTGTTTCTAAGAAGATAAGTGATATTTGTAATAGTTTTAGAGTAATCTTTAATAAATCTTCTATAGAAATTTGCAAAACCTAAAAACCATTGTAAGGATTTTACAGATTTTGGCTCCAGCCATTCCAATATTCTTCTAAACTTCCTATCATTCATGACAAGGCCACCAGTGGATAATGTAAAACCTAGAAAGTCAATAAACTTTAGGCTGAATTTTCACTTAGTGTGCCTGGCATAGAGACCATTCTCTCAAAGGAGATTAAGAGCCTGTCAGATATGTTCATTATATTCCTTGAGGGTCTTCAAAAAAATTAAAATATCATCTAAATAGACAACAATAAATTTTTTGAAAACATCATGAAAGATATCATTGACAAAATCTCAAAAATTTGAGGGTGTGTTACATAAACCAAAATGTTAGCTAGATATTCAGCACTACCAAACTTAGCGCACATTGCTGTTAAAGGCTAATGGCCTTCAGAAATACGTATAAGGTTTTAAGCACCTCTTAAATCAATTTTAGAGAAGAAATTAGCACCACTAAACAAAGTAAGAAGTAAAGACGTAGGAGGAACTGGGTATGCATTCTTCTTAGTCACTGCATTGAGTTTTCTATAATCAACACAAAACCTAAGACTTCCATCTTTTTTCTCAACAAAGAGAGCTAAAGAGCCGGTTGGGGATTTACTGGATTGAATGAAACCTTTTGCTACATTCTCTGAAATGTAGTCTTGAAGAGCTTGGGATTCATCCTTCAATAGGGAGTAGACAGGACCTGCCAAGGTTACTGGACCTACTAACTCTATTTGATGATTGTAGGGTTGATGAGGTGGTAGCTTGTTGGCCTGATAGACTGAAAATAAATTGATGAAGTTGTGATAAACTTTTGGTAGAGTTGTGTTAATGGCTTCAATGTTGGTTTGGTAATCCTCTTCATATTCAAAAGAGTTCTTCAAGGGTGGACCTGAATTTAGAGAGCAATAATTGTTTTCTTCAAGGCTGTTGAAGACCTCTTTGAGTGAAGTCACCAAGATAGAAATGTTATCCACATGCTCATTTAAAGAAAAATCAGATGGTTGCAAATTATCTGGCAGAGATATTTCTTCTAGCAAGACAGGGTCAGACAAGTTGTTTAACTTCCTATTGACCTGCATTGAAGAATCAGCAATATATTTAGAACGAGGGGAGATCAATTCCTCTGACCATTTAATGTCAGGATTTCAATGCATTAAAAGGTCATGGAAAAGAATGGTATTGTCCATCCTTGGGGCATCTAAGACTGTAAATTCCCACTTGAGGGAAGTAAAATTCAGAAATTTGAAAACCCATAAAACTTTCTTACTTACCCAATACTTGGGTTCCTCTGATACAACCAAATAAATTGGAATTGGATTGAATTCTACAAATTTTAACTTAATTTTTTTGGAAAAAGATAAACTGATAAATTAAATTGAATCTCCAGAGTCAATGAGACAACTGAAGGGTATTTCCTTCTTAAAAAGAATAAATCTCAAACGGTTCATGGAAACTCCTGTCCTTAAGACATGAAGGTTCTGTGCATTGGGAGAAATAAAATAGTTCTATTTGCACACAAGTAAACTATGCTCTAGTGTTTTCAATTTGAGCTTTTACCTTCCCTTTCCTTCAATTTTGCACAATCTTTCAAATTGTGTTTACCTCCACAATACATACATAACCCATTATCTTTCCATCTTTTCCTTTCAGCTTCCATTAATTCCCCTTTTGGATCCAATTCCTTACTGATATCTCCAGGAGTCAAGCTTTTGGATTTAGACTTCTCCTTTCCCTTGTGACTGGGTTTGGATGGGCTTGATTGGGCTGGTTGGGAATTATTTTTTGAAGTAAACCCAGATTTGAAGTTTGAACCATGAGATTTTTGTGTGTGACACCTTTTTTGAAGTCATCCTTGATGCGCGCCATTGAGCTTGAGGGTCCTATCCATTAAGTATGTCAAACTCTCCATTTTAGGCCTGTGAAGATTCAATTGGTCCAGAATCCTCAAAGGAAGTCCCTTTTTTAAATGATATTGAAGAGAAGCATCATTTAAACTAACTTAAGTTTTTAAAGCCCTTAAATTTGAGATATACTCAGAAGCTTTACCATTATTGCTCATTCAAACGAAATCAATTTTTATCTCCACATTGTCAGTTTCATTAGGGTCACCATACAATGTAAAAAGTTGGTCATCAAATTTTTCCCAATTATTAATGAGTAAGTGAGGTTTCTCTGAGAAAAGCATGAGCAGATAAGGTTCCAACCACCGTGATGCCTTTACTGATAAATAAGAAGAGGCATAAATGACCTTGGAAAAATCCCTACTAAAAGTTTGAGGGTCATTGTGGAATAGTAGCTTACATGTTTGCAAGAAGGGACCCAATCTGTCAGGATTCTCGCCATCAAATTTTTCTGGAGACTTCATCAAAGGAGTTTTAAATTTAGATCCTTCAGATGAGGTAGGATTAGTGAGGTTTTTAACCAGAAGTTTCATGAATTCCTCCAATGAAGCAGTTGGGACAGGACTTGAAGGTTGGCCTGAATTTCCAGCAGCCAGGGATGATGGTGCCTTGTGCATGGTGTCCTTTCCTTTATCTTCTTCACTGGAGTTCTCAAAATCCTGAGGAATTTCTTCTACCAATTGAATTGAATTTTCACACTCCCTTAAATCAAGTGGTTCAAGGGAGTGAGTGCGAGAAACAGGATTTAATGAGGTTGGCCTATCCCTAGTGTAAGCTCTAGTAGTAGCGCCTATGGGAGGAGAATTACCTTGAACAGGTGCCATATTTAAATTTAGCACCTGAGAATCATAGTAGTAAAAAGAATGAGAACTAAAAAGAATTAAATTATGCTGTCATTGGACAACCTACAAACAGCATTGAGAGTGATCCCAAGGTAATTGAGATACAATTATGAGGGAAAGTACAACTTCAAAGCACCAAGGACTGCTTCAAGGAAGTGGCTCAAAGATAGATCTAAGTAACTGATAATGGTTCAAGATAATATTTGAGGAATAATTAATGTATATGGTAAGACACTAACTATTTTAGTTAATCTCACAAAGGGTTGTAACATAATAATCAAAGGAAAGATTTAGTTATTTTAGGTTTTAATGGAATTTATTATTGAGAAAGAAAAGGACAAATATAATAATAGCCTAATAAGAGTTCAACTATTATCACAAGTATATATTTTAATTTAATTATAGAGAATGTTGAACCAAAGTAACCCCCTTTAAATATCCTATTCCTCCTTGCACTGACCCATTAACCAACCAGCCGTCATATACCCACAGACACATTTAATCCACCAGAGTTCCCATTTATTAATCATCTAACCTTATAACCCTTCTACTCTGTTCCTACTTTCCAGACCTCCTAATTACCCTCAGACCCACAATTACCCCTTTTGAAGATTGCCTCAATCTTAGCACTAAACTGCACATACTTTGCTTATGTTTGAAAGGTATAAGTGTCTTTATTTTAAGATAATTCTTCTAATTTGTGAACACAATAGAATTTAATTTCCCCACAGTACCTTTTTGTGCATCACTAGTGGAGTTAGAGCTTGAATAGTGGGGTAGTTGAGGTACTTTTGCTTCAAGTGTCATGTGATGTGTGACACTGTTTAATTTTGTTTTTTTCATTTTATGGGCTAACCTTAAGTCTCAGGATTAAGTTCTTAGTACCATTAGATATCCCTGATTTTCTTCAATGTTTTATTTCCTGTTGATTTTTTAGTATATTTTAAGGTCTAAGGTGTTTTCTGTTATTTTCTGGTTTTTTAGTTTTTTTTAGTGGTTTTATGGCTTCAGGGGGCCTTCCCACCTTTACCATAGAATGCTTGGGAGCACTTCTAGAGGGTTTTAATGCATTTTGGCTGGAATAAATGCCAAATTAGTTGCTGAAGTATAGATCTTTAGATGAAGTCTGTGTGTACATACTGAATAAGACTGTTTGAAAAAACTTTAATTATCATATAAACATCTGGTAATTAGATCACTTTTTTTTGGCCAAAATTGGCTGGGTTTATGCAATTTTAGTTCATCATTTAAGTTAACTTTGGAAACTTTTTTCTCTGGTGTAGCTTTGCAACCTGCATCAAGTATCATTGCTGTTTTCTGCGCAACAAGCGCACAGTGGTTTGGTTTTCTGGTGTAGATCTTTCTGCATTTCAGGTTTTCTTTGGTCTGTCGTCTATCTAGGCTACTGTCTTGACTTTTTAAGCAGTCAAGAATTGTGCTGGAAGGGGTATGGTAACAGTCTCCAATTTTCTTTAACAAATTAATCTCACCTTGTATTTCTCAAAGAGACAGGGGATTTTATCTCTGGTTTTTCTTCAAATACCTTGGTCAAGGCCTATAGCTAGTACTATAAGATTGTCTACAGTGAATAAATATTAAAATTTTTATTGAATAAAATATTTATAAAAAAAACTCTGTATAAATTGATTTTATGTTATATTATGTAATTTTTTAAATTCATTTTATTTAATTTTATTTTATTATATTTTAATACACTCATTTTATTTAATTCATTACCTTAAATTAAATTGAATTGTATATTATTATATTATATTTAGTTGTATTTGGTTTTGTATCATATAATTTTATTTTATTTTTTTGGACTTTATTACATTCCTTTTCAGAAAATATAATAATTATTTATACTTTTTTACCTCATTTTATAACATTTTCATTTATCTTTTTTTGATTCTAGCTATTAAACTCATCCATATGTATTTTTTATATTCAATTACATTATAATAAGTCTTAATTTCATTTAACTCACTTTATTAGATTTGATGTATGCTGTTTTATAGCCATGTAGAAGCATTTATTTGGTTAAAATTGACTTTTGAACTCTGATGTGCAGAAGTAGATCAGAGTTCACAGGTAAAAAATTGGATGTGGAACTCTGATGTACAGCCATAGATAAGAGTCCTCATGCATAAAAATGTGTGGTGAACTCTGATGTACAGCCATAGATCAGAGCTCACATGCATCTAATTGGATGTGGTACTCTGATGTATGGCTGTAGATCAGGGTACACATGCATAAAAATAGTTGGTGAACTCTGATGTAAATCTGTAGATCAGAGGTCACATGCATGAAATAGGGTTGTGAAATCTGATCTATGGGTTTGCATCAGAGTTCACCAGCTCAGTTTTAGAATTCTAAGACTGTTATTTTCAAATGTAATATCACCTTTTGAAATAAAGTAAGATAATAAAAATTAAATTAAGGTGTAAGGGAATAAAATATACTAAAATAAAAAAAACAAAATTATATTAAATTAGATTGAATAGAATAATAATAAGTGAAATGAAATGAAATATAATATAATATAATACAGTATTAAATTGTATGATAGAATAAAATTAGGCAAAGTCAGATCAAATAAAATAAAATAAATTAAACTAAATATTTTTAAAAGGCATCATAAAAATTAAAGAAAGTGAATAACTCACTAAGAAAAATCATTATAAAAATTACCTTTTTTAATGAGGTAGGTTTTTTCAATCACGTTGAAAGAATATAGATATACCAATGCGTTAGAATTTAAAATATGGGAAGAACTTAAAGCCTGACAAGCTTTTTATCAATGTATATAGGGTTAAATATAATACTTCTTCATGAATAGGGCTCTTATAGCTCTCATCTAAAAAAACTGAATAAAAATGAGTTTAATAGGTATCTTTATTCCCAGATATCTATGTACTTAAATTTAAAGCTTATCATTTACATCATATACCATTTTATTCATTTTTAAACCTTTTTTAAAAAATTCAAAGACATTAAATACACTCAATATTTAAGTTAATTTGAAGAATTCTCAGGATGAGATTTAAATTGGGATTTCAATCAGAGATCCATCAAGACTGATATTGTCAGCCAGGCTACTAGACTTAACAAGTAAAATAATTAATTATTTTACTGAGTTGAAGCCACGCCCCTTCTTCTTACTAATAATTAATTACCTACTTAAGCATTAATTACAATTAACTAGTAAGTACAATAAGTAATATAATTAATTAGTGTAAATAAAATGTCCCTTACAATTTTACTCCCTAACACCGTGCTCAATGGTATAAGTCAATGGGAATAGAATTTAATAATAAAATTATAATAAAAAAACTTTAAAACAATTATATTACCTCAGTGAGAGATCTGTAATCCCGTGAAAGTAATATAATTAATTAATTATTGTGTAATTAATTGTGACAGTCCAAGGAACTCAAACTTTATTGATAATAAATTTGATGTCCTTGTTTAAGTACCAGTTTATTTAATTCTTGTGTCATATATGTACTCCTTTCAGTCATTTATTTTCTCACATGCTTACAATATATGGTGTAAGTTCCTTATATTTTATTCTCTCATGTTTTGCTTATGAAAGGCCTCTTACTTTGTGCTTTTCAAATCATTCTTTTATTACTTACATTACTATTACACTCACAAAAATACATTTATTCCTATAATTTATAACTTTAGTATTTACAGCACCGTAATTCTAATCTATAATTTATATTGATATCTTATAACTACCTCTTTTATTTGAGTAAAACAATTATTTTGATTAAAGAAATACGTACTATTCTTTGAGAGTTCAATAAAACCCTAAATTTCCTCTTATAAACCTCGAACCAAGCTTCTAGACCAAAAGCACCCCTTGAAAATTGAGGGCCTTTCTGAATTATTGACGGCGCATTGTGATTTGAGGGCGTAATTGAAGGGACCATCGGTGTTCGAATACCTGTAAGGACGAGAAAGCGACAAAAACAACAAACGTCATATGTCACGTGACAAAAAATTTTTTCTGCGAACGGGAATCAAACCGCGCTCCAAAAATTAGGTTCATATATTGACTAAATGTCGTATATATTGTGGTAATTATTGACATTACTATTTGTGGGTTACTCTTCTGTCTTCATTTGCTACGTATTTCCTTTTACTCAGCACTGTGTAAGTGGAATTAAATTGCTCATTTTACAGGGGGAGGTGTCTGGTAGTTTGGATTTTTATTTTTATTATTATATTTTTTTTTATTTTTCCTGGTTGACCATAATAGAGCAATAAGTGTTCTTAGTCCCAGAGGTAATAAAATAATTATATTTTAATATTAATTATTATAATCTTTTCAGTTGACATTTGTCCTGATTAATTTAATTGTTACAGTTGACAAATTTTCCTGAAAATAATATTTTTAATTAATATATAATTCATATTTAATTACTTCAGTTGACCTTGAGTGCTGGTAGTTCAATAAATATTTTAATTAATAAAACTCATATTTAATTATTTCAGTTGAAATTAAGTCCTGGTAGTTAAGTGATCAGCTTAATAAAATTTTAAAATAAAAATTCATATTTAATTGCTTCAGTTGACATTAAGTCCTGGTAGTTAAGTTATCAGTTTAATAAAATTTTGTTAAATTAATAAAGGTTCATATTTGATTACTTCAGTTAACAATAAGTCCTGGTAATAAATTATTTGATTTGAATCCTGAAAATAATTAAAATTTTTAATAAAAATTTTTAATTTATTTCTACAGTTGATTATATTATAATCCTGGTTTTAAATTATTTTTAAATTAATAAATTAATTTTATTTAGTTGATTTTTATCTTGAAAAAGATTTTTTTATTATTTTTATTTTATTTTTTGTTAAATAAAAATCAAAAATAAAGACTAATTAATCTTATTGTCTCTTTTCTTCATTTCAGTAAAATCTTAAAATGACTGACCAAAGTGGCTCTGCTGCACGTGAAGAAGAACTGGACTTGATTGATTATGATGAGCCTACTTCTGTAAGTTCTCCTTTAAGAAGAAGAATTTCTCAGACTAATAAATCATTGCCCCAAACAGGATGTAGAGATGGAAGAAGTATAAATCCTAGTGGACACAACTCAGGATCAGAAGCCTATGATAAACCCACCAGAAGAGCTTCTAAAAGGCTTCAGGATAAAAAAGATGCCATTGTCTCAACAGGTAAAGAATCTGTCAACTCACATAAAGGAGCTAAGGACAGAAAACTTGAGACTAAAGGCAAGGGTAGATGCTCTGGAAGAAAAGGTGAGAAGAATAGATACCTTTCTTCAAGAGAAGAAGAAACCTCTTCCTCCCAGGGATCAACAACAATTGGCTCCCCAGTCCCAAGAAAAGGTGGAGGTGTCCAAGTGGCAGTGGGACTGGTTAAACACTCAGTGGGACTACCTGTCTCAAAATTAGCATCAGTTACCTCGGGCAGGTCCATCAAGGCCCAACCAGGTCAACCCCACACCTCCCCACCCCTATCAAGGAGGCAAAAGAAGAAGAAAGCCCAATATGGTGATACCCAGCAAACCCTGGTATGTCCCTCTATTGATTCTCAAGTGCCTTTTCTTGCGGCTGATTCTGTTCTTTCAGGTAAATCTGAGAGGAAAGAAGACACCTTGAGACCAGTAGAGGCTGGGAGCAGTAGACAGATATCTCATGTATCTAATCCATTACTTTTAATTGCTACCTCAATGATAAACCCTGAAATGGCTGTAATTGATGAAACTCTTGACCCTGAGTTCTATGAGAGTCTGGAAAGTTACTCAGTTTCCTTATTGAGAAACACTCCAGATGTAGCAAGAATTAATGATGAGTACTTGAGAGATATTATTGCCAAACAAAATCATATAATGAACAATATGAAATTGACTCAGAGATATAATAGTTTGTTAACTGATCAGGATTATTAAGCATTAAGATGTGAATCACAGAGAGTCTCTGATGAATTGTCTCATTACAAAGCAACTCATGAAAAGAAAGTTGCTTTATGACAAAATATAAAAAATGATTTTTCTAAACTAAAAGATACTGTATCTGCCTGTTGCCAGGAGGTGGAGATAGATAAGAAAAATCTGAAAATATTGAATGACAATTTGTCATCTTTTCAAAATAAAAATCAGTTATCTTTTGCAACTATCAATGAGAGTTTATCTAGTCTTCCAAGAATGAAAACAAGACTAACAACCATTGAAGAAAAATTGAACTCATTGTTGAATGACCAGAAATATTCTGAAATTTCTGTGAAGGAACATATAGTGCAGGATGCTCAAATAGTACCTGTGGCTAGTTCATCTAAAGTAAAAATAGCTCCAGAAATACCTGTTGATAACACTCAGTTTCCATCAAAGACTGATGATGCACCAGGATCTGCAACAGAAGGATTAAACAATGAGATTTCAGCCCAATTAGAGAAATTGAAGCTGCTTCTTACTCAGAAACAAGCTAGTACTAAGGAGACTCCTTCAAATCAAAAGAATTGGCCAAAACTTGACCAATATCCTACATTTGATGGTGATTCTTCCTCTGATTGGCAACAATTTATTTGCAGAATTGATAACTTAAAAAATTCTTACAAACTCCCAGATGAGTAAATTGTGTCCAAGTTAATATCTTTGTTCACTAATGTTGCCCTGATGTGGTATGAATCTGTTCTCCTGGATGGGAATTACTACTCATGGGAGGATTGGAAGAAATTAATTAAAGCACAATTTGGTGGCTCCAAGTTCAGAATGGCTCAACAAAGGCAGTATGAGGAGACTATATATAGCTCTTCTACTGATAAACCTATTGAGTTTTTAATGAAACTTGTAAAAATCTTAAGGGAAATGGACCCAAATATGGAGTTTGATTTATGGAAGGACAGGATCCTTTATAAATTACCAATGTCTCTGAGAGACTTGATAGTGGCTAGGACTGAGTTCTCCAAATAACCCTCCTCTTTCATTAATACTTGCAATGAGATACTTCTAAACAGTAAGTATGATGCCAGAAGATTCATTCCTAGGACCCCTTTGGAGAAACCCTCCACTTACCAACAGAAACCTCTGGAAAAGGCTGGTAAACCTTCTGCCCCTGTTGCACCAACGAAGTATGCAAAAAACACTTGGTTCAAGTGCAACAAGCCTTGGCAGAAAGGCCATGTTTGTGACAAGAAGATAAATCTTGTAGAACAAACAGAGGAGCATGCTGATGACACAGTGGCACTGGATGATACATCAAGTGATTGTGCCAGCAATATTTCATATGAATCTCAACAAGAAATCTTGATTCTTGAAGAGGATATTCATTATTTAAATACTATTGATATTGATAATAATGCTTTATCTACAGTTGAGGATGCTGAGATCATAAAGAACATTGACGATAACTCAATTTTTATTACCCCTCTCAAGGCACCAGTCTTGATTAATGGAACCAGCATTGAAGTTGTTCTAGATTCTGGAGCTGGAGGAAGTGTAGTTTCTGAAAGAGAACTTGATTCAGTGGATCAAGACTATAAATCAAAACTGATGCCTATAATTTCTGAAAATTGGAGAGGTTATGGCTCTGTTTTGTCCCCCATTGGTAAATACAAAGCCACAGTGTTTTTTAAATATAACCATGGTTTTGTAAGAGCTATTTGTGATTTTGTTCTCATGAAGAATGATAACTTAAGAAATTGGTTTATTGTAGGGAATGATATATTAACCAAGTATGGCATAAAATTGGATCCCTCAAATCAATGTTTCACAATGGGGATGAATGGGAATAGAAAATTTATGATTTCCTCCCCTAAAAAATTATTGAAACCAGAATTAAACACATGTAATTCTGTGGTTCAATGTAAAGGAAGATCTACAAAAGAGATGCATGCCCTTTTTTCTGAAATTGAAAATGCCTCTTTTGGAGAACAACTTTCTGGTAAGGATAAAGATTCCATCATTAACTTGATAAAGTCTTTTCCTATGGCCTTTGCTCATGGATCACATGAAATGGGATTAGTTAAAGAGGAAATGAAACATTCATTGTCTTTCCCATTAACTGATATACCACCTAGTTTAAAGAAGAAGCCTTAACCTGCTTCCCCCACAAAGAGAAAAGATATTGAAGACAATATCTCTACCCTTTTAAAAATGAATATTATTGAAAAGGTAGTTGAAACACCTAAACATTGTGTTATCTCACCTGTCCTTATTTCTTATGAGAAAGATAAAGCCAGATTATGTGGTGATTATAGAGCACTAAATACTTATACTGTTGATGATATCTACCCTTTACCTACAATTAGCTCTATACATGCTACTTTACAGGGTGCTAAATATATCAGCTGTTTGGATGGTAACAAAGGATATCACCAGGTACCTGTTGAGAAAAATTTTCAGAACTTTCTGATGATTTTCACTCATATGGGTATTTATAGGTATATTTGGATGCCATTTGACCCTAAAAATGCCCCTTCAGTTTTCCAAAAAGTCATGGATAACACATTCCATCAAGAGATAATTGAAGGATGGCTGATGGTTTATATTGATGATATCATTATATTCTCAAAAACATTTGAGGACCATCTTAACCACCTGTGTAAAGTATTCCAGAAAATGGATGAAATAAATAGGACACTTGCTTTGAAGAAATGTAAATTTGGTTTCCATTCTTTAAAAGTTCTTGGTCATGTTGTTTCAGGCTTACAGATATGTGTTGACCAGAACAAAGTGGCAGCCATACAACAGGTGAAGGCTCGTACTACAGTGAGAGAGCTCCAAAGTTTTTTGGGAATGTGTGGATACTATAGACAGTATATTAAAAATTACCAAGTCATAGCTTTACCCCTTACCCAATTAACTAGAAAGGATGTTGCTTTTGTCTGGAATAGTGAAAGACAAAGAGCCTTTGACACTATGAAACACTGTTTGATGTCAACACCAATTCTTGCTTTACCTGACTTTAATCAACCATTTGTTTTGTACACTGATGCCAGTTTCATTGGTCTTGGTGCTGCCCTCCATCAAAAACAAGTGATAAATGATAAAGTTGCAGAACTAGTAATTTGTTATATTTCAAGAACCTTGAGAAATAGTGAATTAAAATATGGTGCTACTCAATTAGAGTGTTTAGCTGTAGTATGGGCTCTAGAAAAGCTTCATTATTACCTAGATGACCAGAAATTTGAACTTGTCACTGACTGCAGTGCAGTTAAATCCCTTTTAAACTTGAAAACACCTAACAGACATATGTTCAGATGGCAGTTGGCTGTTCAAGAGTACAGAGGAAGAATGACAATTATTCATAGGGCTGGTATTGTTCACTCAAATATGGATATGTTATCTAGGTTACCTTTACCAAATAATGACTCAAATCCTGCGTATGATCCTGAGGATGAAATTATTCATATACATGGGATATATGTGGTTGATATGGAGGAAGAGCTATTACAGCTTATTCTGGATTCATATGATAAGGAAACTGACTTGAGAAAGTTATGCACCATATTAAATGATCCAAAGAATGCTTCAATACAAGCATTAATTAAAACCCTTCCACCAAAGTACCAAAAAGCTTTGGAAAAAGGTAAATTTTCAATTGATGAAGGATATCTATATTATGGAAGAAAGTTGAGTAATGTCATTGTTATTCCTCCTTCTATGAAAGAAATCATCTTGAAAATTTGTCATGATGACATATTAGCTGGACATTTTGATCTTGAAAAAACAATTATCAGAATTAAGAACACTGCTTGATGGGTTAATATGTCTGAAGACACAAAATTATATGTTGAGTCTTGTGATTCTTGCCAAAAATCAAAAAGATTAACTGGTAAAAGAGCAGGATCAATGCAACATATTGAACCTCCTGATGCACCATGGCAGATAATAAACATGGATTTTGTAACAGGGTTACCTATTGCTGGTAAAGACAGTTATAACTCTTGTTCGGTTATTGTGGACAGATTCACAAAAATGTGTAAATTTATCCCTACTCACAAGGATTTTTCCACTAAAGAATTAGCTTTCTTATGGTGGTCTCATATGTTTAATACTGCTGGTTTTCCTAAAGCCATAATCTCTGACAGAGACCCTAAATTTACTTCTGAATTTTGGATGTCTCTGATGGATGTTTGTGGCTGTGATCTGAAAATTTCTACTGCCCATCATCCACAGACTGATGGTTTAGCTGAAAGAATGATTCAGACTTTAGAAGAAATGATTAGAAGGTATTGTGCCTTTGGCCTTGAGTATAAAGATAATGACAGATATACTCATGATTGGGTTACCTTACTTCCTGGGTTGGAATTTGCTTATAATAGCACTGTTTATTCTGTTACTCAAAGAAAGCCTTTTGAGCTCTGGCTTAGATATGTTCCAAATACTCCTGCCCAAATTCTCAATAACAAAATACCTAAATTGGATATACATCCTGGTGTAAAATCTTTTCTTCAAATGCAACAACTATTCAGAAATCATGCTCAAAAATGTATTGAAAAATCATTTGAATATGAGATGAAGAGATGGGACAAATCCCATAAAGAATACACTTTTAAAAAGGGTGATGAAGTGTTGATTTCTACAGTCCACTTCAACTTACAAGGTAATAACAAATTGAAAGATCCATTTGTTGGTCCATTTGTTGTTAGAAGAATGATTGGAGATAATGCAGTTGAGGTTATTTTTTATCCTCCATATGACAGAAAACATCCTGTTTTTCCAATATCTCTTTTGAAACATTACACATCCAATAGTGATATATTTCCAAAAAGGAGGGGAAGACCAAAGAAAACCCCAAATGAAATCACTGAAACAGAAGAAATTGAAAAAATTCTAAATGACAGAATTGTCACTGCTGAAAAAGGTACAGAATATTCATTGAGATTCAAGAATAAATCATCTGAATATGATTCTTGGATACCTGGGAAGGAGATATCTAATCTTCCCACTCTACTAAAAAAAGTATAAAAAGAAAAAATCATAGCATTTTTTTTATTGTTTTTTTAGAGTGAGGGAGTGTCAGGCAGGCTACTAGACTTAACCAGTAAAATAATTAATTATTTTACAGAGTTGAAGCCACGCCCCTTCTTCTTACTAATAATTAATTACCTACTTAAGAATTACTTACAATTAACTAGTAAGTAAAATAAGTAATATAATTAATTAGTGTAAATAAAATGTCCCTTACAATTTTACTCCCTAACACCGTACTCAATGGTATAAGTCAATGAGAATAGAATTTAATAATAAAATTATAATAAAAAAACTTTAAAACAATTATATTGCCTCAGTGAGAGATCTGGAATCCCATGAAAGTAATATAATTAATTAATTATTGTGTAATTAATTGTGACAGTCCAAGGAACTCAAACTTTATTGCTAATAAATTTGATGTCCTTGTTGAAGTACCAGTTTATTTAACTCTTGTGTCATATATGTACTCCTTTCAGTCATTCTTTTTCTCACATGCTTACAATATATGGTGTAAATTCCGTATATTTTGTTCCCTCATGTTTTGCCTATAAAAGGCCTCTTACTTTGTACTTTTCAAATCATTCTTTTATTACTTACGTTACTATTACACTCACAACAATACATTTATTCCTATATTTTATAACTTTATTATTTACAACACCGTAATTCTAATCTATAATTTATATTGATATCTTATAACTACCTCTTTTATTTGAGTAAAACAATTATTTTGATTAAAGAAATATGTACTATTCTTTGAGAGTTCAATAAAACCCTAAACTTCCTTGTATAAACCTCGAACCAAGCTTCTAGACCAAAAGCACCCCTTGACAGATATTAACCTTGTGATAAGATACTAAAAAATTTATAAAGATATGAGTTTATTAACATAATGTTTTTGAAAAAAAATTACCTTGGAAATAGAAGGATGAACATTAAAAAAATACATTAAAAAATGTATTTCAATTTATTGAAAATAAATTGAATTAATTTTTTTGTAGATGGTTATATAAAAACTAAAAGTTGACTCTCAAATTTAAAAAATGTAAAAAGTTTTTGTATGAAATTTTAAGTAGAATTGTATGGAGATTAGGAATAACATCAGTAACTGATAATAATCACACTATATTTCAGCCTGGATATTCCCTGGACTGAGTAAAAAGTACTTATAAGTTATGTTAAACACATGGACTATACATGGGAGCAATAAATTAAAGTACGCAAACAGTATACATAAGTAAAATGATGATAATATACAAATAATGCCATTATAACACCTTATATACACCCATATATCCACCTTTTATAAGTCTTATGTACTTAATATTAAGTTGGAATATGTTAGGGCAATATTAAGAACCTTAAGTATAAGGCTACATAATTTTTAAGTACACTTAAAGCTGTTATTTTCATTGTTTTATGTAAAAATAAAGAAATGTGCTTTAAATCACTTAAAAGTTCATTATATGCACTATAAATTTAATAATATTAAAAATGTGCTTTGTCAGATCAATTTTTCTTGGTCAGGAATATTGATTTGGCTACTCAAATGCATAAAAATAACACTTTTCAAATTTGGTGTTTTTTATGCCAGAAATGGCTTCTGTGTACTGGCCACATACTGCCTGCATTTTTTTTGTGTGAATAGCTTCATTTTTAGCAAAGTTAGCTTTTTTCACACTATAGTTACCCCACATTCTACGTCCACTGTGGGGAAACACACTAAAATAGGCAACAGGCACTTATTTAGTGTCCTAGCTTAATTATAAATGCATAGACCCTCTTTATATGCACTAACTTCATTAATAACCTCATTATTGGAGCTTTACTTCACTACCACGCTTAAATTTGCCTAAATTAGTCAAGGATTTACTCGTGCAAACACCTGCCAAGGACTGCATGTAGCTACCCCACATCTCATGCCCTTTTTTGGGTTTTTTGGTGGTTTCTCAGTCAATTTTGGTTATTTTTGAATGGGTATTTCATGTAGTATAATGTCATGATTAGCCCCAACATTTCTACAGTTAATCCCCCTTATTATTAATTATAAATTATTCTTAATTTTTCCTTTATTTAGCCTTTTATATTAATGTATAATATGCATATACTCTCTTTTTTGCTTATTCTTTGTTTTTGATGGATTATCCCTATTACTACAGGATTTTGGCAGTTGATATCATTCTTATTATGTTACTAGTCACTCTTTTTGGTTCTGAAAATGTATATTGGCTAGAATGAGGAACCATTAATTTTGTATTGATCTGGAAAATTGTAGGAGTCATTGGGGAAGTAATTGTATATAAAAGGAGGAGGTTTTTGGTCTTATTTTCTGCATTCTTTATCATTACAATTTAAACATATAACCAATACAATTACAATACATATTAATAGTACTCATAAAGTCTTTGATTATTATCTGAATTTATTAAATCTATTTTTCTGCCAACTATAAATATTGTAAGCCATATATAATTAGTGAGATTAGAATTACTGAGACCCTTATATTAAGTTATATTTTAATACTTATTGGATTTTTACTACAGTATTCATATAGGACCATTAAAATCTTTGAGACAACTGATCATTCAAGCTAGTTCACATCTTTTTACTTGACCTCAGCCTGACACTATAGAATATTAAAATTTAATAAGTTCCTCCCAAAACTCATGTTTAAATATCTGGAATAATATTTAATTATAAATTTAATTTAATGTAAATGCCTTCTTCTATATTTTACTAAATATCTTTGAGATTTATGAGTTTATTGTAGGTTTTCTTCTCAAAATATTTTATAGATAATAAAATTTGACTGATTTTTCAAAGATATTTATGATTACTATCCTCATTAAATGAAATTATTGGAAATAAGGAATTTATTACTCTGTATTGATTAATTTCACTATTTCATTACTTTTGATTTTTTCAATTTTATTATTGATATAAGTAGTAAAAACTTATGTATCTTAAGTTAATAAAGATCTATAAAATGCCTTAAACTAGAATTTTATTTCAGTTAAATTTAAATTGGAAGTCTCCTCTTTAGTATAACAGGGGGATGAATTTAAGGCCATAACTCAGTATTCATATGATTGAAATAATTCTTCTTCTGTAGTAAAAAATATAAGATGAAGGTGGATTCTGATGTTTGGTACTACAATAGCATCCACCCTCTTTTTTTAAAAAAACTCGTATTTCAATTTTTCTACACCAAATTTTCTAATTTTCTCACTCTTACTAGTACCTTTATATGTGATCATATTTTCTTAACAAATGTTTTTCTACCTTCTTTTCACCTTTCACTTTTCTCTCAACCTTTTTCTTTCACTCGCTATCCCACAAATCGTAAACTGTTTCTTGTCAAATAAAATTGCTCCCCACTCCTTCCAATACCCTTCAATCAACAATCAAACACACTCTGATCCCTTTTTCTATCCTCAATAATATTTATGGCCTCTTTAAACCTATTTTACTTCCCTCTCTACCCATTTTTTTAAAACCACATCTTCATTTTTATTATCACCCTTAGCCTTTTGCTTCACTTACCCTCGCATCAATCACTTTTCATTTCCTTCTCAAAAAACTCCACTTGTTTTCTATGAGCTATAACAGGAATAAATGTCTGGGGAGGTGATAAATAGGGATGGGAAGAAGTGGAAAGGGTTAGGGATACTTTAAAGGGTCAGAGAGCGTTTGATAGCATAAGAAAGGGTTTAAAATCATGGAAATAATTGCGTTGAGAGAAAATAATATAAATTTTCAATAGGGGAATATTATTGAAGATAATTTTTATGTAAGACAGAAGGTAGGAATGGAGAGGTAAGTAATAGTGTTCTAAAAAATAAAATAATTATAAAACATGAGAAATATGTTATATAGCATGGAAAAAGGAAAGGAATCAACTCCAAAAAAATATATATCAAACAAACTATTTTTGTAATATTAAATCTAATAAAACTTCTTTTTATGTCTTTTTTTTTTCATATTTTGAAGAAAAAGGGTTAATATATTGTAAAAAATATTATTACATGCATATATTTTTTATTAATTGAATAGGAAATAGAATAGATATTTATATTAGAGCCTAATTTTATCACCAAATTATTATTTTCTTCATTTTTATAAGTGTTTTACATTTTTCAGATATCTTAAATATTAATAATGGTTAATAAAATCTTTTTGAATAATTAGAATTAAATTTTAGTTTCAAATTATTACTAGGGAAATTTAATAGAAGATGTTAATTCCCAAAATATTTTTCTTGAATGATTTACTATAGTGCCTTATAATTTCACCATATATTAACAATTAAGTATAATTCTTTGAACATTTAATATCACTTTTCTTTAAATATAGATTGGGGTGTGTCTAGTTTTACATGCAACAAATTAAAAGTTTTTTTTAAAATTGTGTAGCCTTCCAGACTGGCTTAGCTGTGGGGAGGGCTGATTTCAACATATGATTACATAATTGTGTTTTTAATGCTTCAACATTGTTTCAAAAAAAATTCACATGTACTTCAATAAATAATCAAGATAGCTTCATCAGAGGTTCAATTTACTTTAACACTTTATTCCTTATTGTCTCATCATTACCTCAAGGTGTGCTCAATTAGATGTGAATTTAGGCTCAACCTTGCACACTTGCTAGCAAGTCCACCCCCCATATTGTGTGGTGATAGTAATTCTTAGTTAGTCTCATTTCTGTGCTTAGAATAGTCAGTCCCATCTCTGGCTAGTGTTAGTGCTATTAGTAGTCTGCCTTTGTAGGTCTTAAAAAGAAGGCAGTACAGTACTCATTATGCAGTCAGGGATCTCAGGAAATGTAGGGTATTTAAGGATAGTTGTTGTGTAAGGTGCTAATAGTTGATTTTGTGTGTGTGTTTCAGACACTATTAGAACAGACTTATTCAAATGCTATAATCAGATTACTGAGATAATTTTTATACCATTTGATATACTTAGTCTAGCGTTGAACTTGTGTTGGAAACCCAGTAGGAGAAGAGAGCATAGGAGAAGGCTGCTGATCATATAGGGTATATAAAAGAGAAAACACCCTTTTATAAAAATTGAAATTAATACAGATAGAAAGAAAATAAATAATAATAATAGTATAGTAGTTGAGTAAGAGCTTTTGAAGAAAGATGTTTATATATTTTGTATTTCTTGTGCATATTGGTTGTACATAGCAAGAAGTAGCACTGTAGAGTTATATTATTACTAAAGTAAGGAAAGTACTAGCAAGAGTGCTTCAAAGAAGAATTTACTGAAAATACTAGTGCTTCTTAAGAATAAATCTAGCCATCAGAAAGATTACTTATATTAAAATATATTAATTCTATGTTTAGATTCTTATATATATTTTATTCTACTCTTCTTTCTCCACCACACTTGCATACTTCTTTATTACACTTTCTTTATATATTATAGTGGAAGGTTCTACTTTTAAAATTATTTTAAAAAGAAGAATCAATCCATCTCAGATAGCGTCTATAGTATAGCATTATAGAAATATTTTTCTATACTGATGGTAGTTTTTCTTCATACCACACATCCATATTTTTCAAGTTCTTCAGCTCATCTTTACATGTCTGTTTCCAACTTTGGTAATCCAGGGAGATCATTTCCTGTAAATGAGTTTGTGGAATTATTGAAGTATGGGTCATAAATTGTTTTTGAAGTAGCAGAGACCATTTGTTTTGCACAAGGAGAGTCAGCTTGTCTTTGAAGTCTCTTATTTGAGTCTGGTTTAGGATTAACTGGAGGGATCCTTTTTGTGGGGACTGGTGGAAAATATTGTGCACTGGGAGATAATCTCCAGGAAAAGTTGCTATTTATGATTCAAAAAAGGTGTTGGAGTTCTCATTCCATAAATTCCAAGCAGAATTTTTGTTAGAGTATCCAACACATTGACACAAGAGAGCATGTTGATCAAATTTTCAACAAGTTTCTTTGTGGATGTGTACAAATGCTTTCTCACCAAAAATCCTGAAGTAAGAGTAATTTATGTTGCAGTTGAGAATAAGACAGAGGGAGGTTTATCACCTGTTTTGATATTGGGGATGTAGTTATGAACATGTGTTTCCCATTTGTAGGCTAAACCCCCAAAACACTCTGCAAGTTTTTACATGCCATATTTCCCACTTTCTTATTAAAATGCTCAGCAGTAGTATTTTGTTTCATGGTGATGAGGACAGGAAATCACATGTGTGGAACAAATATTATGGAGAAACTGAGCCATTTTCTTACTGTGCATCCCCCCACCAACTGTCACAAAACCTGATGTTTACTGTTAGTAACATTTTTCAGATTTCTATAGAATGAAATGAAGAACACAGTTTCTTCTGATTTGGAATTCAGTAGGAAAAGTTCTCCATAAGAAGTTGAGCTTTCACTGAAAATTGCTGCCCACCTAGCACCATTCACAGTTGTATCCATAGGACCTATAAAAACACCCACAATCAAACTCAACAAGGATTCAGGTCTGGATTTTTAAGTTTCCATAGGTCATCTGGTAATTTTAGCAATCAGGAATTCATGGCAATCAATTCCCTGGGGGGAGCTTCAGTGGTAAACCTTGACCAGTACCAGAAGAGAGGACTTGCTTGATCACCCATCCACTTACATGACCCAATCCTCTGTTCCAATCCATAAGTGAACTTTCTTCTGCTGGTGGGCAATTTATACGTATATTCTTTTTTAAAACACACAAAAGAGAAGGCTGAAGGGAATAAAAGGAATAGGGTGACAATAATGATGCATTTCTGGGAACATTAGTAATTACATTTAGTACCCAATGGTGTTGTTTGTCTTACAAACGACCCTCCATTATTAATCAATCATTAAAGAAGATTAATAAATTTTTATGATCTGACAATAACCCAAATGCAAAACCAAAGATAACTAAGTCAAATAACAATATCAGAGTTTTTCTAAGATCAGGACAGCATAACGTATTTTTTATTGTAATGATTTTAATATTTCTGCCCATTAGTTTAATGTTGCATATGCCAATGATGAAAGAAGAGGGGGCTTTAGTTTCTAATTAAATATAAATAGGGTTTTTTAAAATCCTAAACGTTTTTAGGAGGCTCACATTTCCAGTCACATGTTGATTGACACCACTATCAATTATAGCAATCATATTATCATCATCCCCTGTAGGTTGCTTGAAACTATTCAAATCAAGCATTTCCAGGGCATTGTACAAGGCTTCTATATTGGCCACCATGATTGTCATGTGATTTTTTTAAATCAAAACTTCTTGGCCTTGTATTGGGAAACTTTTTGGATGAAAAAAGGGACATTGATAATTTCATTTGGATTTCCTCTTCTCTGATTATTGCATTCTCAAAAGTGGTAAAGCCTGACCAAGAAGAAAAGGGAATGAATGTTGTATGGACACTGAGAAAAAAAGTGTTCAGATCATTTGCATTCCAAAAATAGACATTGTGCATTTTCTGGGAAAATGCAATCAGCTTTACAAGGTGAACCCACCACAGCATTAAAATTTGCATCAGCAGTTAGGGTGGTAGATGAGTCAAAAACCCTTTCCTGACAATCAGCACAATTATGTTTGAGGTTTGGGATAATCTGGCACAAGTCCTCAATTGAAAGTGATGCAAAGTCTTTGTGGTGGTCAAGTTCAACATACAAGTCACTCATTGAATGAGGCATGAGAGCGTGCACCATGAGGAAGTGAAATTTATCCATATTCATTGATTTTATTTGGCGTTTTAGGGAATCAGTTCCAGATTCAAGTGTTTTGAGACACTCCTTGGAAGATGCAATAGTTTGAGAACAGATATTGAGCAGATTGACAACCATGGAAATGAGTGAGGTATGTGTTGGTTTGTTATATTTGCCCACCAGGAAGAGATACACTTGATGATATCTCCAGTCCATTGAGATCTTGTGTTGGAGGTTGTCAGCTAAGGAGTTCAACATCAGGAAATGACTCAGGAAATTGAGGTCCTGGTTGGGTGTGACATTGTCCTTGAGGGTATATGCTCTGGTTCCCATAATGTTTTTCATATAGGAAAACATTTTTTTTGCCAGTCATTCCAATTGTCACCACTTGGCCTCAAACAGGGGTTATGTGCCATGAAATTCATTATGTGTCCAAGGACATGTTGGCAGCATTTGACATCAGTCAGTAGATCTTGAATTTAAGCCACTGCCAGGGCAATTTTCAGGGTTTAGCTGGGAGAGGCTGATGTACTTGTCAGGCATGAATCAGGTGTGGCAGAAAGTATAGGGGAGGGTGGTGTGGCCATGGTTTTTTCTTCCACAGCAGTGATGGTGATAAGTGGTGGTGAGGTACTTATTGGGGCTTTTAACTCAAGCTCAGTAATGGGGGTTTTACAAGATAGAGAAGCAGATGATGATTTCATATTAGAGAGAGAAGATGACTGGTGGTGTGAAGTGGAGAGGATGATAATGATGTGTCAGTGAGGTGGGGAGGGATATCAAGGTTTTTTAATTCCCTTTTTAAGATTGATGAGGATGTTGAGCTTTTACCAGCAGAAGGAGAGTCTGTAGCAGGCATAAGCTGGGGGTCTTTCTTTTATTAGCTTTGCACTTGTGTAAATGGAGTGGAGTGGCTATGTCTGACGTTTCAGTGCCCATGGGGAAAGCCCATAACCTGTGGCACAGTGTCAGCATATAGAACTCCAGAAAGAACCAGAGAACAGCAGCTGCCATGACCACAGTATATATACTCTACTACATAACTAAGTACAGTGCCCAGAAGAAAGTATTTGGGATTGAAGTTTTCCTCACAAAATCTACACTCAACTCTCATTTTCACTACGAGATTGCTCATTATGGTTAAAGTTGTTGTGTAGATTACAAATATCACAACTAAAAATCATAATAATCAATATTTTTATATCTATTTCATTTTGTAAAAAAAAGGTGATTCCATAAATTTTAAAGTAGGAATTTCTAAGCAATGAGACTTATTTATATAGAAAGCTAGACTCAGATAACCCCTGGTTGTAAAATCAAAGCATAAAAAAAGAAAAAAAAATAAGCTAAAAATTTGAGATTCACCAATGGGTGGATCCACCATTTTCATCAGTGACAGCCTTCATATGAGCAGGCATTTATGAAACTAAGTGAATAAGAGGCTACTCAACTTAGCTTTTCAATTAGAGAGGATGAGTCGTTTGAGTTCACGCATGTCTTGTGAGTTTGTTTTGAGGGGACAACTGGAAGAGGGTGCAGTTTCAACATTTCCCCTAGCTCACCATCTCTCCAATATTGAGCAGACAGTAGAGTCAGAAACACCTAGATTTCTAGAAATTTTAGCTCATGTGATTCTTGCTTCAGCCATGCCAACAATGTAAGCTTGTTTTGTTATTGTAAGTTGCTTCCTTCCAGGTCTAGAGGTCACCATAGTGCAAGGAAAAAAAAACTAAATAAAATAAATTAGTTTATATCTTTCCCAAATGAGATAGAGTACACAAAAATACTATACCAAATGAAACAGGGGAAGTTGAAAGACCTAAAAATAAAATCTTGAGGCATTTTATGTGATATTAAACAAGTGATGGCTGGATGAATGGTGGTTAATGGAAGGTGCTATGCATAAAAAATCCCGAAGACTTTCTTCGGGGAACTGTACATGCTCTTAGGTACCTAAAAACATCTACTAATGTGCAAAGCATGTGTTATGAACGCCACAAAATACTCAGTCAGTACTAGAGACTGCGTCATTCATCAACACTTCCTGATGAATTATCACACGCTGAAATAATTTTAAGAGAAACGCTAATGAGAGGTACTTTGCAGGTTGTCAATGTCACAGATATTTTTGGATCTGCTTGTCTTACAACTACAGCTTGCACAAGGCAAACTCTCCCACTTTCCTTCTTACTCTAATTGCTTTCACTTTTATTTTTCACAAATATAAAAAATTCTAACAACTCATTCTGCATTTCTAGTACTTGTCTGACTTCAAAGCTGCATTATATTGGGAGAGAGATGGTCTATGTGGTTAGATCGTCGCCCGGATGGCCACTAGTCAGTTACCTTAACTTTTGTGTCACAGGTTTGAATCCTTGCCTCCTCTGCCCTTTTCAACCACAGCCTCTTTGTCCATCGTTGGCACCATTTTTTTTATGCTGGTGTCAATGTCTCATTCTCCCAACAATATCTCTATTCTCCCTCAGCAACCTTTGGTGTATGGAAATGTGTGTGAAGGCTGGAGAACCTACCCCACTTTTCCATCCCCCCCATTATCTGGAGGATTGTTCTTGGTCATTTGTCTTGGGTCTGCTACAGAATTCCACTCCCCAAAAATTCTTTCTAAAATCCCTGCCCATCAAACCATGACCCCTCGAGGATAACCCTCCCCCATATGGCAACCCCATCAGTGTCCTCAAAGGCACCTAGCTCCCCCTTTTAACCTGGTAATTGCCCAGACAACTTACCCACTACGCTCATTACTCCTCACATGTATCTAGCCTATTAGTTTACAATGCCTTCATGCCCCTAGCTGGGTGAGATTGTATGAAATAAAAAAAAAGCTGCATTATGAAGTAAATATTCAAAGTTATTTATTGGACTGTGATAGATAGTGAGTTTGTGGAGAAGGTTCTAGTTGCCTAAAATCATAATCATCACTGCAAGGGTAAACACTGAAAGAAAAACCAGAAATATTAACTTACTGAGGCTACTTCCAGCCCAGAAGATACTTGGAAGACAAAAATATTACTACCAACTTTTTTCTGCCTTATAAGAAACTCTAAAAAATCAGAAGGAACCAATACAAAACATGAAAAATTTATTATTTTTATCTTAAGATAAAAAAGGGTTGGTATTTTTTATCTCAACTGACCAATCATCGCCTTAAAGTCACCATTGAAGTTAAATAGATTCTGATGATTGGTAGGTAAAAAACTTAGAACTTTACAACTTCCAATTAATTTTGATCCTTCCCAAACCTCAAAAGAGTCCCCACTTCTCAGCTGAATATTAGTTTTTGTTCCTATGGGCAAGGAGCCTTCAGCAGAAAGCCACACCTTGTTTTTTTTTCAAATGAAAACAAGAAAAAAGTTAAGACTCATTTGAGAAGCAAAAAAAATAAAAATAAAACAAAATTCAATAAATTATTTTAGGAGTTTTGGCGGAAAGAATACAG
The DNA here is from genome assembly GCA_030280995.1 of Hemileia vastatrix. Classification (NCBI taxonomy): domain Eukaryota; kingdom Fungi; phylum Basidiomycota; class Pucciniomycetes; order Pucciniales; family Zaghouaniaceae; genus Hemileia; species Hemileia vastatrix. The sequence goes on along the minus strand of JASXTE010000004.1, from coordinate 13,888,867 downwards.
ATTGAAATTATATTTAGTATGATTTCATATTGACTGAGATCAGGTTTTTGACATTTAGGACTTTCTGAAAGCCAAATATTGTACACCTGTTCTCCCAAAAGACATAAATATATAAAAAAATTTTAATTAACAAGCTTATTCATACCAGAAGAGTGCAAAAAAAAGGAAAATCACAAGAAAACAGGAGAAAAAAATATTTCATTCTTACCACACTACACACAGTGTCAGAAGATAGACTCATATTTCCAACTCCATAAAGATTTAATCACTTTTAATTCTTTAAATGATGCTCCTGGTCTATTCAGAGCTGGGTTGTCATCTAAAAGCTCCCGTGTTAAAATTAAAAGTTAAGGAAATCAAGAAAATAATTCAATCACTATCTAATTTTTTATCAAGAGGCTTTAGCCTATATAATACACTAATGGTGAAATCTAAATTACATGATTTAACACCACCTTGGTTTGTTTTGATAGTAAAGTCCGTTTTCCAACTAAGTTTCTTACTTGCAGAAAACTCATACAAGAAGTGTCTTGTCGAGTTCCTGATAATGTGTTACTGGCTATAAAAAACAAAATTATAGTTAATTTTTACTTTTTTTACTGTTATACTGGTATTTATATTGATTCAGAAGATAAATTTTGTGTAAATTGGAGAAAGAATGGAAAATAAATAAAAAATCTACTTACATCCCCAAGGATTACTGTACAAAAAAAATTTACTGTCAAATTGGACCCGGGACAATATTAGGACACACCGGCACACTCAACCAAAAGTGTTAGGTGCACACTGGTGATGCTATTTTTGTCTATTTTCAATTCAAATTTTTTGATGTCTCATACTATGTAACAACATCCCTTAGATATATACATAATTTTTATGCTTGGTGTTCAAGTGTGATATTATTACCAAATAGGGAAAAAAACACTCACTACTACAAATACATATGGTGTGTAAGTTAGATATTACTAGCAAGTAAGGAAAAACACACCTATTATTAATACATGCAGCACATAAATGAGATTTTACCAGAGAAAAACAAATTTTATATCACTCTTTCAAAGAAAGACACCCATACTTTTCCAATGCTACCAATCAATTCACAACCAATCATTTATCAAACTCTAGATGAAGCTGAGATAGCAGCAAAATCATAAGCTTTCAAGCAAGACACAAGCCTTGTTTGTTCTCGATCTAAAAAAGGCCTTGATGGCATGATAGAAAAAGTTTGGCTTGCTTGTATTCACTCAGGCACATACTGTGTCTCAAGACTTTTCATTACCAATAAAACTCAAATCCAAAACCAAAAAATAATTCGATGTGGCTGTCCATGGAATGCTTGTCTGAAACCGAGGATATCTAAAGGGTCAAACAATTTTTCTCACCAGAATCAGTTTAATAGTGAAAAAAAAGTAATGTTATCTTTTTTTCTGATCTAAGTCTGCTAAACAAAGATTGATCCACTTCTCTAGGAAGCTTTTTCAAACTGTGATACCAGAAAACATTACTGGGAAATTATCTATGACAACACATCACATAATCATGAGGTAGATTACAGCTTGTTTGCTAATTCTTGTGAAAGAAAGCTGTGGTAAGAGCCTCACAGGTAGTTTGATTTTGGACCAATAAGCTCACATAGTCCAGGAAGAACAAAGGGGATTCATAGTTCAGTAGGAAGTGCTAAACTATAATGCGTGTTTGTGTGTTTCAAGGACAAAGGGAAATAGAAGTGCAGAAGAGGGTTCAGGGTCTGCGCGCTCTGATTTTGCTGCAGGATGCGCCGCATAATGGCAAATTGTGTGTTATTGATTTAGGACTGCAAGCGCTGAACAATATGGACTTGTATTTTCCAATAATTGTATATTACGCACTAAGGAAGGCATTATGGCTTAAGGAAAGGCTCAAGTGCGAAGTATACTGCACTGCGGCTAGTGTGGTAACTTACTGAAACAGGTGATATAGGAGGTTAACTAGTTGAAAATCAAAGCGACTAGGATCAGTGTTAGAAGGAGTCAAACTTGGAAGTAGCGCTGAAACAAACAAAGGTACATTCAGGGGTGCACATGCCAAGGTGTCAAGCATGAGTGAGACAAGTTAATACTAGTGTTAGTAAGGATAGGGTATGTTTTAGGTGCTGTAGTTGTTACAAGCGGTGTACATGGTCTACTAATAGATTAGTTACTGTTTTACTAATGTAGCGCTAGAGTCAGCACTGGAGATCCACTAGGGAACTGTGTTTAGAGTGCTGGAAAAATATAAAGAGGGTATCGCATCTAGTAATAGAGAGAGGACAATTGGACAAAAAGTTATTTAACATAAAAGTAGTTAATAATTGTGAAGTCAAAGATATTAGAATTTTCTGTGATCAATTGTTTGAGAGTATATAGATTCAAAGGATTAACTATTATTACTTTGGAAATGTGGTTCTTGTGGAAAAACAGGTCATAACATTTGGAGTTGCACATCTAGAAGACTCGCCTTTTCTGAGCTAGAAAAATCATCTCTGCCTCCTATAGCCTCACTTTTTGCACCACATGTCCATGAAATATGTGCAGCCTCTGAGCCAATAAATTTTATGGAAACTCGTAGAAAGCACCTGACTCATCTCAAACCTGTGTCTGTATTGCAACCAATTGTTCTTATATGCAAAGAACTCAACATTCTCCCATCCCTTCAATTTTTTCTTTATGAAGAAAATGATGTTCCTTCTGATGGTAATTGTGGATTTTCATCACTAGCACTTGCTCTTGGAACTCCTTGGTCATGGTATTCAGTACGGCAAGCAATGGTGCAGCAAATAATAGATCAGAGGCCAAAATACGACAAACAGTTTGGGAGAGAAGAAGCAGAAAGATCTTTTGATAAAATTAACTATTTCAACTCACCAGCACCAAAGAAGACATGGTTTTGAGCTCCTTCACATAGCATTGTTGCTGCAAATATGTTTGAAGTCCCAGTGGTAGTACTTCAAGCTGGCAATAACATTCATATAATGTCTTCTACCTTTGTGCCTTATTCTTTTACAGGTAACACACAGCCTTTAGTACTTGTATTTTATCCCTCCATCTCACATTTCAAACAAGGGAGCTTTTTGGAAGGTGCTCCACTTCCACCAGTATATAAATGTAAGTATTGTTGTTGGGAATTGCCACCAGCTGTAGAAACTTGGTGTGAGAAGTTGAGTCCTTAACTAAGACAATGGTTTCCTGATGAAATGGCTGCTCTCAAGAGCACTCTGAAGTTTCAAAAGGTAGTTGAAGTAGAGTAGTTTGTTATTTTTTTAGTTTTTATCATCAGTAACTTATTGTTATGTGCGTAGGAACTTTACGTACATAGTCATTTGTGTTATAGTCTGTTGTTGTGGCATCCCCTGTTCTCCGGTTCTTTCCGGAGCTCTACAGGCTGACACCGTGCTACAATTATAAGTGTGGTAATGGCAATCAATATAAGTCAAATGATGATAACGAGCAAATAATTTTGTGACTCTAAACCTTGCACAATCACTGGAATCTTAAATTAATGTGCACTTTACAATTGTTCCCTTAAATATGTACATAATAGTTCAGTGTTCATAAACTGAGCCTGTACTGAAGTAATACTTGCATATTTAACAAAGGATTGTACAGTGCCCGGCAACATATTATTGTTGCCCCATAATGCAGTAGTATCTAACTTTCACACTGTATGTATTAGTAGTAGTGGGTGTTTTTTTCCCTATTTGGTAATAATATCACATTTGCACACCAAGTGTAAGAATTATGTATATATCTAAGGGATGTTGTTACATAGTATGAGACATCAAAAAAATTTGAATTGAAAATAGACAAAAATAGCATCACCGGCATGCACCTAACACTTTTGGTTGAATGTGCCAGTGTGTCCCAATATCATCCCATTGGACCCTTTGTGAAAATACGTGACTGTCAAATCTAACTTCACTTAGAGAAGTGTTATATTAATTTCTACGTGAAATATTTGCTATTTTTGTCATTGCGTTCTCATAATGTTTCTACCACGCACTTTTACTTTTTCTTTTATGTCTCTCATCATCAACTAGTGTTCTTTGCTGTGCTATTCAATTGTATCAAAATTAATATTGAGTTAGATTCTATCATATATATATAGAGGGGTGTTAGGTACTGGTTTCTTCATCTCTGTTCATCTTTCTCAAGATCATTACTATTTCTTTATAAGTTTGATCCATTCTTAATGATTTTGAAGTTTGTTATTATTAGACTTTTGTTCTTAGGTACTTCAGCAGAGAACACTTTTATCGATTGAGAGGCAAAGAGTGTTTAACTAATAAAACACATTTATTATTTTATAAGGTTATTATTATTTATTACTTGCAATTATGATCTTGGTTCATCTTTCTCAAGATCATTGCTATTTCTTTATAGGTACTTCAGCAGAGATCACTTTTATCGATTGAGAGACAAAGAGTGTTTAACTAATAAAATGCATTTATTATTTTATAAGGCTTTTCACCCTTCCCCATTGAGCCAAAAATTTTCCATCACAAGTTGAAGAACAAGAGCTCAAACTTAAATTTAGCTCTGGACTTGGACTAGTAGAGCAATTATGAGACTTTGAATTACTACAAGTAACTTTTTTCAACTTTAAAGCAGATGATGTTGTAGCACGGTGTCAGCCTGTAGAACTCCGGAAATAACCGGAGAACAGGGGACGCCGCGACTACAGACTATAACACAAATGACTATGTACATAAGGTGTCTAAGCACATAAAATCCCCCCCCACATGGTCATTTAAATTATTCCAGTCTGATTATCCTCCTCCCTTGTAATTAACCATCACAAAAAAAATTAAAGAAAATGAAAAGAAATATATAAGAGAAAAACAGAAATAAGAAAGAAAATAAATAATCCCCCCCATTCCTCCATCTTTCACCATACACAGACATCTTTCCTTTTGTTGAAAGTTAGAGATGGGCCCAGTGCTTTGGTATGAATATCAGCATGCATTTTTGCAGTTGGAACCCATTCTAGAAAAGCTTTCTTAAGAAAGAGCTGTTCATTTACCAAGTAGTAACATCTTCTAATATGTCTTGTCCTATTTTCTCCAGGATTATTTTTTGCATTGGATAAAGCCCCTTTATTGTCACAGTGAATCCTGACAGGTGGAAAATCAGGGTATAGATCTTGAAGCAAGTCTGAGATCCAAATTGCATCCTTCATTCCACTACTAAGAGAAACATATTCAGCTTTCAAAGAAGAGTCACTAACAGTTAGTTGCCGTCTTGATGTCCATATAACAGGGCAGCCATTGAGCAGTAAAATATGACCAGATTGAGCTCTGGAAAACTCTTCGTTGTTCCATGTGGCATCAGTGTAAGAGAGAAATTTAAGGGGTCTGTCTCTATCAGGATGAATGTGGAAAGAAAGTTTAGCAGTGTACTGTACATAGCGTAGTAGGTGATTGAGTTCTGTCCAATGAGTTGCTGTTGGTTTTGAAGAGAATCTAGCAAGGAAATTTACTGGGAAAGAAAGGTCAGGCCTAGTTGCCACTGCCACATAGCTGAGCGCGCCTAGAATAGAAAGATATTTAGTAGTGTCAATAGTGTCCTCATCATCTGTTGCTGAGGTAGTGGAGATCTGGTGACTAATCCTGAAGGGTTGTGTTCTCTTAAAATTTTGTTAATAAGCTGAAAATTGTTGAGATTAAAGCCTTAAGGGACTTCTTCAATACCTACACCTACAATGCCATTCACCTTTTCATTCCATTTTACTTTCAAGGATCCATCTAAACCATCCTCCAGCTCCTTTAACACCTCCTCCACACTACCAGTCACAATTCCATCATCAACATGTATCCAAACTACACCCAAACAACCTTCCTTCCTCAAGACATAGAAACCTTTGTTGTATTGCCTAGCTTTATATCCTAAAGAGTCAAGTTTGTCAGAAATGTGTAACCACCAACATTTTGCTGCCTGCTTGGTGCCATATAGAGCTTTCTTCAGGCAGTGGCACTGTCTTTATGCTTCAGTTGATAACCTTCAGGAGGATGTACCCATATAGCTTCATCAATTGGGCTATGAAGATATGCTGCTGTGAAATCAAAAGACTTTACAGTCCACTTGTGATATTCTGCAAGAGTCAGTAGAACACGTTGTGATGCAAAAGTCGCAGTGGGAGCAAAAGTTTCAGTAAATTCAATGCCATATTGTTGAAGGAAACCTTTTGCTACATATCGTGCCTTGTATGTTGGTGAGTCTGAAGAAGGGTTTTTGATGGTGAATACCCATTTTGCATTGGTAATTTTACTGCCTGGTGGGACTTTTTCTTCATACCAAACATCCATATTCTTCATGTTAGCTAGTTCTCTTCTGCATGCCAGTTCCCATTTTTGACGGTCAGGAGATAGCATGGCTTGCAGATGAGTTCTAGGGTTAACATCAGAGTGTTACAAACCTTTTTGGAAAATTTCCATGAAAGTTTTGTCTTGTGAAAGGAGTGCTTCTTCATCTTTGAAATCACCTAATTTCATATTGTTGAGAATGGACTGAAGAGAACCTTTTGATGGTGTTGTCATTGGAGCTTGTAGAGAGGTGTCATGATTGGGAAGGCAATCACCAGGGAGAACAGCCATGGCTGATTCAAAAAAGGTGTTTGATTATTCATGCCAGAAAAGCCAGCCAGCATTGTTTAAGGAATAACCTACACACTTACAAATCAAAGCACGTTGATTGAGTTTTTGGTGTGTCTCTTTTTGGATATGGACAAATGCTGTTTCACCAAAGATGCAAAAGTTGGAATAGTTAGGGGTGGCATTTTATAGTAGTTGAAATGGGGTTTTGTCACCTGTTTTAACATTAGGGATCCGATTGTGAATATGAGCTGCCCACTTGTATGCCAAACCCCAGAATGATTCAGGTAGTTCACTGGCAAGGAGTATAGTTCTTGCAATGTCACCAACTGTTCTGTTAAACCTTGAAGCTGTTCCATTCTGTTTGTGGTGATGGGGGAATGTAACTTCATGAGTAGGACCAATGTCGGCTAATATCAGAGCCATTTTGTTGCTGTGCATCTCACCTCCATCAGTGTGGAAAACCAGAAGCTTCTTCCCAGTGACATTTTCTAATTTTTTATAGAAAGAAACAAAACAAGAAGTTGCCTTAGATTTGGCATTCAGTAAAAACACCTCACCATATGAAGTTGAGCTTTCTCTGAACATTGCTGCCCATCTAGCACCGTGAATAGTGGGATCCATGGGACCAACAATATCTCCAACAATTAAACTCATTAGGGATTCTGGTTTTGATTCACGAGTGGCTGATGGTTTCCTAGTGCTCTTCGCAATTAAACAATCTTCACAGTCAATCTTACCTGCAGGCATAGATAATGGTAATCCAGTACCCATACCAGCATTGATGATTTTTCTGATGGTTTCAACGCTGACATGTCCTAGTCTTCTATGCCAATCCATCAGGGAACCTTTGGCGTCAGGTGGACAATTGATATGATGATTCTTTTTTACAGTGGGGAGTAATGAAGGATGCAAGGAATAGCAATAAGAAGGAACATTATTTGGATTGCAAGTACTAGCACTAATTACATCTAAGACCCATCTTCTTCTGGTATTCTCTACCTGGCCAGTCATAATCAACTCCTCTTTCATATAAATCCCCAAATTTTTATTTTCAGAACACAAACCAAAACAGAAACCACAGTTCACTAAATCAAATAGAGAAATTAGAGTTGTCCTAACATCTGGACAATAGAAGACATTGGTAATAGTGACTATTTTACCATCTCCTATGCCCGTGATGAATGAAGAAGGACTGTTAGTGGCCACTTTGAGTGGAATCTGTTTTTTAAGAAGTTTGAACTTGCTGAGAAGGCTCATATTGCCGGTGACATGATGAGTTGCTCCACTGTCCAAGATAGCATAGTTGTCAGCAATCACATCAGGAGACCATTCAGCACTATTCAGATCAATGTGATCAACCAGTTCATATAACGCCTCAATGTTTTGTTCAAAGATAGTGAGTTCATTAGCTTCAATTTGAACATCTCTGGCACAAATTGGACCACATTGAGGGTGTTTGTATGGAATGTATACTTTTTTGTTTCTTGTGTTAGGGTCAGAAGCATACACAGTCGCACATTCCCGCATAATGTATAGTTTAACTGAGAAGTTGGAAGAAAGTGGATTATATGGACAGTGTGCCACAATATGAGCAGTGGAGTGGCATTCATGGCAATTAGGACGTGAAACAGGAGGCCTGTAAGATTCAGTCTTCCTTTGAAGTTGAGCAGCGGCATTAAGGGATGGTTCAACAGTAAGGGTCGCAGCAGGTGATGACATTCCTTCTCTATCAGTTCTGTTTTGAACTAAACTTGGCATAAGTTGGCAGAAATCTTCATACGTGACCGTCTTTGAGTCAGGGCGGTTGTCCAGAGCAACACATAAATCAACATAAAGGTCTTTCAGGGTTGATGGTAGTAATGCACGTGACATGAGAGCTTTAAAGACTTCTGATCAAAAACAATTCCTTGCCGTTCAATTGCTTCAAAATATTTTTTGAATGCAGTCAAATACTCACTGTGCAATGTGAATGGAGTTTGTTTTAGATTGAGGAAGTTGCAAATTGCAGTCATTGCGGAGGTGTGATTGGATCTGGTAAATTTTTTGCTGATATGGAGATAAGTTTGGCGTGAATTCTAATCAGTTAATATTTCATGTCGTAAACTTGGGGAGATGGAGTGTAGAAGAATCAAGTGGGTGACTCTATCCTCTAATTGATCAGGATGATTACCATCATTTAAATCATATGCACGTGTGTCAACAAAATCTTTAATGAGTGCTAGGACATTAATATGTCAATAAGAGTAGTTACATCCACTTGCATCAAGATTGGGAATGGATTTAGTGAATTCAATGACATTACGTAAGGTGCGTTGTCTCTCAATCATGCTTATAGGGGGCTGTTGTAAAGGCAGCGACATGTGGGGTGGTAATGGGCCAGAATTACTGGGGGGATCAGTCTGTCTAAAGGGGGAGACTGATCTCCCCGCCGGTGTTGTGCTATTGGTGTCTCTCATAGTAGTGGTTTGTGTTGTGGGATGTGGAGCAGGATGAGGGGAAGGAGTGGGGCAATGAGGAGGAGGGGTGGGATTAATAGATATACCCTCAATGGCTTGAGTGAGGCCTTCTATTGGAGATGGGGAGTGGTGTGTGGGTTGTGGAGCAAGTCGTGCAACTTTGTCACTTAGTCGCACAAGAGAGGAAGTTGCGTGCAAAAGAGGAAGTGCAAGTTTATATTCTGGACTCGCGAGTGCAGAATCTGAGCTTGCAACTTGGCCCAAGCTCGCAAGTGATAGGGGAGGTGGGTAGATTTTATTTGCAGGTAGGGGAGGGGTATGCTGTCTAGAAGGTGGTAATGGAGGGAGAGAGAGGCTAGTGGGGGAGTTTTGTTCAATGGGGGAAGATGGGGATCCCGGAATGGGGGTTATAGTGGGAGCAGGGGTGGGGGATATTTCTCGCAAGGTGGAAGAGCGAGTTGTACGTTTTTTAGTAGAGGTATCAATGTGAGGGTTTATTTCAAGGTTTTTTAATTCCTGGTCAGAGATTGAGTGGCTAATTTTTTACCAGCGCGAGATGAATTTGGTAAGTCTTTATCAGACATTCGCTGGGGGTTTTTTGGCTACAAGCATTCCTAGTGTTGCTAATGCTAGTGGAGTTATCTATTGGCTAACCTTTCAGTTCCTGCAAATACAGCCCATAACCTGTAGAACTCTGGAAAGAACCGAATATCATTGCTTACCTGTAGCACGGTGTCAGCCTGTAGAACTCCGGAAATAACCGGAGAACAGGGGACGCCGCGACTACAGACTATAACACAAATGACTATGTACATAAAGTGTCTAAGCACATTACAGATGTTACTTCACATGCACCTGTCCCCTGAATGATCATCGTTGAAATAAAGATTAAAAATTCTACAAGAGTAAAGAGCCTCAAGATTGAAATATTAAACTTGTTCATAATTCAAAACTTCTAATAAATAAAGAGGAACAGCGACACCAGAGCGATAATATAAAATGAAATACTGTCAATGTGCTCTTCCCAGAAAAATTACTAAGTATAAAAATATGTACTTATCAAATTAATATAAAAATACATATCCATACATATATACATGTATGAGTTTTTTTGTTCCGCTTGATTTTTCAGTACAAGAATGTTTTTGCTATATTTAAAAGAAAAATATGTAGCTTTGCAGGTTAGTTGAAGAAATTTCTTTATCCCACCCTCCTATTCTTTTGCATCGGTTGTGTAAGGATGGAAAGATGTGGTGACGGAAAATTTTGGCTCTGATCTGGTGTGCTCACATAAATTTATTCACATTTATATGCTTACTGCTGTTACTAATACTGATGTTTTTCTGTGCATACAAACTTATGATTTAAACACACTACAACTGTAGAAGAGCGTCGTAATAGTTTTACTTGATTAGTCTTGATCAATACTTTGCTAAATATTAATGATATTATGGCTTGTAAAAGTGTAAGAACAAATAGTTGTTTCCTTATTTTCTATTTTTTTTATTTTATTTCCATACTTGTTTAGATAGATGTTACTTTCACATGCATAGAGGCATGCTCACGTATTTTGTGGTTTTATTTCCATACTTGTTTAGATAGATGTTATTTTCACATGCATAGAGGCATGCTCACGTATTTTGTGGCGTTCTTCTAGTCTGCTATTCAATCATGACCTTGTTTGTTGAGCAAGATACTAACTTATATACTGGGTTCTATTTTTCCTTTTTCCCGTCTTTTCTATCTCTCTCAAATAATATTTATATTTAATTATTAGGTCAGATTCAAGTGTTCTTTTATTTTATTTTATTATTACAATTATTGATCTTTACAGCTAATGTATATAGGTAACAGCGGCAAAGACCATTCTAAGGGCAGATCATTTTTATTAACGTCTGCCTTATTTTCATTTATAAAAGGTAGATTTTGTATTTAGCTGTTATCTATCGGTCTTTTCTATCTCGCTCCAATAATATTTATTTTTGATTATTAGGTAACAGCGGCAAAGACCATTCTAAGGGCAGATCATTTTTATTAATGTCTGCCTTTTTTTCATTTATAAAAGGAATTCGGGTCTTTTCAGGTTATGGGCCCAGAGCTCAAGTGAATGACATCAGACGATACATTTACTTTCCCATTTCCAGCAACATCAAACCTTTCCAATTCCTCTACTTCTAGCTTTGATACTGCTCGACCTGCCTCTCCACCAATTATGGATTTAAACAATGATACTGGTGATGATACCCTACAAAACATTCCTGTTCTTAGTGCTAATAATTTTCAGGAATGGCGAATCAGGATGAGGGCTCGTCTCACTTATTATGATCTTAAAAATATTGTATTTGGTCTTGAAACTCCCCCACCAACTGATTCTGCTCAAAATATCAAACTTAAATTTCAAAAACGTGCAGATAAAGCAACTAATATTATTATCTCCAAACTTGATGCCGCTAATATTGCCGCCTTTGTTACCAATGAAGATATGGAGAAGCCATGGAAAATTTGGACTAAACTTATCAATCAGTATGCTGCTGCTGATGCCTCTAATTGAGCCTCAATTTTTACTTGCTATCACGATTTTAAATTCCACGAAGGAAATCTTATGGGCTTTGTTAACAATTTAAGAACTCGCATCAATGAATTAGGTGCCGTCAGAGTCTCTGTTGAAAGCAAGAATGAAGCACATCAACTTTTAAGGCAACTTCCTGAATTTTATGCTACTCACAAGGCTCTTATCTTACATGCTTGTGAGGTTACTCAAACTCATCTCTCTGTTGCAAGTTTAATGTCACAACTTGCTTGATTGTCTTCTGAAATTTTATCAGAAAATTCATCTGGTTCAGCGCTGTTAAACAAAGTGAAAGGCAATCAGAAACCCAAATGGGAATATTGTCAAGATGGAAAACACAACCCAAAAGCAAAACATTCAGAATACGATTGTTTTCAACTTCATCCGGAAAAGTGAAAAAATTGCTCTAATGCAAGTACCTCTAAAACGGAAGAAGTTCATGCCAATGTTAGTTGTGGTCCAGAAAAAATCTTTCGGGCAAACCTCTCAACATCTTCTTCAAAACTCATTGTTTTTGACACCGGAGCTACTGTACATATGATCAAAGGTCACTCGAATTTTAAAACCTTTCGTCCTTTTCGTCAACCAATAAAGCTTGGTAATGATTATATAATCTACAGCATTGGAAAAGGCTCCGTCAATCTTGTCACATCAAGAGAAGCTATTACGCTGACCAATTTTCTACATGTTCCACAAATAAGCCAAAATCTTATTGGTCTTGGTCTTTTTATCACTCATGGATGCAAACAACATACAAGTAAAGATGGAGTACTAACAATAACTAAGGATGATGAGGTCGTTTTAGATGGAAAATGGGATTCCAATGAAGGACTTGTTATCTTAAACGCCAAATTTGGTGAGCAATTCATTGTAAACATTAAATCAATTCTTGCTTCTAACTCCAAGACTTTATGGCATCATAGGCTAGGTCACTCAAACCCTCAATATTTGGATAAACTTCAATCCAAGATTGGTTTTAATTTTTTAAATGATTTTAATTTTTGTGAACCCTGTGTAGATGCAAAACAGCATCATTCTCCATTTCCGGGTGCGATTCCCAGAGGCACTCGTTTCTTAGAATATCTCCATTGTGACCTTAGCGGAAAAATTTCACCGCCTTCTTATGGCGGCGCATCTTATTATTTCAAAGTTACAGACTCTTTTACTTCTTATCGATTTGTTTTCTTATTAAGCAATAAATCCGATGCTTTTAAAACATTTTTAAATTTTAAAATTCAAATTGAGAATATTTCCAATCTAAAGGTTGCGAACTTTGTATGCGATGGAGGAACTGAATTTGTTAATAAAAATTTTAATGAATTGAGTGTTAAAGATGGGTTTAAAATGATTATAACTTCACCCTATTCACCCCAACAAAATCCGATTGCGGAACAAGGGAATAGAATTACGACCAAAATGGCTAAGTCCCTTCTATTTCATGCCAAGATGCCAATTGAGTTTTGGGGAGAAGCCATAAATACTGCAGTATATTTGGAAAACAGACCTCCTTCAGCGCCAATAAACTTTGAAACTCCATTTAACATGAGGTTTGGCAAAGATCCCAAATTTGATCATCTTAAAGTCTTTGGTTGTACAGCATATGCGTTAATTGACAAATCAAAGAGATTTGTGAAATTTTGTCCTAATTATTTGAAATGTTGTTTTCTTGGGTATGCCAAAGAGATGTACTCTTATCGATTACTTTGTCTAGACAACAATTCAATCATTTATTCACATAATGTTGTCTTCGATGAATCAAGCTCTCCTATACAGAGTCCATTGATTAAAACTCAGCTGGCTGATGCTTTTGCTGAAGATGCGTTTTCATTGCCAATAAATTCCTCCATTCCATCAACAGAATCCTCTCATTCACCAATAATTGATCATGATTCAGGCACTTTTCTTCCAGACCCGTTATCTGATTCAAATGATTCAACTCCAATGAATAAATATTGGGACTATCAATTAACCTCCAATACAGCTCATAAGGATATTAATTCTGCGATTGACACTGGAAATATCATTGAAGGTACAAGACAAAGAGTCCTGAGAAAATTAAACAGTGTTGTTGAAATCAAAAACTATTTATCTTCTGTTGATTCAATTACTTCTCATTCCCAACATGATGGAATTCCAAATATATATCTTTCCGATCCTCTTACTTATTTTGAAGCCATCAATCAAACAGATGGCGACTTTTGGATTGAAGCTATTAATAAGGAATTAAATATTATTCATCAACAAAACGTGTGGGATGTTGTGGAAAAGCCTGCTAACATTCTATCCATAGGTTCTATTTGGGTGTTCAAGATTAAAAGAGATGCAGACGGCAATATTCAAAAGTATAAGGCTAGACTATGTGCACAAGGATGTTCTCAAAGGGAAGGAATTAACTATTTTGAAACTTTCGCCCCTACTGGCAGATTAACCACCCTACGTGTTCTAATTAGTCTTGCTACACAAGAAAACTGGGACTTCATTCAGATGGATGTGAAGGGTGCATTTTTATGTGGAAAACCTGATGAAGATGTTTATATGACTATTCTACTTGGTATGATAAAACCTCCAGAGTTCAAAAATCCTGTATTATTGCTTAAGAGATCACTTTATGTTCTTAAACAAGCATCTAGATGCTGGTATACAGAATTGATTAATTTCTTTCACACTCTCAACTTCTATCAATCAGCGGCAGATCCATGCCTTTTTATCCACAAAAGCTCTAGTCATCCGTGTTATGTCCATGTTCATGTTGATGACTTATTAATCTTCGGCAAAGATGTGCAATGGTTCAAAGATGCAAAATCTTCACATTTTGACATGGAAGACCTCGGTGATGCAAAGTTTATATTAGGTATGAGGTTAATTAGAGACAAAAATTTCAAAACTTTATCATTATGCCAAGATCAAGAAATCAGAGATTTACTTGTATCTTATGACATGATGGATTGCAAGCCAGCAAATACTCCAATGCAGATGAATACACAACTAATACCAGCTACTCAAGATTAAATAGATCAGTTCACACGTTTAAACATCAATTATCTTCGAGCTGTTGGATGGCTTAATTACATCACTCATGAAACAAGACCTGATATTGCCTTTATCAACAGTCAACTTGCTCAACATCTAGTTTCTCCTGGCATAACACATTGGATAGCTTTCAAAAAAGTTTTACGATACCTCAAAAATACCATTCACCACATGAAATCAGGGGGTGAACTGCTAGCAGTTCCCTCATTTTGAAACTTTCAGGAAGAGGTTGGGAAATCGTTGGGGAAATTATTTGAAAGAATTAGGAAACTGTTTTTAAATTATTTGAAAAAATTTTGACAAAAAAGTTGGCCCTAAATTGAGCCTCAATTTATCCCTTCTTGAGCAGAGCTTTGGATTTAAGTTGAGCATAAGTTGGAACAAATTTGAGCAATGGTTAAGCCACAACACTTAACATACCATAATATTCAATTTTATATATAGATCCATTTAATGTTGGGAGGTCAGGTTTGATATTAGTAGAAATATCTTAAATGACACATAGTATACTAGGTCTGGAATATTATTTCAATTATCAATTTTATTTCCGCAAATATATAAAAAAGAATACTATTTAAGTCCTTTTTAAAAATTTTATTAATAAAAATATAACTCTGTAAAAATATTTGCACATAATTTTAAATTTTCTAGACAAAAGTGGATATTGAGCCCTTATCAATAGAAATTTCTCATTGTTCCTTGGAATAAAAAAGTATAAGACAATGTTCAAAAAATTTAATGTAGGAGAAAAAATATATATATATTTTATAAGGGGAAAAAATAGTAATGAATTTTTTAAAAAATTTACACTATTAAAGAAACTAATTTTAATATATTGGCACAAAACTTAGGCTCTAAAATAATGCACTTTTTTTAATTATTTATCTGTATTTAGTTATTATTAAAATGTGAGTCAACATTAATTATTAACATACATGAGAAATTCAATTTTGAATATTCATCCAATATTATATATATTCTCTACTTTATTCTCTTTCAAAACTTTGCTCTCACCCTCTCTTTCTTTAAACTACCACCATCACCATAAAATTCATTTAATTAAAATATCAAATTTAAGATGCATTGGACAATTCTCTTTAAATTTTAAACCTATTTTTCCAAAAGAAAGATCTGTATTTGATGAAGTATCCACTCCAGTTATTATGCAACAAGGAAGATCTTTAGTTCATGTTTTTGGATTATTCAAAGAAGGAGAAGCAAAACCTTTTGGTGATCTTTCTAATGAACAGAGCAGCCAAATTGGACAACTACTTGGAGAAATTGGATCTGGATCTCAAATTTTACCTGAGGAAAGGGCTTTAAATCCCCAAATACCTTATTTTTTTGCTCTTACTTGGTTCTACTATTAAAAAGGCAGTATAGAATTTGTGGCCTCCTTTTTTGTTTGACTGATTTTATTAGTCAGGCTAAAGAATTATTTCTAAATGCTCAAATTGATTTGACACCAATTCCACACTACAATCCAACCGTCTTCTTCAATATTCCTCATTCTTGTATTCACACAACTTCTGAAATTTCTGGGACAAGGGATAATCAAATGGAAAATCTATCTATACGGGGTATGAAAACAACTCTAAAAACGCATCAGATTCAAGCTATCAGTTTTATGATAGACAATAAAAATAACTTATCCAAAAAGTTAGAAAACCTGTGGAGGCATGCAGACAACAGCTGGCTGAGAGTGGGTTTTAATAATTATTATGAAAAATTTCTTGAAGAAAAGTTATCCTCTTCAGGAATTGGTTCAATTCTAGCTGATGATATGGGCTTGGGAAAGACCCTCTCAACTCTTGGCCTAATTACTGCAACTCAAAGTGAAGCCAAACGATTCCAACTCTTGGGTGGTGGACAAGAGAAAGATAGGACATCAGCAACTCTCATCATTTGCCCACTTGCAACATTATCAAACTGGTTCAATGAAATAAGAATTCACTTTGAAGATAATTCACTACCTTTCAAGGTTCTTTATGGAAAGGATTCAAAGAAAATTAATTTTGAGGAGCTTCAGAACAAACTAGTTGTTTTGACTACCTATGAGACAGCAAGTCCATCTTCTTCAAAGAAAACTCCTCAACCTATTTCACCAGTAACTCATAAACTCATTTGGTACAGAATAGTTTTAGATGAGGCTCAGTAAGCATTCATTTGAAATACTAATAATTTTGGACATGATATTATAAAAGCTGATGAAATGTTTAACATAATTTAAAAGTTTGATCAAGAATCCCCAGTCGCACAAGAATCAGAATATATCGGCCTTGGAGGCTGAGTATTGACTATGCTTGACAGGGACACCACTTCAGAACCAGACAACTGATCTTCAAAGCCTTATATCATTCCTCAGAATAGAAAGATGGCAAGAAAACTGGTTGTTGATTAATTTTCTTATGAATGGCTTAAACAGAGGAAGCTCTAGCTCAATAAAATCGATAAATACTCTCATGAATGTCATATGCCTGCGGAGGACAAAAGAAGCAATCTTATCACTTCCTCAAAAAATTGAGCAAGGAATATCTGTAGAATTATCAGAACCTTGGCACTCAAAACTTACAAAGCTTCAAGAACGTTTTTCTGAGTATTATGGGCCTTCTTGAAACACCAAACTCCCTTGGGACTCAGCTGAGTTTCTCTGAGAACTGTCAATTTTACGGCAATTTTGTAACCACCCTGTCTACGAAAACCCAGATCAACCTCCAACATTTCCTTTCACATGGAAACATTCAGCAAAGATTATACATCTAATCAGTCATTTAGAAATTTTCTTAAGGGGAGAACGGGGGATAATTTGTCCCAAGGCTGTTATATTTTCAGAATATGTGGACTTTTTGAAAATGTAAGGAATTCTATTAATTATCTCAATAACTTATTTTTAGCTTAAACAACATTTCAATATTCTATCCAATGAAACAGTATAATAAAGGCTTTATCTGAACATGGAATTAGCTACACAAAGCTTGTAGGAAAGTTGAGCATGAAAAAAAGGGATGAAAATCTGGACAAATTCAAAAATGATGAAAGATGTCAAGTTTTGCTTGGTACAATCAAGGCTGCAGGAGTTGGAATAGACTTGAGGTGTGCACAAAATGTATATATAATGGTAAGTCAAAGAGTCTTATATTGAAATAGAAAAGGTTGAAAAGAGAATTTGTATAAAATATTAAAACAGGAGCCTAATTGGAATCCAGCAGTTGAACAGCAAGCAGTTGATTGTCTGTATAGAATGGGCCAACAAATTGAAGCTCATGTACTCAAGTATTTTGTAAGCAGAAGTATTGAATTCAGCATTTATAAGATACAAAGAAAAAAGATTGAGCTATCAATGTATGTAAAATTTTCTTTATATAAAGTTGCATCATAGCTAAAAATATTTATCTGTTCTAATTTTTTAAGTTTAAGTGTCCCAAACATTGGAAACAAGGAATATGAGTCTTCTAGATTATTTTTTAGGGAATTCATCAATAACTCACATTAGAATTTGAAATTTTTTCAAGTATGTAGGAAATAATTATTGGGGCTTGACAATTAAGAAGTCTTAATTGTTGAGGATTAAGAGAAGCAAGATATAATGAAGAATAGCAGTCACTTGGCAAACCCCTGGGGACTGGAAAAGAATTAAAGTGAGTCTCAATTGAGGATACCAAATTTAATCTATCATATAATGCCAAGTTCTTAAGTATTTCTCCTGAATAAGAGGAAGATTCTCGGATTTGAATGTGTTTCTGGTCAAGATTTTGTGCAAGTCTTGAGAATTCTTCAGGTCTCCATGGCAATAAAATCCGCTTAAAAGAACCTTCATCATCAATTTCGGTGTCTGAGCAACATTTGACGTTTTTTAAAAGATTCTCATAGGTTTCACCACTTGGAAGTTGTTTAAGAAGGTGAATTTGGTTAAAAGAATTCTGAAAAAGATTGTCAAATTTATATAAGCTTGTGTAAAAAAAAAGATAAAAATATTAGTTCTTACTTTCTTTTTTATTTTATATTTATACTTTCTTATTTTAACTATTTCACAGAAACTATCAGAATCTTTTCCAAGTCGTAATTTATCAGCATAACCTATAAACCAGCCGTGAAGAACACCCATTTGATTTAGGTAGGAAATATGAGTAGAGTCCATTGAATAAGAAACCAAATAATTTTTTTCCAAAGCTTTATCCCAGTGCTTAATGATAATTTTTGCCAAAACTTGATTCCACTCGTGAAAGCAATCAAGATTCCAAGCAAACGTTTTTCCAGGAAAGTTGCATTGAAGAAGAAAGTGGATAAAATCATTGTGGAATATAGCAGGGATTTGTTCAGAAACACGGTAATTTTGTTCAGGATATGGCAAATTAATATCAATGTTGAGAGAGCTTATATTGAACAATGAAAACATATGTAGTTGTTCTTCGGTGGGGTTCAGCTTCCATTCATTAGACTGAGGTGAAATATTCAAAAGCACATGACAGAAATTGTAAATAGACCTGCAAAAATGAGAAGTTGATTGAGGGAGTATCTCATTGAATCTTTTATTTAGTACACGGGTATTAGTAGGTATTTTTCCCTGAGGAAAATAAGAACATCTAGAGCTCATCATATACGTTATGAAAAGCAAAATGAACAAAAATATAAAATTTTGAAAGGATATGGAAACAAAAACACTACTATAATAAATTTTTTATTTTGAAAATAGTTAATAATGAAGAGTTGAGTGGATGGACAGATGAGCTTTCTCATGAATATCTTTCTCTATAAAATATGGATATCTATGTATGTTCATAATTAATTCAAAAGGAAATAACTCAGCTGTAATAGAAAATTATTGCATGATAAACAGGTAAAAATATAATGCAGAATTATTTTGATTTTCCAACTTATTTTGATAATATTTTAATGCAAATAATGACATTATTTGAGCTTGTTGATTGTGCTGACAAACATATTTTAAAAATTTATATTAACACCTTATTAGTATGTATATATTTTATTTACCAAGATTACTCGGAAACCATACCAATTTTTCAGAGTTTGGAATAAGCAACTTAATGTAAAAATTCTATTTTATGGATTCTGGAAGCTTTACTTTGATGACCTCTTAGATTTGAAAATTTTAAAATAATATATTTTGTTGAAAAAATATTTATTTTTCAGACTGTAATTCTATATTTTGAAAAATAAATATTATAAATTTTTTTATATCTTATGGTGATTATTAGTGAAAACCTTTCTGTTACTTGGCAGAATTTTATTAATTCAGGTGATTGCAGAAAAAAAAACGGCAACACTTAAATAACTTTATTATTATAAATTAAATGGTATTATTTTGATTTAAGTTATATCATAGTTTCTCCTATATTTAAAAATGCGATCAATTTGTATTCTCTTATAGTATTATGCTTTGTGCAAAATAAGCTGTTTGATAAACATGTATGCAACATTTTAAAATGTAGCGAGTCTGAAACATTTTGCTGATGCACAGTATGGATACCTACTTAATGCATGGTCGATCTGCATGAAACAAACATTCAAATAAATCTATGGTAACCAACTTGTTGATAAACTTCTTGAGACGTAAAAATTAGCTTATTTTAGTAAGT
Organism: Hemileia vastatrix; assembly: GCA_030280995.1. Classification (NCBI taxonomy): domain Eukaryota; kingdom Fungi; phylum Basidiomycota; class Pucciniomycetes; order Pucciniales; family Zaghouaniaceae; genus Hemileia; species Hemileia vastatrix. The sequence continues at coordinate 13,868,608 of JASXTE010000004.1, read as the reverse complement.
GCTTCACAATAAATAAATAGTTTGTTCAATTTCTACCATCCAGTAACATATTTCTTATATCCAGAAGTCTTAAAATGCCACCATTTTTTTGCGTTTGTAAATGTGAAGAGCTTGGATGTTCATCAAGAAAGCATCAGATCTCATTGGGAAGCTTTGAAGTTGATGTAGCTTTCAAAACATCTCAGTCATACTCCAAACATGAAGAGGAAAGAAATTGCAAAGCACAGATGGTTGGTACATCCAGCGCTTCACCTAACTTAGGATCCAACATCCCAGATCTTGTAAGACATCAATATTTGGTAAATAAAGAGAAATTATGTTTCAATTAATCTCTATTTTTTTCTTTGCTTAGGGGCATCCTGTTTTGGAAACAATTCAATCTCTACCACAGTCAAACAATTTGAATTTGGAAGAGCCTTATAGCCAAAAGATAATGTGGCAAGCAGCAAAACTTTCTCTTATCCATCATTTAAGCAAAGAAGGTTGTGCTGAATTTTTGCATGATGAAGTCAACAAACGCAAACTTCTAAGTGACATAGGCAAACTAGATGCTAGCAGAATCATCAGCCTGATTCTCCTTTCTATAGAGACAGTTTTTAGTCGATTGCAACTCAATCCATTATTTGTCAGCAAGACATGCTGTGCTAAGTGCTTTGCTCTTTATAAGTATATCTCCAAACACCAACCATCAATCTTATCTTGTACTCAACCTTTTTATTCATCCTCAAAGCGCTATTTGAAAGATTTAGGACAGAGAGAAGAAACTGTTAATTGTGATGAAAATTTGTATTTGGCTAGGTACAAACAAGAAGAAGCAATCTACCATCCTTGTAAAACATTTCATCACAACAGTTTGGTTGAATGGCTTTCAGGAAAGTTTAAACTAATAAAATTCAAGACGCTGATTGAGAAAAAAAATTATTTTCTAGAAAACATGGAAAGGGATGTCATGAAAGATGTATATGATGGTTTTGTATGGAAATATTTTCCAGATATTTCTACGACTTAAAATAGAAGTGTCAATGGACATACAAAAACACAAGGTAATTTAATGTTTAGTTTTTATGTTGACTGGTTTAGGCAGGGTGGCACTCGTATTGGAGGTCATCAGAAATCTGTGGGTAATATCTTGTTGGTGTGTATGAACTTGCCTACAGAAGATTGATACAAAACCAAAAATCTATTTTTGTATGCTATTATTCCCGGTCCAACTGAGCCAACGAGTGAACAAATAAATCATCTTCTGAAGCCTCTTGTCAATGAACTAAAGACTCTATGGGATCGCATATTTATTGAAAAAACACCTCACTATCAACAGGGCCAAAAAATAAGGGCTGCATTATTCTCTTTAATAGGAGACATTCCAGCGATGCGAAAGATTGCTGGTTTTTCAAGTCACTCAGCCACTAAGTTCTGCTCTGTCTGTCATATTTCAAAAGATGAAATTGGTGAGCATCAAGTTGAAACATTTTCCTTACGTACTCATGAGGATCATATGCACTGGGCAGAGAAGTGGAAAAAGTGCCAGTCACATTGGGAGCGGGTATCTATTGTTAGGAGTCATGGGGTTCGATGGAGCGAGCTAAATAGCCTTGTATATTGGCAACCTAGAGAATATTGCTCAATTGACTTGATGCATTCACACATGCTTGGAAATCTTAAAGATCACAGTCTAACTTTTTATCTAATACAAAATGCTGCAATCGACCTAGAAAAAAATCTGACAAAGGAAAAAAATTGGCATGTAAGAAGAGAATATGATGATGCACATTCTGATATATTTCTAAATAAGCAATATAAAAAACCTAGAAGCAGCTTAATCAGCACTGATGCCAATAATATTGAACCAGTGGGACGGCAAAAAAGACTACAATATACAAGTACAATGAGATGGTCACAAACATATCTTAGAATGGATAGTGGAGGAGCTGAATCGGAAGGATCAAACAGCCGGACAAAGTCATCAAGTTCTGAACATCACTTTCAAACCTTAGAGTTTGGCTCCGAACATGCTTCTGAAAGTGGAAGTCGAAATTCAACCTATAACTTAAGGCAAAAAAGTATCAGTATATCCAAAAGTGAAAGATCTAATTCATCCGTTGAGACTATTAGAAGTAAGGAAGATAAAAAGAAGGGCAAAGAGAAAGAAAGTGAAAGAACTAGGAATCCACAATTGTCAGCCACTGAGCTAGAGGCAGTGTGGAATGTGATAGAGTAAACAAAAAAACCTTCCTTGATTTCACGAGTGCCAAAACAAGTAGGATCTAAAAATTCAGGTTCCCTCAAAGCTGCAGAGTGGCATGTACTTTATACTGTTTACTTTCCTTTTTTACTTATCCCCCTTTGGGTAGAAAAATTAAATCAAGCCGAGACATCCGTGACTTCAGACCACAAACCTAGAGAATATTATCTTCTCAAATCACTCACCACTTTAAGTTCAATTTACAACTTTTTGACTTTAAAAAATGTGTCTGCCGATGAAGTTGATGAATTAAAACAACTGCTATTGGAGTATTGTAACTGCTTGGAAGAAGGTTGGAAAAATATCAGCTTTAAGCCAAATCTTCATTTCACTCAACATTTTCCAGAAATGATTAAACGTTTTTGTCCACCCGTAGGTATGGCTACTTGGGCTGCTGAAAGAGTTAATGGTATATTATCGGAAATTCAAAAAAATCATCATCCAGGTATTTAGTTTGGTAATTGGGTGCTTAAAAATGCAAATGAGCTAATTTATTTTTATTGAACATAGAAGAAATACCACGGAACATGCTCAAGCACTGGAATCGGAAGTCTAGGGTATTGGAACTAGTTGAAGCTGAAGATGATGCTCAGTATGGATCTAATATTTAAAAAATTGAGTATGATACAAAAAAAAGACATTTCCATTTAACTGAGGCATTATTTACAAAATGGGTAAGGGCACGCTTAAGAAAAGAGACATCTAAACAGGCTTTGTTACCATCAGAGAAGGTAGGAGACAGGGTAGTTGAAAATATAGCAAGCATATTGGTCCATGGAAAGCGTTATACAAATCATGACCAGAATCCTGGGAATTCTACCGTTGAATTCTACTTTGGAAAAGATAGTCAGTTTGGGCATATTGATCAGCTTTTTAGTTCAAAGGACGATAATGAAAAAGTCTATCTAATCGTTAGTCCATTTAAAGAGCTTATACCAGAAGATACAAAAAAGGATCCTTATGAGGCGTTTCCACAAGTGCATTGCCGTTTAGTAAGAGTAGAAAAAGCGACACAAATTGTGATAAATCAAGATTCAATTATTTGACATGCCGCCACTTTACAGCACCAAAGGGGAATGTTTGGAATAAAGTACAATGTTATCACTGCTGTTGGACTTCAGACACTAGTAAGTAAAAAATTAAACAACATGGACATTTTATTTTCATTAATATGGTTGAAATTATTTAGGATTGGTAAGAATTTGGAGGATTTGGAAAGTTTGTAATAGATCTTTGGAACAGCTAGATGCAAGATTAATAAATAAAACTTTTTGAGATGTTGCCTAAATGTTTAAGAAAACAATAACAATGGCATTCATTACGGTTTAGAAACCCTTCTATTAATGAGTGACATTTTATTTTAAATGTAATTCCAACTAAAAGGAATTCAATGTACTATACAAAGTCTACCTATACTTGAAAAATATTATAAATAGTTCAGAACCAGGGTTGAAAAATCTAAGGACCATATTTTTCAAGCCAATAAAACTGAGTTTTCCACTAATTTTTTTGCTTGAATATTTTATTCATTAAATTCACAATTAAAATGTAAAACTAATTTCTCTTTAATATTATCTTGTCTATATTCTGAAAGTTAATAATTTTTTTTTTCTATAAAGCACAGAATGTCTAATACTGGTGATGCCATGCAGGTTGATCCTCCATTAGAAAGTAATGTTGGAGTGCAAAATAATCCTCCCCCTCAAAATCCTAGAATGCCTCCATCGGGTCCTGCTCCCCTTGAAAGACCTAGTGAAAATCCAGGTAAACCCTAACCTCCTCCTCAGTCTTCATCAGATCCCCAAATTTGATCAACTGATTGCTCTTCTAATATCACAAATACAGATGGTCTATCCGCACCTGGTAATTTTCAGCAGGAAGCAGAAAGTGTAGGTAATGATTGCGCTAGTATGTTGTTGAATCAGTTTCTTGGAAGCGGTGGGGGATCCACTTCTACTAACCCAGCCGCCAGTACCAGTGGACCTGGTGAGTAAACTTTTTCAACATGCTTTTATGTTTTAAAATAGGTTTACCAATTTTTATTTTCAAAAATTTGCAGTTAATCCCTCTCTTATAATTCGAGCTACCGATCAGCGCAGAATACTTGATGCTGAGTCACTTCAAAATGACCAAAACTTGTGAATGATTAGAAGCATAGTTACAAGGTGTGATGTACCAAGAAGCTCAGATTCTATTAACCGAAATATCTATCACTTTTTGAATTTCTGTCTTGGTGAACCCATTAATGTATCTGAGTTTCCTATAGGCCCAACAAATGAAGAACTCACAGATTGGAAAAATTGGCATGAGTACAAGCTATTGACAATTGAAACAGCATTAAAACAGCATTAAAACAGGTTCAAAATGCACCGCAGGCAACTTCAGCTGCTGATCCTCAATTTATTTTAACAAATACTGCTATATTCTTATGTTCCAAAATTCATCTACCAACTTTTATTTCAACACCTGAGCCCTGAGGACTAAAGGGAGGAGCTGCTGTACCAATCTCTGTAAAACAGCATTTTGAACAAGAGCTTCAAGAAAAAGGATTTTGTTGACTCGCTTTTGATTGGAACTGTCAAAATTTTTCTGAGTCACTATGGAATCAAGTAATGGGGAGTGTAGTATCAGAACATTGTACTAAGTGGCTCTCAACATTGAAAAATATTGATTCAGCAAAACTCAGGTTTACACCAATCATCGTCGAGCAATGGGTGGTCAACAAGGGAAAGGAGATTTGAAAGGTGGCTGGTCAAAACTTTGAGATGATTGAGGCAAGTAGAAAGGAAAAGAGATCAAGAGCATAGATAAAGCGTTATCAAACAAAGGAATTTATTCAAAGCATAATAACTAAAGAAAGTCTATTACTAATTTGATTTGATTTTAGATTTCAAAAAACCGCTACAACATTGCAAGAAAAAAGTGCTTTGATCAGCCAGGCTTTGTAGCACTTTTTCATGATACAAGTCTCATGTCTGATTTAGAAGAAGCCCCACCCGATCCAGAGAGAATCTTCCTAAACGAGTAGCTCCTGGATGGAGAAATACAAAACTCAATGAAATTTTAGATAAAATGGACAACTTGACTAAAAAGACGGCCCATTCAAATGTTGAAAAGGCTTCAAAGAAGAAACTTTATGATCGCTCAACTAAAAAGACAGCTTCAACAGATGGTATCTTGAATGTGCCCAAATTTCTGCCAAAAAACTGCTATTCACATGGATATTTAGCAAATTTTTTGGTTAATGAGAGGGAGTTACTTGACATTGGAGAAGATATAGATTTTGCCAAAGTTAATGAAGCACTAGATCAAGCAGCAGAACCTTAGATTTTTTACCCCACTGGTAACCATGTATATAGAGTGATAGTAATCATTTTTTAAATATAACATTATTATTCTTTCTTATAAAAAATTCCAATTGATGTATAAGATAAACGAGAGCAAAAGAATTAACGATTTTAAAATTATTTAGGATAGAAAAACAGATATATATTTTTGTAAAACTTTAAGACATGATAAACGTTTTGATTAAATAAATGTGAAATTTTTTTATGCACAATAAATGAACTTAAAATAAATTAAATTGAATCTCTTCTCAGATACATACAACAAGATCAAATTAAAGCCTAAAACAAGAATAGAATTAGACTCTAAATTTCAATTTAAAATACCTGTTTTTAAATAATTATAATTGCTTTTTTATTGGCTAAACGCCACCAATGGTTAGTATAAAAATGCACATATGAAAAAAAAATGAAAGTGAACACCATCCCTCACCAAAAAAGAAAGATCATTAAAGGCACTCAAAAATCCATTACCATAGTTAATAAACAAAATATATACAAAAAATTAAAGCATTCAAACAATGGGAATTTGTTTACACAAGGATCTTAAGAAATTTATTTTTAAACTTCACTTTTCGCGACAATAATTGAAAATTATTAATCATTAAAAACCAAAAAATTATCAATTTATATTTGGTTTTCATGCCTTAAAAAAATAAAAGAGGCTTTAATAACATGTAATTGATAAACATACTTCAGTAGAATTTAAGTAATGTGCTGGACACTTTGGCCAAGACCAGTGACTAAAAATTGCAAGGAAAACCAAAAATAAAAAGGCTATAAAAGGAAGTTAATTGATGGCATCAAATTGTTTTTTGGTAATAGTGTCCAGCACAAGCTTGGCCGAACTTATGCTGGACACTTTTCCAATTTAAAGTTGGTAAGGTGTATGTTTTTTTAAGAGAAGTGAGGTGTTCCTCATAAAAGTGTCCAGCACAAGTTTGGCTGAACTTGTGATGGACACTTTTACCAAAAAAAAAAATAGATGCCATCAAATATGTTCATGTTATAGCCTAATTTTTTTTAATTTCCTTGAAGTAATAAGTTACTGTCTATGACCAAAGTGTCCAGCAAAAGTTCGGCCGAACTTATGCTGGACACTTTTATGAGGAACACATCACTTCTCTTAAAAAAACATGCACCTTACCAAATTCAAATTCGAAAAGTGTCCAGCACAAGTTCAGCCGAACTTATTCTGGACACTTTGGCCAAGACCAGTGACTAAAAATTGCAAGGAAAACCAAAAATCAATAGGCTATAAAAGGAAGTTAATTGATGGCATCAATATTTTTTTTGGTAAAAGTGTCCAGCACAAGTTCGGCCGAACTTATGCTGGACACTTTTCCAATTTGAAGTTGGTGAGGTGTTCCTCATAAAAGTGTCCAGCACATGTTTGGCCGAACTTGTGATGGACACTTTTACCAAAAAAAAAAAATGATGCTATCAAATATGTTCATGTTACACTACGCAATATAGGGGGTGGACTTGCTAGCAAGTCCTCAACCTGAACTCAGATGGAACTCAGATGGAACTCAGACTGACCTCAGACTGAACCCATACTGAACTCTACTTGAACACCCACCTAAAACTGTTCTGCTGAGTGGTGTTCATCCCTGATTGTATGGTTCCTTTATCAATAGCTCAATGTGTGTTCAATCTATGGTGAGTTTGGGTCCAAGGTTGCAGACTTGCTAGCAAGTCTGCCCCCCATATTGTGTGGTGTTATAGCCTAATTTTTTTTTAATTTCCTTGAAGTAATAAGTTACTGTCCATGACCAAAGTTTCCAGCACAAGTTTGGCCGAACTTGTGCTGGACACTTTTATGAGGAACACCTCACTTCTCTTAAAAAAACATACACCTCACCAACTTCAAATTATAAAAGTGTCCAGCATAAGTTCGGCCGAACTTGTGCTGGACACTTTGGCAAAGAACAGTGACTAAAAATTGCAAGGAATACCAATAAAAATAGCCCAAATAATGAAGATAATTGATGCTATCTAATGTCTTTGGTAAAAGTGTCCAGCACAAGTTTGGCCGAACTTGTGCTGGACACGTTTATAAGGAAAACCTCACTTCTCTTAAAAAAACATGCACCTTACCAACTTCAAATTATAAAAGTGTCCAGCATAAGTTCGGCCGAACTTGTGCTGGACACTTTGGTCATGGACAGTAACTTATTACTTCAACGAAATTAAAAAAAATTAGGCTATAACATGAACATATTTGATAGCATCATTTTTTTTTTGGTAAAAGTGTCCATCACAAGTTTGGCCAAACTTGTGCTGGACACTTTTATGAGGAACACCTCACCAACTTCAAATTGGAAAAGTGTCCAGCATAAGTTCGGCCAAACTTGTGCTGGACACATTTACCAAAAAAAATATTGATGCCATCAATTAACTTCCTTTTATAGCCTATTGATTTTTGGTTTTACTTGCAATTTTTAGTCACTGGTCTTGGCCAAATTGTCCAGCATAAGTTCGGCCGAACTTGTGCTGGACACTTTTCCAATTTGAATTTGGTAAGGTGCATGTTTTTTTAAGAGAAGTGAGGTGTTCCTCATAAAAGTGTCCAGCACAAGGGTGGCCGAACTTGTGCTGGACACTTTTACCAAAAAACAATTTGATGCCATCAATTAACTTCCTTTTATAGCCTATTGATTTTTGGTTTTCCTTCAATTTTTAGTCACTGGTCTTGGCCAAAGTGTCCAGAACAAGTTTGGCTGTACTTATGCTGGACACTTTTATAATTTGAAGTTAGTAAGGTGTATGTTTTTTTAAGAGAAGTGAGGTTTTCCTTATAAAAGTGTCCAGCACAAGCTCGGCCGAACTTGTGCTGGACACTTTACTCAAAACAGTTTGATGGATTCAATTGTCTACATATTCCTTACCATGGTCTTTTGGTAAAGAGGGAAACCTTTAGCTATTGGTAGTTGTTTTGAGTATATTATGAGTAGTTGTTATTTCCATTTTAAGGTAAAAGAGTACAATATTTTTTGCGATTACCAGTAATTTATTTCCCTCAATATTTCTAAGATATTGGTTATAATTTTTATAACACCTATTTCTAATATTACTCTTTGATTTGATTATTTTTTTTAGTCCTGATTTAAAGGTTTTTACTATTTTATCAACCAAGCTTTACATCAATGTAAAAAATACCCTTATTAATCCTGCTATATTTTTTTGACTGCTCCTATTCAATAATAGCTCAAGTTAGAAACATATATCCATTATCTATTTTCTTTTTCAACTTAGTTATCTCAGTGGAAAGTGTTCATCAATTACTATTTAATGATGTTTACAGTACGTAACCTTGTACAAATCTGTAAAATACTTTAAAAAAATTGTGACTTTGGTAGTTGGTTATTGGATTTTATATGGCAATAATTTCAAATAATTTTATACTTTAATCATATGCTAAGATTCTTAAGTGTTTCTATTTCCGATTTATTATATCAATTTAACTTTAACTAAGTTTAGACTAGGTTTGTGCCACGGGGTGTCAGCGCAGCCCAAACGAGCTCCTATCATAGAATAAATTAATTTTTTTAATAATTTTATATAATAATATTTAGTGTTATCTTTTTTTATCCCCTTTTTTTAAATTATCTTTTTCCTTTGTTTTTGTCCCCTATTTTTTATAACACATAAAGATGCCAAAATTTCCAATAATAGATCCCTTTGTCATATTGCATGATGTTGATATTTAAAAATTAATTTAAATATTTAAATTAGTTAAACTTATATTCTCAACTATTTACCCTTTGAGATTATCAAATTGTAAATTGGAAATTTTATTTGTTTGTCATCCTTTTAAGCCCCCAATTTTCATGTCTAGTTACTTCCCTTTTACTATTAACCCCATTATTATCATCAGACTATTTTACAATATTCTCGCTAGCTTGATGCCATTTTAAAAGAACCCCTATCAAAAACCTGCTTCTGGTAATATATAAACCCTCTTGTTTAGTACCACATTTCTCAATTCATTTATTTCTCTCAATTTTACTACTATTATCTTTTGGTTATCACATTTGTCTGTGTTATTACAGCTTGAAAATAAAAATAGCAATATATATTTTTTATCTCTTTATTACCTTGATATAAGAATTTTTCATTTTTTTCAAGTAATAAGTCATTAAAATGCCTTGTGATAAACAGAAACCTCCTTTATGTAAGATCTATTGCTTTATCTCTTATATCTTCTTAGACTAACTTTTCTTTTCCATTAATATATTTGATATATTAGCACCAAGTAGTTATTTGACCAAATCTCATCAGCATCCTCAATTCAAATCCTTCAAACTCAAGAAACAACCACCTCTAGGCATGTCTCCAAACCCCCCTTCTCTTGCCAATGAAAGGACTGAAATTACCCAATCTCAATATGGCAAGATACTTGAGTTTTCTAAAGGCAAAACTGAAGAACTACTGTCAACTCTTAGCGAGAAGCCTTTGCCATCTTATATTTCAAATGCCTACAACAATGTGCTTGAATACATTGATGACCTAGAAAAATGTAAGTAATTATTTTATATTAAATTCTTTAAACTCAGAACAATAAATTATCAACACTTTTTCTTTAAAACTTATTCAAATTCAGCTTATGAAAAAGGTATCATTCCTCCTGATGATGTCATTATCATCAAAGATGATGATGTCATTATCATCAAAGATGATGATGTCATTATCATCAAAGATGATGATGTCATTATCATCAAAGATGATGATGTCATTATCATCAAAGATGATGATTTCATTATCATCAAAGATGATGATGTCATTATCATCAAAGATGATGATGTCATTATCATCAAAGATGATGATTTCATTATCATCAAAGATGATGATGTCATTATCATCAAAGATGATGATGTCATTATCATCAAAGATGATGATGATAAGGAAATACCTGATGCTGAAGGCTATGCATCAACATCTCGAGGGGGAGATAAGACTATTCTTCGACGTTCAAAAAGAATGAGACTTTCTAGGGGCTCTAGTTTTGTCAGTGCTACTAAAACTCCTCCTGCCAAGGATTCCTCTTACTCAGCATCTCAAAAATCTAAACAAACTAGCCAAAATGTGTCAAAAGGGTATGTCATTTCTTTCATGAGTAATATAGAAATCAATTTTATATTAGTGTTTAAAGCTATCTCCAAATTTTTTACTTTCTTATTTATTATTTCTTGTCTTTTTCTTATCTTTTAATCCAGCTCTAAAAACGACAATCACTCCAAAGCGTCAACTAATAGCGAATCTTGCTCTAATGAAGAAGAAGATGATGAAGTTTCAAAATATGAAGCTTCTCTAACTCAAAAAGATGATGAAGCTACTTCTTCTGATGAGGTTGAGAAAACACTGAATGAAGAAATCGATCCACCTAGCCAGCCACAAAAAAATACTTCAAGTTCAAAGAAACAGCTTATAGTTGCCGTATCTTCAAAATCTAAAATTGAAATTCCCCAAATCCTACGGTCTCTATCATCATCAATAAAAATTTCTAATAACTCCCTTCCTTATACTCCAACAATGATTGGAAACTCAAAATTACTGAAGCAAATAGCTGAAATTCATTGATTTTTTGAAGGTAGAATCAATGTTCAAAAGGTACTTAGGGAATGGCCAGAAATTGATCAGTTATTTGAAATCGGTTTGTCTGCTTCTCTTGAAAAGCCACAAGAAATTTTGCACAAATTCAAGTTTCTATGGATGAAATCTACTCATGACGAAATGCTTACAAAAATTAATGAACTCTGTATGTATCACTTACTTGAAGTTGGATAATTTATTTTATGATAACTAATTGTTTGGTTATTTTTTTAGCTTTGGATTTTCTTAATGTTGACACTTTGCAGATCTGGGTGGTCAATAATTTGAACTTTGAAAATTTGGAAAATTTTTGTAACTCTGAAGAACCAAACTCAAATAATCTTTCTCCGTTTAAGAAGACTGATCACCCTGAATCATCGATGATATGCATGCTATCAAGACTAGTTAGCCCAAGTGCTCACCAGCGTTCTTTTTGGGCATCCCTCGTTGCATCATCTCTTTATCTTGCTTCTCAAGAGTTTACCCTTCCTGCTGAAGAATCCAACTTCAATCCAGATTGTCCTATTGAACGTGCCCTACATATTCTAGCCCGCCTTACACATCTGAAAAGCAAAGTTCCCGATACATTTGACAGCTCAACATCACAGTTAATTGCTGCAAATTTTTCAACCACTCCCCTATGCCAATTTAGAAACATAATAATCGACGTCATAATTTCAATAATTATTTTAAAATCTAGAGAGGCTGCTGCAAATATAACTCAAGCTGAAAGCAAGAAACGACAACATTCGAGGAATAAAAAAAACAACAGATATGCAGCAATTTGATGAGTCTCATACTGATTCTATTCAGAAGATGAATCAAGAATATTCACACCATAAATATCAATCATTTACTTTTTACTTGGTTGATGGTGTTGTTGGATTATTTTTTCCTCACAGGACCACAGGCTTGTGTCAGCTTCAGACTGCTTAGAATTCATAACACAACTCAGCCTCCTTAGAAAATACTGTGATAATAATAATCTGGGCGGTGAAAAAATCTGTAAAAACCTTAATTTTTATATCTTTAATATTATCAAACCATTAATAGATAATTCTGGGCCTATGCCACTTAATTTTAATACTCCCACCATGAGCCATATTGCTAAAGCAATGGCAGCTGATTTTCTTGATTATTGGAATCTTATTAAGCCGAATTCTTCATTTTTCTCTATTGTTGACGTAATTAATACATAATCCTACTTCATGTAAATATATACTTTATCCTATTGCTACATTTTTTTGTGTAACTCAAATTATTTATTTATGTGAGATTTATTACCGAATCTGAATAAAGATGCTTAAACTATCAATAATTATTATTTTATAAATTTCTTACACCTTTTTGCTATTCAGTAAATATTATTGCAATAATCATAACTCAAAATCATGATGGATCAAAAATTTGAAGAAAAATTAAGAATACATTATAAGTCATTTTTCTCATAGCACTATATATTTCTTTAAGATGGCAATACATCTTAGCATTTGTCGCAAATTTTAAGATAATTATTACAAAAAATTGAAACAGTTTTCTATCAATTCTTTTCAGCATGTTAAAAAGTTAAAAATATTAAGTGTAATGAATTTTTGCTCACAATTCATCAAAGCTTTTTCTTAAGTAGACTTTTCTTAATCTAATTTCTATAACTTCAAGGTGCATAATTATCTAAATTATACTAAGTATTCTCTATGAAAAACTCCTGGAAATAATATTCAATTCATTTAATAATAGTAACATATATATGTACCATGATAAAATAATATCTAGACATTTAAATAATGAGAAGCCATCATATTAGTATGAAATCATATTAAAGTGTCTTTGAAAAACTAGTTAAATTTAAAAAATATCTTTTTATCAGTGTCAATTATTTTGAAAAACAATATTCACTCTACATTTCGATGATCTATAATTTAGCTTGCTGTATTTTGATTCATATTTTATATTGATTATTTTTTACACTTACAGATTCATGTATAGATATCAAATTTTGTTCAATAATTTGGTAAAAAAGATATTTAATTCTTTCTATGAAAGCAACTAGGTTACTCCTTATTAAGAATTTAAAAATATTATTTCTATAAATATTAAAACAAACCCATTTTAGATTGCCATCCTTCTTGGTCATCCTTAAATGTCAATAATAAGTTATTGAAATGTTATTTTTCTTCTAAAATTTCATATGAATAAAATTCTACTTACATCTACCTTAATAGATCAAGTTCAATAAAAATGTATCTACAATATTTTTCTCAGTTTTTAAGATTCATTCAACTCCAAGAAAAAAGAAATATTTTTCCCCAACTCTTAAAATTAATTCAATGGATAAATATTCAAACACTTTAAAATAAATTTCAATTTGATTGTGTTATATCTATCTTAAAATATATTGAGGTCCACTCTCTGACAAAAGTAAAAGCCCTTTTATAATTATTAATATTTTATTATAATATAATAAAATTCACTTAAAAATGATGTAGTAGTTTCTATTTTACATACTTGGTTTTATGAATTTAAAAAAAATTCAATTAGATATATAGAAATATCATCATATAATTCAGCTTTTGGAATTCTGCACCTTAATTAAAGATAGATGATGAAGGCTAAGTTAAGATATACAAGGAAATTGAAATTCATATTAATTAAATATTCCTCTTCTACAAGGTAAATTTAAAAATTAGAATTAATTTTTATTGGAGATCTAAATTGATTGATATATTCTTCATTATCAAGATATCTCATTTCCTTTTATTGATTATTTCACTTCTACTTTTGAAGTTATATGCTTTACTAAAAAATAAAATTATGTGATGAAAAATATTCAATTTATCAAGAAAAAATCATAAGTCACAGTAGTGTACAAATTTCAGTAAATTTAATATTGAATAATGCCACTAAATTAATTCAAGTAAGATATGAAAGTGAATAATGAATGACTCAATGAAAAAAATTAATATTTAATTGTCCATTAATTTTTTTTTAATTTTACTTAAATAAGAATAGAATAATACAAGGTTTTACTTTAGTTATTAATAAGAAAAAACTTATTTCAAAAATTAGCAAATTTTTAATATTTTTAAAAATAATATTAATAGTACAGATCTATTTATATTGTTGCATATGATCTTTTAGGATGGAAACTAAAAATATTATATATTTTTAGTTTCCGTTTGCAATAATTAAGCAAGTTACAAAGCTATATTTTGCTTCTTATATTTTAATATATTATATTTTATTTTACATATAGCAATGATAATTTTTTATTGTAATATGATTTTTCAATTTTTACATCCATTTTTTTCATACTTTTATTGTTTTAGGTTTTTCACTAGATTATACATAATCATCAGTTTCATAAAAAGGTTTTATAGACATGTGTTTAAATATATCATTCTACCACTAAACTAAAACTATACCTGTACAATAAAATCACATTTTCACTTATCACTACTTAATGGTCTTTTCCTTTTTTTATTAACATGTATATCAGAATCTTTTTCTGTATATAATTTTTTAATATCTTTAGTAACATTAAATATATAGTGATTCACTAACTTTTTTTTTTTGTTAATTCAGTCTTTTCATTGTACTTAGAAAGTTTCATGATAAGAAATTTACATCTTTCTAACTCTTCATCTATATTTAAGTACTCAGAAATATCTATTTTAAACTCTTGGAGTTTTTTAAATGTATTGAAAAGTCTTGTACTAACTTGAATAGAAGAGCCAATGCGAGTGAATCCATCAATTTCATAACATTGTGAAGTGAAATTATTAAGAAGGTTTGCTGGCCATAGAATTGCTGTGATGCCATTAGTGGCCTCCATGTCTACTTTGCAAGCTATTTCAGGAAAATGAAGTTCTCCACCTTTTTGACGTGGTTGATTTGAGTCATAAGATTTATGAAGAGAATTTTTCTAAGTGTCTTTAGGCATGAAAAGTCCAAATGTATACTTGCTATGGTCTGAGTCACAGTGAGGACTATTCGAAAACCTGTTTCCATTTGAGCCTGTTGTCCAAGTAACATTTCCAGCAAATGGTTCAAGTTCTTGATCATCAAAATTTTCTCCAAACCCAGGAATCCCGAGCTTTTGACAGAGCTTTACTGCTTCTTGATACTTAACATTAGATATATTTTGATAAAAAAATTTAAAGAATAACTCTATTTGCTTCATGCAACAATCATACTCTGCCAAATCTAAGGGCTTAGAAGCATATTTACCTATAAAAGTAATTAAAATAATAGTAGATTAAAACTATTCATAAATAAAACTATATAATACTTACGAATTAATAGAGACTTTTTCCTATATAAACACCTACCACCAACAAACATATTACCAAATCCACCACCATTTTTATGAGCTTTATTTTGTAAAACTTGATGTTCACAATAAGAAAAGTCTTTGATGCACTGAATTGTTGCTTCAAGCATGTTTAATCAAATGAGATCTTCAATAGAAAATGTTTTCACTATAACACTTGCAATTGAGGAGCGGATCGGATGGAAAATATAACAGCTAGAAATTGAGGTAAAATACCGTTCTGGATTAACTAAATATTTTACAAAACTCCTAGAAAAATATTTTGGCCTCTTTTTATCTGTCTCAATACTGTAATTTTCAACAATAAGTAATGCATTCTTGATGTTTTTTGCACGCTTGTTGTTTGATTTTTTTCCTCAGCGGTGATTTTTCTTTATAAAAAAGCTTTGTGAAGCCTGCATCTTGTAGTGTAGTGGATAAGAATTTAATTTAATTCAAAAATAAATAAAAAAGTGAAAAAGAATGCAATTGTTAAAATTAACACCTCCAAAAATAATCATTATATAAACTTAATAATAAATAAAAAATCATATCCAATGTGCATGTAGAAAACATGAGTATTAGCTTCATTTAAAATATTAATCAAGTATTTGGTATTAAAGCTTCATTTAATTGCTTACAAGTATAGTATTCTGCCATATGCGTTGGGCACACGAGATTCAACTATACCCTAAACATAAACAATTAAATGTGAAGCTTAAATCCAACACCCAATTATTACAATAAATACAGCAATAATACATAAGTATGTGTTGATTCTTTATTTAATTTTTCTCAATATATCAATAATATATCAAACTGCCAGATATTCATAATTTATAATGTTGAAAGGTATAGTTTCCTTAAACAAGAATCAACTATACCTCTACCATTAATAGAATTACAGGAGGCCAATACAATAAATTATTGATATGTAGAAAAAAATTGATCAATACACATGTGGATACTATGATATTTTATTTTATTTTATTATTTAATATATAATGATTAAGAATAATAAAAACTTTAAAAATGAAATAGTGAAAAACGATATTCTTACTTGAAATTTTAAAAAAAAATCCTTGGGTAGAAGTTGATTGATTGATAAATGGACAACTAATCTGTTGATTTAAATTTTTAGGAATAGATTATTGTAGAAAAATAAGTATTTTTTTTATTGAATGAAAAAAATGAAAAGAGAAAGACAAACCAATATAAAATTTGGATGCTAACCAAAAATTAGCTTTTTGATTATACTATGACAAGTTAGAGATCAAGCTGCCGAGAGTTAAAAACAATCATCAGTTCTATTTTTTTTATTTTTTAAAGAGATTTACAAGGAGACTAAAAGACCAACAATCCAAGTTAGTAATCTGTAAATAACTTACTTTGGTGGCAAACCTAATGATTGAGAAAAATGGATTCCCTAAAAGCTGAACATATATATAAAATGAAATTAATATTTTTACTTAAGAAACAAAAACAAGGGACAAAACAAAATAAAAACTCTTAAGTGAAACAGATGGAAAGCTAATAATTATAATAACCTGTCTCTTGTAAGTGGAATGAGAGAAATAGAAAATTTGCCACTTGGATGAAAATTCTCTTACAGTTATGCGTATAGAAACATGCAAATTACTGATGCCGGTTGCAAGGCATGCAGTGACTTGCATAAGGCGTATATGCAACAGGATTTTACACAGAAATATATTGTACAAATGAAGAAAAAACATTATCACATGCTTTTAATTAAAACTTACATATTGTTTTTACAGCTTATTTTTATAGGGTTTCACGATGTATAATTTGAGGAACCAAAGCCTCGGCTTGTTTTACATGGATGCAATTAATATTTATTTTCACTTATTTTTCAAATTCAATCCACTTATCCATATCATTTGTTCACATAAGGTTGTAAAACTAACCTTCAGCTGTTATGGACACCTTTTTTATCACTTATTATTTTTTTTGCCACTAAATTGACATTTGGCTACAAAAGTGTTAACAACCAAGCGTATATTTCTGAAAAACAATATGCACACAAAATCAGTATTTTTATATTTTAAACTTGTTAAAACTGGGTATATATGTTTTGGCATTTAAAAATATCCAATACCACTTTTTCTAGCTTTAATTTTTTATTATGTACATATACATTTCACACTGTCAAAAAATTAATGCCAAATGACATGTAAAAGAGTAGCGCGAATTTCAATATCTCATCTCATCTTATTTCTTATTAATTCAAACCAGCCAGTCTCCCCCTGGCTGGTAGTTTATTTTCTATAGTAGCCAATGTTGCTTAAAGCAACATGGGCTGCTCAAATCTCACGTTAAAGCCTCCCAGCCAGTGTTATCTGGCTGGGAGATGCGAAAAACCGTTTGCAACCAAAGTCGCTACAAACAACTTTGTTTGCTTTAAAAAAAGGCTTGCAGCCAGTTTTATACTGGCTGAAAGTCATTATTATATAAAAAAAAGCGAGCGAAGTTGCTGCATGCTACTTCTCTCGCTTTTAAACAAAACATCTTGCAGGCAGTTTTAAACTGCCTGCAATATATATTATAAATTTGAACAAAGCCACTTTTAGTGGCTTTGGTCATTTTTTTTCATATTTTTTATTAAATGCTGCCAGCTTTAAGCTGGCAGCAAAGTTTTTTTTTTTAATCCCAAGCCACTTCCTGTGGCTCGCGTTATTTTTTTTTTACTTTTTTTTAAAGAATTACCAGCCAGGCTCCCCCTGGCTGGTAGTAAATATTTTAAGCAGCCAATGTTGCTTAAAGCAACATTGGCTGCTCAAATCTTACCTTAAAACCTCCCAGCCAGTGTTATCTGGCTGGGAGATGCTAAAAACCGTTTGCAACCAAAGTTGCTACAAGCGACTTTGGTTGCTTTAAAAAAAGACTTGCAGCCAGTTTTATACTGGCTGCAAGTCATTAATATATAAAAAAAAGCGAGCAAAGTTGCTGCATGCAACTTTGCTCGCTTTTAAACAAAACATCTTGCAGGCAGTTTTAAACTGCCTGCAATATATATTATAAATTTGACCAACGCCACTTTTAGTGGCTTTGGTCATTTTTTTGATTTTTTTTAATTAAATGCTGCCAGCTTAAAGCTGGCAGCAAAGTTTTTTTTTTCAATCCCGAGCCACTTCCTGTGGCTCGGGCTATTTTTTTTTTACTTTATTTTAAATAATTACCAGCCAGGCTCCCCCTGGCTGGTAGTAAATATTTTAAGCGGCCAATGTTGCTTAAAGCAACATTGGCTGCTAGATCACCTTAAAACCTCCCAGCTAGTGTTAGCTGGCTGGGAGATGAACAAAATATTATTGCAACCAAAGTTGCTACAAGCGACTTTGGTTGCTTTAAAAAAAGACTTGCAGCCAGTTTTATACTGGCTGCAAGTTATTAATATATAAAAAATAAGCAAGCAAAGTTGCTGCATGCAACTTCGCTTGCTTTTAAACACAACATCATGCAGGCAGTTTAAAACTGCCTGCAAGATGTATTATTTAATTGGCCAAAGCCACTTTTAGTGGCTTTGGTCATTTTTTTTGTCATTTTTATTAAACGCTGCTAGCTTAAAGCTGGCAGCAAATAATGTATATATATTAAAACCCGAGCCACTTCCTGTGGCTCGGGTTCAATTTTTTTTATGCAATTTTAAGTTACTACCAGCCAGGCTCCCCCTGGCTCGTAGTGTTATCCGACATTTGAAATCTTGTAAAAAAGTTTAGAGGAAATATAAAATGCATATTCTATGATACATTAAGAATTATGAGTGGTAGAGGATTGATGAAGGGATTAATAGCTTAAAAATAAAATGGGCCATTGCTGATAAGGAGAGTTCTAAAACAGTAGATATTTTCTATGAAAATGAAATGTTATGGAGTAAATTAGGGGGTCTCAAAATTGATCAAATATGCCACATAAACACGCCATAAAATAATTACGAAAAACCCCATCAGAAAATGAAATACACCTGTCTAGGGCAGGTTTATTTTGATGGTGTGTTTTATCTCTAACACACCTTCTTTTGGGAAGAAAAAGCCATCAAAACACTTCTCTCCTTCATCTTGATTAGTGAGAACTAGGTACGGAAAATCCATCTCCTTAGATTCTTTTTCACCTAATTCTTAAGGGCTTATTATTCAACATGTGAAAAATGTGACTTCCCACCACTTAAGCAGCCACTTCATGATACACTCACCCTTAGTCTTTATCACCATTCACTAAAAATCCTCTTTCAGTCCATTGTAAACTACAAATAACTGCTACCACTCTAGCCCTGGATCTATTGGTTAACTCAGATACCAACTCCAATGCTGTAATTGACTTGGCTTACATGTGTGACATGCTGAAGAATCACTACTTATATTCCAGAACACTTTCCATACAACACCAACCACAATTTAACCTTGAGGTTCTTTAAAGCATTCCTGAAATTAGCTTTAAACTGATATTTTGCACAACCTTGCCTGGATTTCTCAGTTACTTGAACTGATAAAATATCACTCAATTTTCAGAAATGATTCTTGTTGTCCATAAAGAGATCCTTCTATTCAAATCTGTGTTACACTTTGTCATTTTAGTTCAAATTGAAATGGTGGCACATTTACCCATCTTGAAAACCTCTTCTAGATTAGAGATGGAAATAACTATTTTGATTGTAAAAAAATGCTTTGAATCCCTCTTATATACATTGCATGCTTCTACTCTTGCTATGATTTAGGATTCCAGTTAATTAAATGTTTTGTATTTAAATTATAAGTAATGTTTTTCTCCATATCTACATGACTAAAATTCATTCTGTATTTCTATTAATAATTTGGTTAAATATGGTTTTTCAACAGCTTTATTAATCAACCCTTATGCACAAGATACATAAATTAACAAATTTTTTTTTACTAAATCTAGAATTTTGGCAATACCCTCCCCTGCATTTCACTATATTAGGGGGTGGCAATTGCCATTTTTTTCATGTCAAAAATTTTTTTTATGTCTGAAAAAAAATGGCAATACCTCATACTGAATTTTACTGTGGGAGGGGGTGGAGATTGCCAATTTTTTCATGTCAAAAAAATATTTATGTAAGAAAAAAAAATTCAC
Organism: Hemileia vastatrix; assembly: GCA_030280995.1. NCBI lineage: Eukaryota > Fungi > Basidiomycota > Pucciniomycetes > Pucciniales > Zaghouaniaceae > Hemileia > Hemileia vastatrix. Next base: position 13,848,012 of record JASXTE010000004.1, on the reverse strand, counting down.
AATACCTCCCCCTGCAATTTACTGTGGGAGGGGGTAAAGATTAACAAATTTTCATTTTAATTTCATAAATTCTTAAATAAATCAATAAAAAAATATAATCAGCCAAGTAAAAGTAATGGGATTCACAATTACACCTACTAATGATTTCAGATGTTACCAAAGCCAAATAAATCATATGACAAGCAATGTATTGACAATTCATCCATTCAATACAAATAAATAATTAAATGAACAAATTTATACAGCAGCAAGTCTCAATTGCACAAAAGGTTTATTTGATTGATTATATTTAATAATTGATAATTTAAAAATTTATGAAATAAGAAAAAAATTGAAAATCTTCTAATTACCATATTTAGAACCCCTCCCTAAAGATTTAATATAAATAGGGCCCTTCCCCCTTGCTTTACTTACCTGGTTTATCAGACTTTGGTTGATTTGGAATGAAAAACCAAAATGAGTAAGTGTTTCACAAGATTCCAAAAAAATGAGAACACTTTTTACAAGATATCAAACAAGGAGTTTCCTTGGTAGTTTGATGATTATCTCTTGGATTTTTGATTGATGATTATGCTGAGAAGAGTTCCAAATAGATTTGATGATGCCATCTCCTGAAAAAAATTCAAAACATCAACAAATCAGGGAAAAAATTGATTTATTAAGAATAAAAATTGAGGAAACAAATGATAAAAAAAAGTTGAGGAATAGACATACCTTGGGAGTGGTACAATGAAAAGTATCAGAAAAAACATGCATATTATGGAATATCAAAATTCAAAAATGTAAATTAGTTTACATAAAAAGACTCAACTTTAAAAGTAGATATCTCAGAAATTTCTGAGCCAAAATTGATTATGCTTTCTGGAAATGAAATTCATGCCTATAGAGAACCTGTAATCAAAATAATGTGAGATTTGAATGAACCAAAATCTAGCAAATGTTAATATTCATCCTCATAAAATAAAATTACAAAATTAAAAGGCCTCATCCGAAACTGATATTTAGCTGATCAAATCAGAGCCAAAAGCCTGAAGTAGTATTTGAAATAGATTGCATAAGATCTATATGCATATTATGCAACATTGAACTTAAAAAATGTAAATTAGTCCATGAAACAAGATTCAACTTTGAAAGCAGTTATCTCAGCAACCACTGGACCAGATTCAACACCATTTGCTGGAAATAAAATCCATGATTCTTCATATTCTTCCAACAAAAGGATATGTCATTTAAAAAACCCTAACCCTATTTCTGACCTTTTATTTCTGACTTAAAAGAAAATCAAAAAAGGGTAATAAAATTTAAAGCCAGGTATTATCAATGGTCTAAAAAGATCTATTTTAGCTACCTACTTTTTTTATAAGTATTATGTTTGTTCCAGAGTAAGATCTACTTGAGAAGATTAAAATAAAGTTGATGGAATTTTGAGCCAAGTGGATGATAAATATCTCAAAAACCAGTGAGCCAAATCAGACGTTGCATGGTGGATATGAGAGCTAGGCTTCTGTAGAACCTTCTTAAAAGTGGAAATGTGATTTGAGAAAACAAAAAAATAAATAGAAAAAATAACAAAAACAAATTCAGAAAAAGAACATCAGTTAAAATTGAAAAAAAGATGGTGAGAGGATGACTTACCTGATGAGATGTCTTCAAAGATGTAAAAGGACCAGATAGAAGTTCAGGAAGTGATGGATAAAAGAAATAGACGAAGAGTTAAGGAAGTGAGAGAAGATGAATAAAAGGATATGAGGGATCATTAAAAAACAGAAAGAATGAATAATTATGTAATTTCTGAAATATCCAACTTCATGTTGAGATGATTAACCAAAATGAATCAGGAAGGGAAAAATTATGCTTTCAGTGAAAATTCAAAATAATAGTCAATATGCAAATATAAAACAAACCCAAGTGGAGAGTACATGCAACTTGATCATTTTGAGGCATGAAAAAAGGATTTAAAAGGGTTGTGTTGAAGATTTTGTAGTGTTCTTGGCATGATGACTAAGTTTTGAGGATATAAATTTTTTCAGGAATTGTTGTTAATGAAAGTAATGAAAAGCTCAAAATTTACTGGGGCACCATGTGTAAAAATTTGTATCAAAAAAGTGGGAGGCAAAAGATGTGATGTGTGGTGAATCGGGAGGATCTGTAGATTGGTTGGCTGTGCTGTGGTTGGAAAATTTTCACTAAAGTAGGACATATTTGACCCCATGTTTAAGATCTCATGTACCAAATCAGCCATGTTTCAAGGTGTGTTTATGTGGTGGTTTTCAAATGAAATCCACCTGGCATATTTGTTCAAGTTTGAGACCCCCTATTAAAAATTAGATGGGTAGAGGAGGAGGAAGAGATCCTTAAGAAGATGAATAGAATATTGCTTTAAAAATTTTTTACAGATAAATATTAAACTGAAATAAATTTTGTAAATATTTTTGTCATTATATTGGTTTCCACTTTTAAATGCAGTTACTATTTCACATGTACTCATGCCAAAACTTGGGAAAGTGATTTATATTAGCATTAAATATTTAAATCGGAAAACTTGCATATTAATTTACATAACAACCATTCAAGTTATACACTTTAAGGACTATTTTTATTCTTATATAAATATAAATATTTCTTTTAGTTGAGTAGCTGAAGATTTTATTTTCAATAGCCTGTAGGTCTTATATTTTAGGTAAAATTTAAAAAATTATACAAAATTTAGTTTTGCAAAGACTTAATAGATTAGAAGTGAGAAGTGACTATAATCTTTTTAAAATTTGAAAATAGGAATGGCATTAGTTATTTCAATCCCTATAGCTATTAATATTTGTGATCAAAAAATTTGCTAAATTTATCTATTGTTACAATTATGTAGTAAAAGATATTATTATTCTAAATTAAATTTACTTTCATAATTTTATGGTTTTTCTTTTGAATGAAAACTAATGATTAGGTATGTTAAGGAATAATTTTCTTCCTCTAAATTGATAATAATATTGCATATTCAAAAGCTTATGTTGGATCAATGTGTGCTCAATGTGTGCTCAATGAAGGATAAAATCATGGTTATAGTTGATCAACTTATGCATAACATGAGATCAATTGAGGTTCATTTTTGGACCAATCTGAGAATAAATGTAAACCTAACTCTAATTTACTTATGTTTATAAAGTATTCATAAACCTGGCATAATTAAGGGACACTCTAAATTTCAAGAGAGGGGATTGCTAGCAATTCACCCATAGATTTCCCATGGTGATTAATCTTTCACTTTCTTTTCGAGCCGATTCTCATTTTGATAATGAGGGACATTACAGTTACTCTTTACCAACTGGTTTTGCTGACACTGATTGGGAAGGTTGTCCAGTAACTCGTCGATCCACCACTGGTTATGTGTTTATCATCAATGGAACTGCAGTTAGTTGGAGATGCAAAAAGCAACCCACTGTGGCTCTTAGTACAAGTGAAGCCGAGTCCAAAGCCACAGTTGATGCAGCTCAAGAGGCAATCTGGATGCAAACCCTTTTCAATGACCTTGGTTTTGATTGCAAGTCTTCTTCTAAACTATTCTCAGATAATCAAGGTTCTATTGCTCTCTGTAAAAATCCTGTTTTTCATGCCAGAACTAAACACATTGAGATCCAGTTTCACTGGATAAGAGAGCAAGCATCTTCTGGAAAATTTGATCTTCAATATACTCCTTCAACTGACATGATTGCCAATGTTTTTACTAAATCCCTTAGTAAAGCAAAATTTTACAATTTTGTCAAACAAATTGGCTTAAAAGGTATGATTGATAGCAAGAAGGGGTGTAAGAACAAATAGTTGTTTCCTTATTTTCTATTTTTTTTATTTTAATTCTATTTTTATTTTATTTCCATACTTGTTTAGATAGATGTTACTTTCACATGCATAGAGGCATGCTCACGTATTTTGTGGTTTTATTTCCATACTTGTTTAGATAGATGTTATTTTCATGTGCATAGAGGCATGCTCACGTATTTTGTGGTGTTCTTCTAGTCTGCTATTCAATCATGACCTTGTTTGTTGAGCGAGATACTAACTTATATACTGGGTTCTATTTTTCCTTTTTCCCTTCTTTTCTATCTCGCTCAAATAATATTTATTTTTGATTATTAGGTCAGATTCAAGTGTTCTTTAATTTTTTTTTATTATTACAATTATTGATCTTTACAACTAATGTATATAGGTAACAGCGGCAAAGACCATTCTAAGGGCAGATCATTTTTATTAACATCTGCCTTATTTTCATTTATAAAAGGTAGATTTTGTATTTAGCTGTTATCTATCGGTCTTTTCTATCTCTCTCAAATAATATTTATTTTTGATTATTAGGTAACAGCGGCAAAGACCATTCTAAGGGCAGATCATTTTTATTAACGTCTGCCTTATTTTCATTTATAAAAGGAATTCGGGTCTTTTCAAAAAGAAACTAAGAATAATTAAATTTAATCTTGTTTTTTTTGTTCCTACTCAAATATAATATTTGTCCTATTATTATTTTTCCTCATTTCATTCTCTCATCGTCATTATGTCAAAATTCTAACTCCCGCGCGATTTGAAAAAAGCCTTCAGAAAAAAAAATTGTCTTGGGAAGAATGAAAAAAAAAATCAGGAGGAAAAGAGGAAGACATACAGCAAAAATCAAAAATTTCACGAATATGTTGATGAAGAGATGTTGATGGTGTTGTGACTATTACGTATCACATGACTGGGTTTTTTCAATTAACTGACGATACTCAGGTGTGGAGCCAGGGGAAAAAAAGAAGAAATAACTCAGTACCATGGGCGATAGAATTTGTCAAGGTAACAACTGAAATGTATGTTTGTGCATGTAAGTAGCAGTCGTTTATTTTTTAGTCTATTTTTTTCTTTTTTTATCGTTCCTGTTTCTTGAAAAAAAAAATTAGGGGGGAGGGGAGGAAATTTACAATGTGTCAAACATACAGCTTGGGGTGTTCCTAACTATTGTTTGTTGTTTATTTATTTTTTATGGGAAGTTTTTCAGAGATATATGAATATGCCTCCACGTAAGTAAAAGACATCTTCTAGTACCTCATTTACTGCCGTGTTTTGAGGTAAGAGCATCCCCAGCCGTGTCGGTAAAGTGGCTCTTGGTATGCATATTTTACCAACTTATTCCCCAATCGTTGCTCAATTAAGCTCTAGTAACTAATTTATTCTGTAGTCATATAGTCAAATGAGCAAAGTTGCTTGAGTAGCATCTTTAATTGCCAAAACCTCGCGCCACTTTTATTCGACTCAACCATTACCTACTGAAGCCAGAGGCGCCTCACTAATTACTTATCCGGTTTTTTCACTCTCACTTCACACAACAATAGCCACTACTATTCATTCAATTACTACATATATTTGCATTAAACACTTCAACCACACCTTCTCATCTATAATAGCTCAATAATAACTCATTTATGTTGACTGGATCTAGGAAAAAAAGTTCTCCTAATTAACACCCCCAAGAAGAATAACTTACTTTGTCATGGATAAGCATTAGCGAGTAACCCGAGTGCTTCACATTTCACTTACAGTCCTCTGTGTCCAATATACACATTATGTAGCTATATATTGTTAGAATTTTAAAGAAATAGAGTTTTCCCAATGCAAAAATGGGGGTGAAACATGGTTGAGTTGTAGGTACTAATTGTATTACAGTAGTCTTTCATCAGCTAGTGATGTCCATCAATGTGATTGTGATTAATAAATATTTTTTGTGGGCTTTATTACTTGAATTCATTGGTTCTAAAAGTTCTATAAATATATATATATATATATATATATATTTATTGTCATACAATCTCACCCAACTAGGGGCATAAAGGAAAGGACTAAATTGAGTAGGTACAAGATGGGAGAGACAGGAAAAGGGCGCAGGGCAATAAACTAAGGAAAAAAAGTGAGATCATTGAGAGAGTGGGATGTTGTTGGGAAATCTACCAGATGAAACGAGAAATTTGGCAACAAGTGGAGCAATGGGGGAGGGAGAAAGAAGAGGGGAAGAGGTAAAAGGGATTTTATGTTTTTTTCCAGCCTTTAAGAGGGTGCGGCGGTTATCAAGAAATGAGGGGCAGAGAAGGAGAATATGTTCAGGTGTGTCTTTCGAGGGATATGAACAATGGGGGCAATAAGGAGAGTCTGAGGCTTTGAAGCGGAAAAGATAGTTCTTCAAGGGCAAGTGACCTGAGCGACATTGTATGAAGGCTGTGGCGTGCGCTCTAGGGAGGCTGGCCAGGGTCTTAAACATATCAAACAGGTTGAACTTGCCTCTTAGCTTCTTGAGTAAGTTAGGGTCAGGTGGAGAGAGAAGAAGTGATTTAGTAAACAGTTTTAAGTGGGATTTAAGACAGGAGATGAATGGTGGGGGGGGAGTGAAACTAAGGGAGGACTTAGCCAATTCAGAAAAAGGGTGTGACCCATTAGCTAGAGCATCCGCAATTTTGTTCCCTGCACTGCCTGAGTGGCCAGGACACCAATGAAGGACAAGGGAAAGGTCAGGGCGGTGAAATAGAAGTTTGTGTTTGATGGTAATGGGTGATAAAAGGACAGAAGAGTTGAATGTGGAAGGGGAAGGGGAGGAGAGTGCGTTAATCACTGATTGGTTATCAGAGAAGATGTTGTGGGAGTTGAAAAAGTGATGCAAGGGATTGTTTAGGAAAAGTTGAAGGCCCAATAGAACACCAATCATCTCTGACTTGAAAACTGAGAAAAGGTATGAATCGCCCAGTTGGGACATGTAGGGGAGCTGTTGAAGAGGGTCAAAGGCGGCGGCAAAAGTACCTTCATGGGACCTTGACCCATCTGTAAAAATGTAGTAGGAGGAGAGAGTGAAAGCTGGTCAGTGCTTCCTCTCTGGAGGGGGCAATGACTCTTTTGAAGATGGGAGGAAACCAGGGGGCAAGAGGGAGGGGGAGAAAGGAGTCCAAGTTACCAAGGGGGAGGGAGCTAGGGAAGATGTTATTGGAGGATAAGAGATGAAATTGGTTTAGATGAGCTTTAGGGGGGAAGAGACAGCCACCAGCTTTGCAAGGTGTGCCATGGGGTTAGATGACGGGATGGTTAGGAGACGAGCCCAGGCTTTGTATACCGCCAGGTCAAGTCTTTGCAAACTTGTGAGAGAATGGGAATCATGGAGTAGAATGCAAGTGGGGGTGAATCGGAAACATCCAAGAGCACAACAAGCAGCTTTATTATCTACAACTTGCAGTAATCTGGTCGTGCGTGTACGTTTCCTGGGGTGATGCCACACAATTTCAGCATAGTCAGTTCGGGAGTGGATAAGCAAGGATATGAGGATCATGTATTGTTTGAGAGGGATGCCCCAGCCTGAAGAGGCTAAGCAATGAACAGCTCCTGCAGCTCGAAGGCCAGTAGCAATGAGTGTGTTGCCATAGGGTCAAAAGGAAAGAGTAGGGTCCACCAGTACACCTAGCCATTTGAGGGAGGAAGAAGGAGGAATAATTTTCCCATCAAAAGACAAGGAGGGGGGATTTGAGGAGGTGGTAACGCTTAGTCAGTAGCATCCACTTGGTTTTGGATAGATCAAAAATGGCAGCATGTTTGAAGCCTCAAGCCACCACTTCAGAACCTAAAAGAGAGAGCTTGTTCAGCACTACATTCTGATCTGGGTTAGCAGCAAAGTAAATAATATCATAAATGTAGCCTAGTGACAGGGAGGAAGAGGAGTTGCGAGTTATAAATGACATATAATAAGGGGGAGAGAGGGGACCCTTGAGGGAGGCCCTTTGGGGAAAAGGAAGGGGGGGCTCATAGGAGGAGAAGGCAATACTAGTGGTTCTGCCTTGTAGTGATGTGATGATAAGGTTGGACAAATTAGTGGGGAGAGGGAGAGAGTGGAGGATGGATGAAAGGCGGAAGGTGTTTACTGAGGGGAATGCGCCTTTAAAATTAAGGGAGAGGGCGCCGACAACATTACCTTTCTGCCATTGGTCTTTGGTCCAGGTGGTAAGGTGGAGAAGAGCATCTGAGGTGCTTCTCAGGGGCCGGCCTCCATAGTGATTTTCCGGTAACAGATTACCTGATTCCACTAGAAAAGACAAGCGTTTGGTGAGTAAAGAGTCAAGTAGCTTACCCATTGTGTTGAGAAAAGCAATGGGGCGATAGGCACTAGGGATTGTGTAATCTGGGCATCCGGGCTTGGGGATGATGACAGTTTTTGCCACCTTCCAGGGGGAAGTGCAGTGGCCAAGTTCTAGACAAGCCTGGAAAATTGGGAGGAGAATGGTTGCAACCGCTTGAGGGTTGCAGTGAAGGAGGGCGTTTGGGATACCATCTGGACCGGGGTCCCTACCCTTCTTTGTCTTGAGAAGGGCCGCCTTGACTTCCTCAAGGGTGAAAGGAGGAGACAGGGAGACAGAAGGTGGAGGGGGAGGGGAAATGTCAGAGAGATCGCACTGGATTTGAGCAACCGAGGCTCCCTCAAACAAAGCTTGAGCTTTTAAGAAATTGTCAGTAAGAAGTGAACCATCAGGGAGAGTAAGAGGAGGATTAGAATGACTGTCAGAGGGATGAGAGAAAGGCTTAGCAGATTTAAATAAAGTAAGAGGGGTGAGGGAGGAGAGATATGAATGCCAATGTAGCTTGCGCAAGTATTTGATTTTAGCACAGAAAGTACGTCTGGCTTGCTTAAACTCAGCTTCAACGTGGGGGGCTGGGGAGGACCTAAATTTTCGTTGGGTCTGGTAGAAGGCCTTCTTGAGGGGATCCAATATACCGCTGTTCCACCAAGAGTAACACAAAGAGCCGGGCTGCAGCAGCGGGACAGAACTCTCCATTAGTTTGATAAAATTAGAAGCAACAAATTTGGCATCCAAATCAATTGAGGAGGAGGAGAGAAGGGGGGAAGGGGGCGAAGGGAGAAAGATGAGAGGGAAGCAAAGAGAAAAGACTCATCAAAACCTTTCCACTTTTGGAGGGGTTTGCGATGAGTGGGGGGAGGAGTAGCAAAAGAGATACGGGTGAGAATGGACAAGTGATCAGAATGGTGAGATTCAGAACCCTCTTTATCAGTGATACAGCTGATTACCATCTCTGATGCCCTCTGATTTGTAAATACAAGATCAATTACAGATGTAAAATTTCTTGAGTTGCAAAAGGTCGGGACGCCAGGCTGGGACATGAGGGACATGTTGAGATCAGTGAGGGAACCTAGAAAAGGAGAGGAGTCAGGATGGTTAGTGTGATGTTTCAGCGGGTCAGACCATAGATCATGGTGGAGGTTGGAATCAGCAAAGAAGAGGGTAGGAAGGTGGTGGAATGGAGAGAGGGAGGGGGAGATGAATTTGGTGGTTGAGAAGGAGGAGGGGGGATTATATAAATTAGCACAAAAAATAGGGGAGGGAGCAAGGTCAATTCTCATGAGGGTGAGATCTAGAGAGGGACTAGGGATTGAGGAAAAGATATGAATAGGGAGCCTCTTATTGACATAGAAGCAGCACCTAATGGGAGAGGGGGGAGGAGAGGGGGGGGAGAGGGGGGGAGTGGAGGGGAGTAATAAGGCGCCATTCTTTGGAAGGAGCCGGAGAATGATGGTCCTGTGATAAGAATGGTTCCTTGAAAACTAGGATATCATATGAGTTAATTTTAGGGTCATTGAAAATGGAGTGGAAAACTAGAAAGGAATGATGACAATTTAATTGGTAAAAGGTGGAAGAGGGGGAAGCAGTAGGCAAAGAGTTGGGCTTGTTAATCATTGGTTAAGGTTGTGAGGGCAGGCCAGGGAATGAGGGAGGTGAAAAATAGAGGGATTAGATGAAGGATTTTCAAGGAGGGACTGGAGGGAAATTTTGGAGTTCTTGAGTGGGTGATTGTGTGGGAGGGCATCCACACAGCAGAAGCAGACTGGGGAGGGTAACGGATGAGCTTTGCATGATTTGGAATTATGATGGCCGGCACAATTAGAGAGGCATGGCAGGAGGGAACAATGAATAGAGAGATGGCCCTTGCCCCAGCACTTGAAGCAAGTGCTTCTCTCTCTATTGACCGCCTCGGTGCGTCTTACCTGGCCTTCAATGAAAAGGGGGTGAGGGGGGATTGGATAGGAAAGAGATTCAGCATCATCAGAATCAAAAAGATGCAAAACTACCAAGGAGTGATTCTTCCCAGCTCTAGCCTCTCGGCGTCTGAGCCAGGAGACACAATAAAGAGATTTGAGTGAGATGGGGTTGTCTTCAATTATGGAGTTGAGGCATGCCTGGTCATCGAGATTGTAGTAAGTTGGAACCCCATGGGCCACAACGGGAAAGGTAGGGGGCTTGTAAATCATCCCCTGGGGAATCCATTCTTGCCAGGTGTTCTTCTTTTGAGGAGGCAATAATTTTAAGGTTGTTGGACTTGTGACGGATAACACCTTTAACTTTCACAATGGTGTTGGATTTGGGGTTGGAGATTTTTTTGGTGGCTAGGTGATTGTTAATAAATGATAAAAGTTTGGGATTGGGGAAATCTTTGAGGACTGGGGAGGCAGGGTCAATTTGTTTGATATTGAAGGAGGGGGGGGTAAAACGGGATCAGGAAGGTAACTGTTGTTGAGTTTGGGGGGGAGGCCAGAAGCTGCGGCTTGGGAAAACGTTGGACGGGAGGGGACAGAGGAGCTTGAGGGAGGGGGGAGGCAGGAGGAGGTGCCTTGAGGAGGGAGGCGGGAGAGGATGGCATCAAGCTTGTCGTTGATTGACTTGGCTGATGAGGGGGAGGAGGAAGTGAGAGTGGTTTCATTGTTGAAAGACAAGTGGGAAGCAAGTGGGGCCAGGGCAGAAGCCAAGGTGCATATGTCAGCTATGGTGGCAGTGTGAACTGTGATACGGGAGCCGTTTCTCGGGGGGGCTCTAATAGTGCCGAGTAAAGTGTTGAGGCAGGAGACCAGCGCATGAGGGTTGTTGGCCCTATCCATACCCATGAGGTGTACAATTCGAGCTGCAGGGGTGTTGGGGTCGATGGAGGATGGGAGGGGAATTTGAGGAGCAGTGGACAATCCGAATCCAGCAAAAGGATTATCTGGATTATGAATGGAGTCATTCAGCAAGGCTCCTTGGGGGGGGAGTAGGCCGCAACGGGAGGGGTAGGAGTAGTGCTTCTGTATGAACCAGCAGAGCTTGGAGGGGGGGAAAATAGCTCAGGATGTTGTAACCTGGCTTCATCCATGGACAGTTGAGAGAGGGGAGGGCACCACATAGATGGCAACAAGTACTGATGTTTCTTAGCAGAGAGGTATCTCGTGGGGCCTGGAGGAGGAGGAGGCACGGTGGGGGCTTTATAAACCGAGTCGGGATTGAAATGAAGAGGAGGAGGAGGGGAAGTGGAAGTGGGAGAGAGGGGAGGGGAGGAGGGAACAGAGGCTGGATTTGGATCTGGAGGGGGGGATCTGGTGGGAGAGGAGGCAGAGACGCAAGAATGTTAGGCGCGGATACGGACATGTGCATATGCACATCATGGTTGTTGTTGTCAAGATCCATGAGTTCTCTAATTATGATTTCTTCTTCAATAGATTGTAGCTCATCTATAATGTGCAATGAATTGTTGTGTCATGTTATTGGAGATGTGTTTGTATGAGTTGAAGTATGAAATGGATGTGTGCTAGTAGTTATTGAATGAGTTACACAATTGATGAGTATTTTTTAACGCATGTTTAGTTAAAGAATTTGCATACGGCTGATGAATATTGCAATTAAGTAACAAATGGCGCCAGTAAAATGCATATAGCTACTGAATATTTGCTGAAACGGGTGCGGATGCTCTAAGAGCATCTACCTCCGTTGCAGTAAAATTTCAGTAGATAATTGCATAATTGCTGTGTCAATTGTTACTGAAATGGGGTTTGACACCCTCGTATGCAGATTCAGTTAGCAAACACAAGTTGGGCAAATTTCCATACCCTCGTGTTGAGTCGCCCATTTGGTAAACTCTATTGTTTTCCTTCTCGCATTTTCGCTACTCATTTCACTCTCCTCAACTTTTCAGATGGAACAAATCATAATTGACAAATTTCTCACAATGGAAGAAGATTTAATTGTACAGAGCTTCTTGGTGTAGAGACTGATGCCTTGCAGGACCAGTACAAGGACCAGGAAAAGATCTCTGGTGCACTCGGAAGCTACACTATATACTGATGGGTGACTAGCTAAGTACATAGTATGGTAACACCCTAACACTAGGTGGTTCCAGTTAGGGGATTGCTTTTTTTTTGGATCAGACAAGTTGATCACTTTATATGGATATGGAGGTTGTAGGGCGAGGTGCAAAATGGGAGATTGTGTTAATAAGAAGTGTTGTGTAGTAACAGTTGTGAATTAAAATAAAAAATGTTTTGTTTCAATAAGTAGTGAAATGTGAAAGTGTTCAGCAGCTACAAGGTGGAGTGAAAAGAATTGGCTGGCAGAATATTGAATTACCAAATGAGGTCAAAAGGAGCTCAGTAACTTTAGTTGACAGGCTACAGTACATGCTGAATTCACTAGCTAATAGAGGCCTTTAATGAAACGAGGGTTAAGGTTCACATCAAAATGCAGTAAAATATGCATACCGAACCAATTTACCGACACGGAGGTAGATGCTCTAAGTAAATAATTACCATGCGGTTCAGTAAACTCAAAATACCCGTCAAATATTCATGAATTTTGGCATCTAAGTTTCAGCAAATGTAAGAAAGCTTGGGGCACTTCTGCCAACATTTTCGAATTCTGACATTTAACTGCAAGATCAGCCTTCATACATCAACTTTGGGTAAATTTGTTACTTTAAGGTTTTCTATCTAATCATTGCGAACTTTTTAGCAAAAAAGTTGCAAGCTTTCTTGTATTTGATGTGACTATAAATTATAGAATAGGAATATAATTCCCGAGATATAAAAATTTTAAAAACAGTCTATGAGAAATATACAATTTCATGGAGGCAATGTCAGAATTTAGGTGAAGATCATAGAGTGGAACATATCGGTCTTTGATTACTCTCGTGCACGACTCATATAACTATCTATATCATTTACTAAACCATTCTACTACAGCCATATTGGCAACTCTTGGTGCAGCAAGCCAACAAAAGGGCAAGTTAGGCACAGCATTTTTGACTGACAGAGACTGACATATCTGACATTTATTACAGATCTGTCAGTGTTTGGCAACCAGTCTACAATCAATCCACACCACCATGCTGCCACCAGGTCTCCCCTACCCAGGTTTCCCTCCTCCCATCCACCTCATCCACGAGGAAGGGGTTAATTCAATCTAAAGGGTAGATGAGTGGATGAGGTGGATGGGAGGAGGGAAACCTGGGTAGGGGAGACCTGGTGGCAGCATGGTGGTGTTGATCAATCGTAGACTGGTTGCCAAACACTGACAGATCTGTAATAAATGTCAGATATTTCAGTCTCTGTCAGTCAAAAATGCTATGCCTAACTTGCCCTTTTGTTGGCTTGCTGCACCAAGAGTTGCCAATATGGCTGTATCTTCTGATAGCTACCGGAATAACACTCAAACAATGTCACGCTTACGTCTCTTTAGAAGATTAAAGGAATTAATATTTCCACGGTTAAAGAATATAGTGGAGACTATCGAGTTTTCATTACTCTGTGCAAACACTTATATATCTATATACACGTAGCTCTAGAATATTCTACTAGTTTCTCATCTCTTCTCGATCATTCTACTAACTTCCCTAAACACTCCACAACATCCCCGCCCTCAACCATACAAAAGACCCACTTTACAAAGATTTGAGCTGTAATAGTGGCAAAGTGTCTGAGAGTTTGTTCCTCCCTATGGTTTTAGTCATAATGTCAGCAATGTTGTCATGAGTAGAAATCCAGGTGAGAGAAGCCAGTTCATCGTATAGTATTTCATTCACATAATAGAAGTCTCGCCTCATGTGTCTGGAACGTTTGTTAGAAGGTGAATCTTCTGCAACATGGACAGATGATTTGTTGTCGCAAAAGAGCTTAAGTTTAAACTTGATGCCTGTAACATCCTCTATGAGGTTCTGGATCCATATTCCAGTCCGAGTCCCATGACTTAGGGCCATATTTTCTGTGTGTTGTGATGAAATTGAAACAAGTGGTTGTTGCTTTGCACTCCAGCTAATAGGTACCCCATGGTACATGATGACATATCCATGATTGGCCCGATCTGTAGGACTAGTCCAACTTGCATCTGTATAGACATGCAGTGGTTGATCTTTGATATATTGAGGTTTTATAATGAGTGCAAGACCTTGAGTGGCTTCCAGATAACCTAGCAAATGATTAATGGCAACCCAATGTTTGGGCTGTGGATTTTGGGCAAAACGTGATAGGAAATTGACACTATAAGAAATATCGGGTCTTGTACCAACTGCGAGGTAGCTCATTGAGCCAAGGATACTGAGGTAGTTTCGTTGGTTGAGTTTATCGGTCAGTTTGATAATGCCATTTTCTGGATGACTGGGGAGTGTAGTCAGGTACCGGTTGTGGGAGGGGTTGTGTTCTTTCAATATTCTAGAAACTAAAGCACCCTGATTCAGAGCAAAGCCTCCATCAATGTGTTTAATATCCACACCAACAATAGAAGTAATAGTACTAGACCATTTTATATTCAGAATGCCATCTAAATTTTTTGATAAAGTATTTAACACTAAATCAGAACTACCAGCAACTATACCATCATCAACATGTATCCAGATAATCCCCCTGTCACTATTATTACCACTACTAATTATATATAGACTAGAATCATAAAAACTAGGGATATAACCAAGTTGTCGAAGTTTGGAGGACAAATGTTTCCACCAGCAGCGTGCCGCCTGTTTTGTCCCATATAAGGCCTTTTTTAATTTTAAAACTTTATTGTTTATTTTTTCATGTTCATAAAAACCTTCAGGTAATTCTATCCATACATCTTCATCAATTTTTGAGTGTAAGTAGGCTGCTGTGACATCAAAACTATGGACAGGCCATTGATTCAATGCTGCTGTTGTTAGAAGGAGTCGTAAAGAAGTGAAGGTTGCAGTAGGTGCAAAGGTATCGTGATAATCTGTTCCTTCAACTTGGGTGAAGCCTTTGGCTACAAATCTAGCTTTTCTTTTGATAACATTCCCTGCACCATCTCGTTTAATGCTGAAAACCCATTTTCCCTTCATAACATTCTTGTTTTCTGGCCGGTCAACAAAATCCCAAACATCCATCTTTTCCATATTCTCCATTTCATTCTTACATGCCTTTACCCACTCTTTATTTTCCCCATCTTTCATTGCCTGTTTGTAGGTCCTAGGTACACCACTCATAATTTCCACACAATTACGCTCAATTTCATCCGCAGTTCTGTCTTGCTCACGAATTTCTTTAATCTCATCAAAATTCAGCAAATCCATTTTATTAGTGATAAAATCCAAGTCCATTTTTTGTTTTTTTTGAATTTTACTATTATGGTCTTGAGTATTGTTACTTCTAGCTAGATCAGTGTAATTTCGATTTTTAACAGGTCTGCGGACTTCATAGGTTTGAGATTTCAAGTCTCCAGGAAAATGTACCCATATGCTTTCATAGTATTTATTTTTAATCTTATCATACATTATCCATCCTTTACCTCCCACAGAATATCCAAGTACAACACATTCAATGCCTCTTTTATCAAGTTTTTTTCATTTTTCTGAAGGTAAGTGAACATATCCTACTTCTCCAAAAATTCTCAAGTGAGAAAGATCAGGCCGATAACCCATGAAGGATTCAAAAGGTGTATTGGTAAGACAGGTGCTGTTGGGAACCCTGTTGTATACATATGCTGCCCATAAATAAGCCCTGCCCCAGAACTCCTCAGGTAATTTGCTATCAACAAGCAGTGTCCTACCACTGTCAGATACAGTCCTGTTGAAACGCTCAATTTTGCCGTTTTGTCCATGAGTGTATGGCATGCTATGTTCGTGAAAAATTCCTTTCTCAGCCATCCAAATCTTAACTTGATTATTGACATATTCAGTCCCATTATCTGTACGTATAATTTTTACTTTGTGGTTACTGTAGTTTTCCAGTAAGTTAACAGTCCGGACAATTGATCCAAAAACATCTGTTTTGCTCTTTAGAAGTTCACAAACACCAAAAGAGGTGTGCAGGTCCTGAAAAGTAATCATGTATGTGTAACCTTCTGGAGTTGGTGGTAGTGGACCAACTAAGTCAGTCGTTATGATCTCAAGTTTTTGTAATGATCTGTTTGTTGGGTGCCATGATGGATTTTGACGGTGTTCACTTTTTGATTCTTTACATGCAGTGCAGTTGAGTGACCCAGCAGGTAAGAATTTAGGAAGTCCATTGGCTCCTCCAAATTTGAATAGTCATTTGATGCATTTGAGAGATCTGTGACCAAGACGGCGATGCCATACCATCAAAAGATTATCATTGTCATTGTTTACAGAAATATCAGTTGGGCCGGGAGCAACTTCAGAAGGACAGATAGCAACAGAAAGTATTTTATTACTAGGGAGACATTTATCATCTATGGTAACAGGATTAGGCAACACCCATTTCCTATCCTTATATTCTGCTTTGAGTAAATAGAATCCATCTCTGTCCAGAATAAACATATCCTTTTCATAAACCCCAATCTGTCCTCCTCCCTCTATAATAGCAGCAGGGGATATTAAAGTGCTACTCGCTGATTCACAAAACAAGACACCATTCAATGCCAGTATATTCCCATCTACATCCCGAAAGTTAAGAGTCCCCATGCCTGTGATGAAAGGAGGTCTAGAGAGGTGGGTGGCTACTTTCAGTGGTATAGGATTTTTAAAGGGTTTGAAATTGACAAGCTGGTCTTTGTTTCCAGTTAGGTGGTGAGTGGCACGACTATCAAGGATTGGACTTGAGTGGGTGTAAGATACATTGGCGCGGGCCTCTTTGATTCGGGGTTCATCATCTGCAGCAATTAGATTCTCGCCAATCTCGGTGATTTTAGTAAAAGTTTGTGGGCTCACATTTCTTTGATGAAGGGATGGAAGACATGGAGCTGGTGACATGGAGGTGGTTGGGTGAACAGAAGGTTGGTAAACTGGATACAAGGTTGGGTAGTATGTTTGGTAATTCAATGAGTTGCCGCAGTTTGATACAGGTGGAGGTGGATAAAAATAGGAGGTAGATAAGTTATACGGGTTGTAGCAAGCCATGTGTGAGAGATAAAAAATATAATAATAATAATAAAATAATATTGATATTGATAATAGCTCGGAGGTTATCCTGAGGGGTTGGTGCTACTGGTTGAGTCTGGAGGTTATCCAAGATAAAGATAAAAAAAAATCGGGTTACCGAAGGGTTCAGAATTACTGGGGGCGCAGGTCAGGTTTAACGCAGGCCCATAACCTATAGTGGAGACTATCGAGTTTTCATTACTCTGTGCAAACACTTATATATCTATATACACGTAGCTCTAGAATATTCTACTAGTTTCTCATCTCTTCTCGATCATTCTACTAACTTCCCTAAACACTCCACAACAAAGAACAAAAAAAGTATTTAACTTATCTTTACTTCGGATTTAAAGAAATCCGCACAATATATATTTAATTAAAGATCCCTTTGAACAAGTATCGATATGTTAGAGGCTTTCTTCAGCAAAGAAATTTATATTCCACCTATTCATTCCACCAAAATAAAATAAATTATGACAAACTGCTGTTGCCGAAAGATCATCTGCTTATCGTTGCTAAGTTCACTAAATCATCCGTGAGAAGGAGGCCATATTCAATATGAGCTCTACATTGCATACAAAAAGCATCCATTATTTATATTTTGTCTTCGGCTCACTATAGCAGTCATCCCAACGTGCCAGAGAGCTTTCTAGATCCAACCTATTGGTATATATCTTTATTGTTTATCATGTCTTACTCTCCGTTTACCCATCATCCTAAACGTAGTCTCTTAGTTTCTTCCTTTCCGTCATCTTGCTCTCCATCTCCTTGTCTTTTATCTGAGCCCCACACTAAGCGTCAGAAATCTTGCCATGTTTCCCCTATACACACTTCTGCTTTAGGCTTCTATGAATCCTGTTCATCATTTATTCCGTCTGTCTCTGTCTTCCAAGCTGAGAATTCTAGCATTAGGAGAATTATTAATTTACCTTCTGTGTCCTCTATGCACATCGATCCATTGCCTTTCGATTCGCCTAGTACTAATATTCCGATTGTCTCTCTTAATGTGGTGACTGGTAACAAACGAGCCCATCATTCTCTGTGTGAAAGCAATGTTGAAAATGAAGATGCTTATGCTAATGGCAAAGCTCTCTCATCTCCTTCGACAACTTCTCTCATATCACGGGAAGTAAAACGCGTCAGGATTGCTTGTCCTACGTTTGAAGGAACTTTCTTCAAACCAAATGGATCTTTCCCGCTAGGGACAGATGAACTCTCAGCTAACAACTGGGGTGCACAAAAGCGAGTTAGCTGTGCGGTTGATCAAAATCCGTTGAGGTCAAAAAGAATTAGGGTGTTACTAGATGACTCCATGGCGGAAGATCTCCCACCTCCTGTTCCAGTTGACACGCCAGAAATGTTAGTATATACATAATATTCTAATTCATACTTATTATTATAATCTTTTTTGCATTACTTGTCCCGAAGTGGACTGATACTAACTGTATGTAGAAGAGAGAGAAGTGTATTGTGCTAGCGTGAGAAGTTGTAGTTATGGTATATATAGCTATCAAGTGTTCATCTATTACCATATCTTTTGTCTTCTTTTGCTCATCATCTCATCTCATCTCTCTACACGTACTCACTTGAATATACAGGTTAGCGCATTACTATCAGCGATTTCAGCTTCATCCACAGTGTTACTAGAGGAGAAGACTTACGCTAGATTAAAGGTTAGCACAACACTGTTCTCTTGTGATCCATATTATTTACGAGTAGATCTCATATCATACAGGTTAGCGCATTACTATCAGCGATTTCAGCTTCATCCACAGTGTTACTAGAGGAGAAGACTTACGCTAGATTAAAGGTTAGCGCATTACTATCAGCGATTTCAGCTTCATCCACAGTGTTACTAGAGGAGAAGACTTACGCTAGATTAAAGGCTTTTATTATTCTTTCACATTATCAGTACCAGCTCACGTACTTAAGCACAAACAACAACTAGTAACACTAGTAACATGGACAACAATAGCATCCGTGAATTAATCTCTGCACTTGAAAACAAAAATGACACAAAACTCGGAAGTGACAATTACTTTACCTGGGCTGCTCACATGGAAGGTCTTCTCTTCGAAAATGAACTGTGGGAAGTAACCGAAAACGAGTTTATAATAACAACTACTGAAAAAGAAGATGGGACAACAATCACGTCTCCAAGTGCAAATGAGATCAAGAAGCGCCTTAAGACAAACATGAAAGCGTATTCAATGATTCTTCGACATCTTGACCATGAAAACACGATGCTAATTTGCGACAGTCCAGAGCTAAAAGGAGATCCATACAAAACATGGATGAAACTGAAAGAGAAACATGCTGAAGTAAATCAATTCACTAAAGCCGCTGCCTACAAATCATTAAATGATCTGACTTACACTACGGATCTCAAAACCTTTATTAACGATATCCGAAAAGTCCTACGAAATTTGAGAAATGCTAAAATCAGCTATGAAGGCGACACTGTAGCTACTCAAATAATTATGAAATTACCTGATCAATATCAAACCACAGCTCAAAATATCCTGGCTTCTGGAAAGGTAACCATGATGAATGTCCTGGCAGTACTCGAACAGACTAGCAAATTTCACAATCTTCAGGACAACCAATCGAACGAATCTAAGACTAGCAAAGCCCTTATTGCCGACTCAAGTAAAACTGAAACGTCGAAGTCCAGAGAAAGAAAACCGCGAAAGAAATGCACGTACTGTAATAAAACAGGACATCTTGAAAGCGAATGCTGGGAGAAGGTTGGAAAACCAAGCTGGGTCGAACAACGCGATCAATGGAAGAAAGAGATGGCTGAGAAGAATAAAAAAACTAATGAGTCAGCTATGATGGCGTACAATCAGTATGTTCTTATCTCTTCTATCGACAACAACACCAACCTGAAACCAATCCTTGATTCAGGAGCCACGTCAACGATGATTAGAAACCGAAAGTACTTCTGGACATATCAGAGTACTAAGTTCGATATTGTGACTGGAAATGAAAACACAGAATGTGTTGGAAAGGGAACTGTTAAATTGGTTGAAGGGAAAAATGTTGTGACTCTTAATGCACTACATGTACCTAAATTACCGTATGATCTTGTGGCAACTATTGAGTTTTGGAGAAAAAATTATCAAGTTGAATTTGCTAAGAATCCCGAAAGATGCATCATCAGTAATAAAAATCTTAAATTCAATGCAGATATCGAGAACAATCTTTGCAAAATGCGTGGAAACTTCAAACCAGCTGAGTCCGCACTGATTTGCTCTGTAAAAATGTGGCATGATAGACTGGGACATCCAAACTCGAAGTATACAAAGTCAACTGTTGGTGAGACGTTGGACGACAGTCAGTTCTTCTGTGAAATCTGCGAAATGACAAAAGCGAAGAAACTACCATTTCAAGGACATTTTCCAACACCAAAGAAACCTCTGGAAGTGATCCACACCGATCTTAGTGGCAGAATCAATCCACCAACCAACAGTGGCTATGAGTACTATATGAAGATCACAGATGGATTAACTTCAACTCGTGCAGTATACCTGTTAAAAAACAAAGATGAGGCACTATCTAAATTAACGGAATTTAAGACAAAATATGAAAATATCTGTGAATCAAAAATTAAGACTATTGTAACAGATGGAGGAGGAGAATACTGCTCGAATAAATTTGAAACATACCTTAAAGACAATGGTATTTTCCATCAAATCACTGCGCCTTATACACCTGAGCAGAACCCAATCAGCGAGCGAGGAAATCGAATCACCACCGAGAAAGCTCGAGCGATGCTGTTCCAATCAGGGCTACCACTTAGCTATTGGGGAGAAGCAGTAATAACAGCAGTATATTTGGAAAATCTGATAGTTAGTAAGGCTGCAAATATGATATCACCATATGAAGCACTTACCGGCAGAAAACCAAAAATAACACATCTACACCCGTTTGGATGCCTAGCTATTGCCAATATTCCAAAACAACAGAGGAAAAATAAGTTTGCTCCGACAGGCACCAGATGTGTTCTACTTGGGTATTCTGAAGGAAACAACAACTATAAGTTGATGGAAATTCAAACAAAAAGAATAATCTTCACTCACAACGCCACATTCAATGAGTCAGTGTTTCCTATGAAAGATTGCAACAGCCCAAAAGAAATGTTCAATATCGTCACCATAAGTCACACAACAGAGACACCAACAAATCAAAATGTTGAAGATGATGAGGAATTTCATGATGCAGTAGAGGAACAAATAGAAGAACAGTCAGCAGATACTGAAAATCCAGTAACCAGACGACTAATCTTACGCCTTGGTCCACCGCCACCTGAAAATCAATCAGATCAGTATTCTGGACCCACCCTGAGATCTCATACCAGGAAGGTGATAAATGAACTTGAAGGTACCCACAATGCTTTAATAAACTTTGTCGAACAACAAAACACAGATCCTGACAATTACAGAAAGGCAATCAGTGGGTCTCAAAGGTCACACTGGATAAGTGCAATTAAAGAAGAACTTGACTCACTTCATGAAAATCACGTGTGGTGTATCGTCCCTGCTAATCATCAAAAAACAATACCTACCCGTTGGATCTTCAAAACAAAGTATGATGAAAATGGAGTCCTTAACAAATTTAAAGCAAGACTGGTTATCAAAGGCTATCTACAAAGACATGGAATAGACTTCAACGAAACGTTTGCACCTACCGGGAGACTGGCAACCCTTCGAACGATCTTTGCGCTTGCTGCTATTGAAGGATTACCGATGCATCAACTTGATATAAAGACTGCATTCCTAAACAGTAATCTTGACGAAGACATCTTTATTCAACCTCCAGAAGGTTTTACTGAGTGGTTGGATAGATCAAACTTGAACTGTAAAAAGGAGATAGAGCAATTAAATGGTGGTAGCAGAGTTTTAAAATTAAAAAAAGCACTCTACGGTTTAAAGCAGGCACCTAGAGCCTGGTATCAGGAGGTATCTAAGTGGTTCCATAAACATAAGTTTAAAACCAGCAATAGCGATCCCTGTTTATTTATTAGAAAAGATTCAAATGATGACTATTTATATGTGTTTATTTGGGTGGATGACATGGCTATCATTGGACACGGGGCTCATCAATTTCATGCTGAATTATCGAAGGATTTCAAGGTACATGACTTCACAAAAGCAACTTATCTACTGGGTATACAAATTACTCGACTAAATAGTACTTCTGTTCAACTACACCAAAGTCAGTACATAGCAGATCTATTAGAAACCTTCGGTATGACAGACTGCAAAATTAATCCTACTCCAATGCAATCAAATATCCAGCTGTTACCCTCTGATGATGACCAATACGCTCAGTTTCTGAAAACAGGAAATGACTATCGAAGTATCATTGGAAGTATTGGCTATCTAGCACAATGTACTCGACCGGATATCACCCATGCTGTCAACTATTTATCTCAGTTCCTCATAAAACCAAATCAGTCTCACTGGCAAGCGGCACTCCGAATTCTAAGATATCTCAAGGGTACAGCCAATGTTGGCCTACTGTACTCACGAGACTTCAAAACATTAATACCCACGAAAATCAATATTAGCAATCAAGCACCTACAGGTTTCAGTGATGCGGATTGGGCTGGATGTAATCTAACACGTAGATCAACTAATGGGTATGCCTTTCTGCTCGGTGGAGGTGCTATTTCTTGGAAGAGCAAAAAGCAAAACACTGTTTCCACATCAGCCACTGAATCTGAGTATAAGGGATATCTTGATGCAGGATTAGAAGGAGTATGGTTGCGAAAACTGCTAAGTGAACTAGGGTATGAAAACAATCAAGGAACGTTACTTTATGGAGATAATCAAGGAGCAATAGCATTGTCAAAGAATCCCGTAGCTCACAAACGAACAAAACATATTGAAGTACATTTCAACTGGGTCAGGGAAAAAGTACTTGATGGCGAATTAAATCTCAAATACTGCTCTACGCACGACATGGTTGCAGACATCATGACAAAAGCACTGGATCGTACAAAATTTGAAAAATTTAGAACAGATCTAGGCCTGAATGAATGTCGACGCACTATTGGTTCAAGTAATGAGGTGGAGTGTTAGTATATACATAATATTCTAATTCATACTTATTATTATAATCTTTTTTGCATTACTTGTCCCGAAGTGGACTGATACTAACTGTATGTAGAAGAGAGAGAAGTGTATTGTGCTAGCGTGAGAAGTTGTAGTTATGGTATATATAGCTATCAAGTGTTCATCTATTACCATATCTTTTGTCTTCTTTTGCTCATCATCTCATCTCATCTCTCTACACGTACTCACTTGAATATACAGGTTAGCGCATTACTATCAGCGATTTCAGCTTCATCCACAGTGTTACTAGAGGAGAAGACTTACGCTAGATTAAAGGTTAGCACAACACTGTTCTCTTGTGATCCATATTATTTACGAGTAGATCTCATATCATACAGGTTAGCGCATTACTATCAGCGATTTCAGCTTCATCCACAGTGTTACTAGAGGAGAAGACTTACGCTAGATTAAAGGTTAGCGCATTACTATCAGCGATTTCAGCTTCATCCACAGTGTTACTAGAGGAGAAGACTTACGCTAGATTAAAGGCTTTTATTATTCTTTCAAGAAATGTCGGCCGAAAAAGGTTTCAAAGCTAAAACGGCAGGCGACAACCTTTATAAATGTGAGAAATATAGTGTGAGTTATTTCCCTTTTCTCATACTTGAAAAAACAATGGCTATAAATTGATTTGACCCCATATTTTGTTTCAGGAGGCGATTGATGCCTTCACCGAAGCCTACGACTTCTATTCAATTGCGGGTAAACAATATGATCCTCTTTTGGAGGGTGTTTGCGTTTCTCTAAGCAACCGAGCAACATCATATCTGGCGCTAGGCTTATACGATAATGCAATCATGGATCTGAAGATGGCTTGCCATCTCACCACAACAAATCACACCTCATGTGATTATAAACTCGCAGCGCAAAAGCGCGTGTTATGTTTATTAAATTGCTTTCTCACTGTTTTGGATATCTCTGATGCACAGCATTATATCAATATGTTGAGTCAACTCAGTAGTGGATTAAAAATTGTCGCAACTGATCCCAAGTTTGCAGAAATGATCCAACTTGAGTTTCGTATTGATTTAGTGGCAGAGACTCTTAGTAGTGTGCTAGAAGCAAGAAAGGAAGAGCAGTGGTTGGAAGTTGCTAGGATCTTTAAGTCGTTTCTCGCAAAATCCAAATTATGGGGTTTGCAATGGTGCAGAGATGATTCTTGTCTGCCTTTGTGCTGGGCATTGTGGAAGGGGGAAGCAGAAATTATGGGGGGTCTAGTAGCTGAAGCTGACGATACGTTGAAGTAAGTGGCTTCATTGATCTTAATATTATCAAGGCCCAACTGATTTCCGTGTGGCTTTAGATCAATTATTTCATCTTATGGCCCATCGATCCCAGAGGTTTTTTACTTGAAAGGATTAATTAGCTATGGGGTCTTTGATTTTAGCGAAGCTATCAGTAACTTGAAAAAGGCATATGAAAATCCTGGTCTTTTGGTTAACACCATCAATATCAAGTGAGTGATTCTAACGTTATCCCTCCTGTAACTTTCATTTCATTTTCAATTTACTGATTTATCTCCGGACTTTTTTCAGATACGTTTTTTATCGTCTCACACTTCTTTTCCCATACTTCCAGACTATTCTCCAAAAAATTGATCAAGGAACACGAAAGGCTATAGCTGATTCGTGTGAGGCTGTTTTGAGTTTGGGCTTAAACGAACCGTTAGAAAAGTTGCATGGTATCTATGTGGCGACTCTCGGTGCTGAGATTGCTATCCAGGTATGATCTTAATCTTGAAATACAGTGTTTCATACCATCTAACTGCTCATGATCAACTTGTCATGTATAGAATTATTGTTCAACGGGTTCAGTTAGATGCTTGGCGGAGGCCAAGAGGCTTGTCATGAAGGTTCTCCCTACTGAGACCAATTTCAATCGCCATAGCTGTAAAAATGTTCCACACAGGATAAGGCCCTTTATCGTCAAATCGTTGCATTTGCGGGCCAAGGCCCAATGCTATAATGATGATCCGGTATCCTATCGCAAAGGATTTTCTGATTACGAACAGTTGATCCTCTTGCTTAGGTATGGGTGGGAACATGCTGAAGTTGGATTGGCCGAAGTTGAGGTTGAATACAATCAAGCTCGTGTGAAGGTGAATGAAAGAGCACATAGCCAATGGTTTCACGGTGAACATTCCAACAATGATTCGGGCTCTCGCTACACTGGGTTTTCATCTAAATCCTCCTCAACAGACTTCAAGGGGTATTACAGAGTTTGTGGATCTATCTATATGTATAATAAAAAGAAAAATGATATAAACTGATAGGAGTAAATTAATTGGCGTTGTAGCTTCTCGAGATTTCACCCACTGCTACTCCATCAGAAATCCGTGCAGCTTACCGAAAACTTGGTTTGAAGTTGCACCCAGACAAGGGTGGCGACACACTCAAATTCCAATTGGTTTGTTTCAATTTTCTTTCAATATTTCTTGAGGGGAAGACTGTGATACTGATTGGGATTTGTTGATTAGATCAATGAAGCCTACAGTGTTTTATTAGACTCGTCTAAAAGGGCTAAATATGACAATGGATGGTCATGATAGATTGCCAAGCTCTGATCTTTTTGGGACAATTACTGTGCTTGTTTACTAGCTGGTTTTTGCATATCACACTGCGGTTTTCATTTGAATTCTTGGAATTTTTCATTATGGCTGTTATATATTTACCCTGCATTTTGTTTCTTCGAGGTTTTTATTTTTATTTATTGATTTTGTGCTATTTTCTGTTTTCTATTGTCCAATTATTCATTTTAACTTTGGCTTGTGAAAATTCGTGTTTTGATTGAATACTTGACTGCTGTTAAATCCACTCTTATTGGTTTCTTGGCTATATAATTTCATTGGCGCCTTGGATATTATTTTAAGTACTCGTCTGCTTCGTAGAGAGAAACTTCTTTTCCATTTCCGACAGTAAGAGCGACTCAAGGCTGAACAATCTTCAGCAAGTTGAGGAAATAAGAGTTTTTAGTTCCTAATTGTTAACACTTCTTTGAAACAATTATCTAAACTGAAAATAGATAAATAAAATATCTTTTATTACAGTGTAATAAAATATTTCTTTTGGACAAGGTTTGTAGTTTTTTTTTTGCTATATATCAGCTTCCCTATTTTGACACCTTCATTGTTCCGTAACGCCAGAAATGCGAGTCAGTGTCTGTTTTCTCTTGCGCCAACAGGTGTGAGGATTATTTAAAAATAAAGTACTTACCGATTGTTCTGTATTCCCAGATTGTGAGTCAGTGTCTGTCTTCTCTCACACCAAGAGTTGTATAGAACGAGCTAGCTACAGTGCAATACTATAAACAGTGGGGGGACAGATGTTCTGGCCACTTTTTATGCGTAATCCCCATTTTTGTAATTATTCATCTTTATCGTATGCAACCATCATTGCCAATACCACCTCCAAACTTCGTTCCTTGGTTCTTTGTGTCTCACTCTATCATTTGCTAAGTCATTCTTTTATTGCTCATTGTTTTTTTCTTTATTATTTAGCTTTAAAAATCACCCCTTATTTTTGCACCTTAAGGCGCCTATCATGGCATGCCACTTCGCAAAGAAGCAACTCACTACCGGTGAGCGTGGCCTTATTGCAGGCATGGCAGCCTCAGGCTCCTTGGCAACAAAAGTATCAGCCCATTTTAACGTCCCACTAACCACTGTGTGTCGAATTATTGCCACATACTGCAGCGAGGAGAGACTTGAAAAATTATAAAAACCTGGCTGCCCTGTCATGACCAGTCCAAGAGACATGCGTCAAATCAGGAAAAGCCTCACTAGCAATCATAAGAAGACCTTGAAAGAGATTACTGACAGTCTTACCTGCAAAATTTCATGCCAAACTGCTCACCGCCGTGCTCATGACTTTGGTTTTCATAAACGTGTTTCCGTCAAAAAACCTCAACTCAATCTCTCCCATTAAGAAAGATAACTTCAATTTGCTTGCCAACATGTCCACTGGTCAGTTAAAGATTGGACAAAAAGTTACATGGACTGATGAATGCAGCTTTGAAGTTGGCAAGCTGTCAACTCATGTTTTGGTCTGGTGCCAGAGCAGCAAAAAACTTCACATGGAATGTTTGCAGCCTACTTTCAAAAGTGGTTGCTCCACTATCATGATATGGGGCAGATTCTTCAATACATGCAAGGCACCACCTATAGTATTCCTGCCATCAAACTGATGAACTTCACAGCACTTCATAGACAATGTCTACTTTGGCTTGTTGCTTCCATGGCTTGCCAAAGTTGACCCTCACAATCACCCTCTCCTTATGGAGCATATTGCTCTGGTGCACACCTCAAAGCTACCTCAAGATTTCCAATCTGTTATTAATCTTTGTAAGATGACCTGGCCAGCAACATTGCCTGACCTAAATCTGATTGAGAGCATTTGGAAAACAATGAAGAGTAATATTCAAAAACACTATCAACCAAAAAACATTGCTGAGATGCCACAAGCAATACAACAAGCATGGTATGATTTCCGTTCCCAACAACTGGAGCATCTTGTTCAATCATTGCCACAAAAATTGGAGGCTTGCATTGCTGCTGGTGGTGGTTCCAATTGCTGGTGACCCCTGGATGAAAAAAACTGAAAAAAATTTAATTTTTTTTTTCATTGAATTGGTAGTGTGAAAGGATTGCTTGTGTGTGGTTTAGGTCTCATTGTCATGAGATTTTTGGTTTTATGATTGAAAACATGGCCATTTATAAAATACGAAAGAAAAAAAATGAATGAATGAAGTGAAATTTTGATGTCATATTTGAATTCTTTCAAGTCTTAAGAGTGATAATACATATTTTTTTCATGGTGGTTTCATAAGAAGTTTGTGAGTTATGGCAAAAAAAAATGGCCAAAACATCTGTCCCCCACTGTACATGTAACCAAGTTGTGACTTAACCTAACACTACCAACACCATTTTTTACACCACAAAGCATAAAAGCATGTACAATAGTCCATCAAATTAGCCTAATTATGCAATTTTTTTGCATTAATTTTCCATTTTTGCTCCAATCATCACTTTCACTAATGATCATCAAAAAATAATCTTTATAAATACAAGTTTCATAAGAGCATCCACACTCATGGTTCAAATTAGCTTTGGTATGCATATTTTACTGAAAATAGCCACTGAAATTCCACACTCATCTATTTTCAGTCTTTTGGTAAAGGGTCAAATCAGTAATTTTTTCAGTAAATCATGGATCATTCCACAAATTATTGAACCATTTTTGTAACTCATTTTCTTCCCTGCCATTTTTTCAGTAATTGAACTCACTTGCTTAACCTTGCAACACTCCACTACCTCCTCTTACCAAACACTACATTACTTGTCATTCTCTTACTCAACACTACTTTTTTCACTTCTCATCATCACATCATCACATCACACCCAAAATTATCATTCTATCATATCATAATAATTTTTAAACCATGTCTACCCCTCAAAGCTCCCAAAAAATTGAAAATGGTTTTGCCCAAAGTAGTCTTTCATTAAGCGTGCACTACCAGTGTAATGATCTCATTCTATCATTTTTTTGGTCCCAGTGTAGTTAAATTAGATGTTTGATTGTTGTAATGGGTAGTTAACAAATATGTAAGAAGCAAATATTCTATTTCCATGTCTAATAAATCATCAAGGAAATTTTATGGCATGGGAAATGCAACTATTGAGTGAAGAAAAATGAGTAGAGTAGAGGGAGGGATAGAAGAAATTAGTGCCATGGAAGGAGTGATGATATTGAATAAACCAAGAACCAGAATGTGGCAGTCTGAATATTAGTATGGCACTCTGAATTATTATACGGCAAATTTGGGATGGTTATTTTAAAGATTTGAAGGTCCAATATAATTTTATATAATTTTATTTTAAAAAGAATGGACAGATATATTGTTAAAATGGATCAACTATACAAGTCAAAAAAAATTTTTTTAATGGCCAACAAATGCAATTATAAGACTAAAAATGCATGGAAATATAATCTAGTAGTCTTAATAGCCTTTTGAAATTTTCTGGGAATTTTTACTATTTTTCTTATATTTTAAATAATTCTATAATTATTTTTAATTATTTTTACTTTTTCATAGTTTTATTAAATTTGATAATTTTTAATTAGATGAATAGAGATGCTTGGACTATGAAAATTATTTGGGAAGGTAAAGGAAAAGTAGCTTTATCATCTCTAATTTTTGTAGATTTTTTATTAAGGTTTTAAGGTTCTAATTGTGTCCAGAAGTCTGCACAAGCTCCATAGGAACTCCAGGATGCTCCAGCAGGGAAAGTAGGGCACATGACTTACTATGCATATAAAGCATTTAGATTAGAAATTAGAGGGGGAGAAATCAACATAAAACCAAACAATAATATCAACAACCACATCACTTTTATTTTAAAATTTCATAAATTTGTAATACCTATATAAATATAACACATTTACATAACATTTTATAAATTTTATATAACAACTCATAAAAATATAAATATAGGGTATCATTTTAAATTTCTCATCTTCAGGAAATTGAATTTTAAAACTGTTCACAAAAATAAAAAACTTTATAAAAACATATATATTTAATCATTTATAAATTTTTTATAAGTACAACTTTATTGTTGTGCTTCTTCATCCCATCTTTAAGAAAACTTATTCTATATTTCAAATTTTTCTAGAAATAATCTTAAAGCCACCTTTCTGTAAGAAGAATCCAAGGGAGTTGGATAAACAAAATAAACCCCTGTCCCTTTAAGTAAATAAAGAGTTCTCAATTAACTAAGCTAATAAGTCTACTTAATAAAGAAAAGATCAGTTGTGTCAGCCTGTCTATCCCCAGGACTGAGTAAAAAGTACTTATAAGTTATGTTAAACACATGAACTATACATGTGAATAATAATTAATAGTACACAAACAGTATACATAAGTAAAATTATGATAATATACAAAATATGCCATTATAACACCTTATATACATGCATACATCCACCTTTTATAAGTCTTATGTACTTAATATTAAGTTGGGATATGCTAGGGTAATCTTAAGAACCTTAAGTATAAGGCTACATAATTTTTAAGTACACTTAAAGCTGTTATTTTCACTGTTTTATGCAAAAAACAAGAAATGCGCTTTATTTCACTTAAAAGTTGACTATATGCACCATAAATTTGAGAATATCAAAATTGCGCTTTGAAAGATCAATTTGTCTCAATTAGGACTATTGATTTGGCTATTTAAATGCATAAAAATAATACTTTTCAAATTTGGTTTTTTTTATGCCAGAAATGGCTTCTGTGTACTGGCCACATACTGCCTGCTTTTTTCCCATGTGAATAGCTTCATTTTTAGCAAAGTAAGCTTTTTCACACTATAATTACCCCACATTCTATTCTCACTGTGGGGAAACACACTAAAATAGGCGACAGGCACTTATTTAGTGTCCTAGCTTAATTAATAATGCATTGACCCTCTTTATATGCACTAATTTCATTAATAACCTCTTTCTTGGTGCCTTATTTTACTACCACACTTAAATTTGCCTAAAATTAGTCAAGGATTTACCAGTGCAAGCGCCTGCCAAGGACTGCATGTAGTTACCCCACATCTCACACTCTTTTTTGAGTTTTTGGGTGGTTTCTCAGTCAATATTGGGGATTTTTGAAGGGGAATTTCACGTAGTATAATGTCAGGATAAGCCCCATTATTTCTAAAGTGAATACCCCTTATTATTAAGCTATTATTAACCTTAAAAAAATCCCCTTTTATTCTTTTATATTACTTTTTAATATGCATATACTCTCTTTTTATCTTATTTTTTAATTTTGATGGATTCTCCTTATTATTACAGGATTTTGACAGTTGTTACTCTTCAAATTATGTCATGGGTTACTGGAAATGTTGATGGGCATGTCTATTAGTTGTTTGGAGGCGTCATTAACTGTGTATTGGGTGGCACATCAAGGGAATCATTGGGGAACTCAGTGTGTATAAAAGGAGGAGGTTTTTGGGTATTGTTTCTACATTCTTTATCATTTACAATTTAACCAATATAACCAAATAAATTACAATACATATCAATTAGTACTTTTATAAGACTTTTGAATAGTATCTGAATTATTAAAATCTATTTTTCTACTAACTAAAAAGATTGTAATCCATATATAAAAATAGTGAAAATTATATTACTGAGACCATTATTTTGAATTATATTTTACTATTTGTTGGATTTGTACTGCAGTATTCATATAGGACCATTAAAATCTTCTAGACAACTGACCATTCAAGCTAGTTCACATCCTTGTACTTGACCTCAGCCTGAAAATTGGGGACCTTTCCTCAAGAATTCTGTTATAATCCAGTAAGTAAGAATTTTAAAGAAGGTACATGTAAATAAAATCCCTATAGAAATATTTGGATAATTACAACAGGTTGGGGTCACTTATATAGTGATTTCAGAAAAAGAATATCTGTTATATAATAAAATTGTGATATTGAATCAAAAATTTTACCACTAATTTAACATATAATTGTTCTTAGTGGGAGTCTGTCAATAGACCAATTAAATTTGTGATCTTTGCAGATGATAACCAATTATACTGATTAATTGTTTTCTTTTAACAGCACTTTTAATCCCTTTCTATTGATTTGTAAAATTCATTTATATTTGAAAAGAACCTTACTAACAGTTGTTTTCTTTTTAAATATAAAAACACGGCTACATATTGTAGACCAGTTAAATCAAGTGACCACTTAAAAAGCATATTTGACTTTTGGCACTTAGAAATTCACTTCATACCAATAAGTAAGCAATAAAATTGTCTTCAGTGGTATTGATAAATACTGATAAAACTCCTTTTGAAGTTTTAAGATCTCAAATTTAAATTCTTTGATTAAAGTCCACATAAAAATGTGTGACAACAATGATATTGTGAGTAATAAGGAAAAAACTTATAGCTTAAGACCTAGAGCTGAAAGACCTGTTACAGGACATTCAAATGGAAGGCCAGGATTCCCCCACAAACAGCAAAACTCCACAAATGTCTCTGGAGGAAAGGAAAACGCTTTTAAAGAAAGTTTCAATAAAGAAAGTAAAAAATACATTACAAGAAAAAATTCACTCCCTATCAACCCTACTGAACACCTTGACAATAAGAGTCAACAATATAGTGGACCAGATCAACAATCTGGAGAAAAGAGCAGCTCAAGGTTTCATCGAAGTTAACCAAGCTCTAGTGGACATAAAGGCTCAACCACCAACAGTGGCACCCACCAATTCCATAGCAACACCTCCAGCCCAAGAGGAGGATCAAAAAATCACAGTAAGCAAATGGAAATGGGATTGGTACGCCCAAAATTACAACGATCCTCAACAGCAGGGCTCCAGCAGTCACCCTTACAAGGGAAAGGCAAGGAGAGGCAGGGGAAGTGGGATAAGACCTTGGTAAGTCATCCAACTCCTCATAATCAATTGTATCAACCTGACAATGAATTACTTATAGGTAATGAGATTGATAAGGAAATATTGGATATTATTGATAATGATTTAAAGGATTATTCGTTTGGAAAAAATATGTTAAACTTGTCTTTACATGAAGAAAATGTAAATAGTTTTATTGATCACCAGGATAATGCTATTAATATGAAAATGGAATCAAATGATGAGTATTCTGAGTTGGACACAGAAAAAATAGAATATTTTTTGAAAGAGAATCCAATGGAATCAAAAAGAATAAGTAACTTATTATTGAGAATTGAAAAATTAGAAGAGTTCTCAAAAGAGTCAAACAATAATACAGAAAATGTATTATTACAGCTAACACAATCATTGAGTACTACAGCCAATAAATTAAAAATTATTGAAAATTCAAATGATGAATTAATCAATGAGAATAAAAGATTGAATTCTGAGATTAGAAATTAAGAAAGTAAATTAGAACATAATCAGAATGTTATGGCTACCATTGAGGGACGTGTTAAATTATCTTTTTCAAATATAAATGATACTCTGACTCATGTACCTGTAATAAAGGATAGGTTACAAAGAGTAGAAATAGAAGTAGCAATCATATTGAAAAATAGTGAAAAAATAAAAGATAACACTTCTTATGTGGCAAGAGTACCTGTTTTCATGAAACACGCAAATGAAACACCAATGATGAAACATGAACATAGTGTCATGGGCTCTGAGAACAGTAAATCAGTAAAAGATGAAATAAATGATCATCTTTCCAAAGTAAGTGAATTACTGAATATTTCTCAGGTTAGGGAAGCAAGAACTAACCAAAAGAACTGGCCTAAGTTAGATCAGTACCCTTCTTTTGACGGGGATTCAAAATCTGATTGGCAGCAATTCATACAAAGAATTGATAACTTAAAATTTTCATACAAATTACCTTATGAAGAAATTACTTCAAAGTTAATATCTTTATATACATATGTGGCCTTATTATGATTTGAATCTGTATTGAGTGAGGGAATTAATTAATCCTGGAATGAATGGAAGGCACTAATTGAAAGGCAATTTGGTGGCCTAAAATTTAGAATCACTCAACAAAGATTGTATGAAAGAGCCAGATATAATCCAAATGCTGGAGATAAACCCATGGTATTTTTAATGAATTTAATAAAAATAATGAAAGCTATGGATCCAAAAATGGATTATGAAGAGTGGAAAGAAAAAATAATATACAAGTTGCCTATATCAGTTAGAGACATTATTATAGCTAGAACTGAAACTATCAGAGATACCTCTGGATTCATCAATATATGCAATGAGATATTATTAAACCACAAGTATGAAACCAAGTATAGTAATTACAGAAAAAGTTTTGAAGTGGTAAAACCTACTACAAGTAAATTGCCAGTGGAGAAGAAAAAACCTTCAGCTCCCCTTGTCCCTAAGAGACAGGAGAATAACACTTGTTACAAATGTAATGAACCTTGGGTAAAGGGTCACACGTGTAAGAAGAGAATAAATGTTATTGAAACCTCACAGAATTCTGAACCAAGTAATCATGAAGATTAGAACATTGAATCCAGTGAGTATTGTAAAAGTAACATATCTTACAGTGATGATGAACATGAGATATTTGCATTAGAACAGGATATTATGTTCCTGAATGATGCTATACCTCATACAGACACATCTTTGACTTCCATTGAGGAAGCTGAAATAATTAAAGGTGTATCTCATGATACTTACAAAATAACACCTATCAGAGCACCTGTTATTATATGTGGAAGAGAAATGAATGCCATTCTTGACACTGGGGCTGCAGATAGTGTAGTTTCAATTAATACATTAATGAAACTTGATAGTAAGTACCAGGAAAGACTAGAGCATGTTCAAACAAAGAACTGGAGAGGTTTTGGTTCAGTATTAAATCCAATTGGCAAATAAAAAACTGCTGTATTCTTTAAATATAACAGGGGGTGTCA
Organism: Hemileia vastatrix; assembly: GCA_030280995.1. Lineage (NCBI taxonomy): Eukaryota > Fungi > Basidiomycota > Pucciniomycetes > Pucciniales > Zaghouaniaceae > Hemileia > Hemileia vastatrix. The sequence continues at coordinate 13,813,278 of JASXTE010000004.1, read as the reverse complement.
GTTCTGGCAAATCCACACTTACAAATACGCACTTAAATTTGACCAAATACGCACTTAAATAAGTGCGGATTTCCAAAACACACTAGCCCCAATACTGGTGGATTTCAAAATGAAATAAGTCACTTATTTCACTCAAATCCGCACTTTCTCAACCAAAAGTGCTGATTTCACCATCAAGTCCCATTTCACTGATTTGTCAGCATCATCCCATTCATACGCAGCACTCCGCAGCATAACACTTCATAACTCAAAACATTGCACATCACTTACATCTTCATATCATATCATATAAGAGTTATGCCTTCCTCACTTTCAAATCGTGATAAATTACATAAAGCAATGACTTTCATGGCTCTTGAACTGCTCTTGGACTCTGATTGCGATTCTGATTCTGATCTAGAAGAAGATTTTGTCTTTTTATCAAAAATGGCCACAAAAAGTTACCTTCTTCCCAGAAAGCCTCAAGTACTTCATACCCCCAAGTACACCATCCAAACACTTCTTAAACTATCTACACCCAGTTTTAGACAGCTGTTCAGGACTTCTCAGGAATGTTTCCTTAAATTTCTTGAGCTTATTCAGGATCATCCCATATTTCACAATAATTCTCAAAAAGAACATCAACATCCTTCAATTCAATTGGCCATCACACTATGTCATTTGGGTTCAAATGGTAATGGAGCCGCTTTGAAATGTTTAGAAAATGTCTTTGATTTAGGGTACGGTTCAGTTAACACTTATACCAAACAATTTATCACTGCCATCAACTCCTTGTAATCTCAACTTCTCACCTGGCCAACAAAAGAAGAGCGACTTGAATCATCTCAGGTTATGCAAGCAGAGGGCTTCCCAGGATGTATTGGTTTTGTTGATGGTACTGCTATTCCTTTGAGCCAGAAACCTGCTCAAGGTGGAAACAATTACTTTCACATTCTCGTCAAAAATTTTCACCAAAATATTTACAAGTCAAAAAAATTCTATATCTGTTTTAAAAAATTGGCACTACTCTCCCCTGCATTTTATTGAAGCAAGGGGTGGATATCACCAAAATTTTTCTAAGTCATCAATTTCCCATGTCAGATTTAAAAATTTGGCAATACCCCCCCCCTGCATTTTATTGAAGTAAGTGGTGGAAGTCATCTAAATTTAATATAATTACATAAATTATTAAATAAATATCTAATATATATCACTTTCCCTAGTTTAAAGTAATGACAATCCCTCAAGCCAAAATGCAGATCAAATCTAGAAACAAAAGTTTGGGACTTTCCACAGGTATAGGCTAGAGGAACCCCATGAAACAAATAAATGTTATCATGATTACCATTTATACAACACAAGGTCGTGGGCCCATTACTTTAGTTGAGGAAATTGGTACATAAAAAATATTTATTAAAAATTTACGAAAAAATATAAATTTTTTGATGACAACTCTAATCCCCATACTTTTTGGAACTAAATAAAGTTTTTTTAAATCGATTAACTTTACCTTCTTTCATTACCTTATTGATTCTTTGAATCAACTTATGACTGATTTGAAATGAGCAACCAAAATGTGTTAAATCTTGACAGGATTCCAAACCAGGAGGAGCTTTGGTCATTTGATGATTATCCTTAGAAGAATTCCAAATAGTTTCGATGATACCATTTCCCAAACCAAAATCAATGATGCACTGGTGGTCTGGAAAATATAAACCATGTCATTTGATTTTAGCTGGAGATGGTATTGGTTGGCCAGTAATCGGTTTGATATATGAGAATATACCAAAAGTAAGAAAATTGGTGTCCTTGGTATCGGTGTGAATTTTATTGTGAAATCCAGAATGAGTGATAATAACATTAGAAAATAAAAGATATTCGTGGCTGTTATCTTCCCATTTGGAGTCACACCAATTTGGTATTCCAACTTTGGTTGCAAGTTCATGATTTTTTTTAAATGCTTTATTACAGTGCTTTTTGAGTCGAAGAGCAAGAAAAGAGTTAAAGGAAGGTAGAGTGTCCCATAAGCGAAAATCTTCATCTTTTTGAGCTTTAGTGATATTCTTGAGCAACAAATATATGCCAATATAATTGAAATGCCTAGATAATAATCATATAAGAGTTTCAGAATCCTTATCATCTAAATATGCAATATAAAAATGTGAAATAAGACAAGTGAAATTTGGAAAAAAGGCTCAACTTCAAAGGTCAAAATCTCAGCAACCACTGAACCTAATTCAAACCTGTTTGTGGGAAATGAAAGATATGCTTAAGTAGAATCTTCAGTTAAAGGACATGTGATTTAAATAAACCTAACCCTAATTTGTTACATAAAAAAATGAAATAAAAATTTATATTGGGAAAAAAAAGGCTCAACTTTAACGGTCAATATCTCAGCAACCACTGAATCAAATTCAAATCTGTTTGTGGGAAATGAAAGGTAGCCTTCAGGAGAATCTTCAGTAAAAAGAACATTAGATTTGAATAAACCTAACCCTAATTCCGAGTCTGATTTTCAAAATTTTACAAAAACTTGAAAAGTGGTAATGAAGATGAGATCAAAAGGAGTTTTATAAGTTCACTGTTATCCAGATAAGAGTCATAAATATATTTAAGTATGAACTTTTCATAAAAGGAATGAGATATCATATAGGCATGAAAAAAAGGAGATGAAACTTACCTTGATTGAAAAGTAGGAAAAATAGAGTGAGAAAGATTGATGTTGGAATTGTGGGGAAATTGAATATGGAGTAAGTGAAATGCATAAAGAATGTGCAATGTATGTGTTTCAATGAAATGGAGCCAAAAAAAAGTGAAATAAGGGAAAGGGGGGATAATAACCCTGCCAAGGAGGGATAAAGAGTAGGGTGATGGAGCTAAAAAAGAAAGTAAAGAGGGAGAGAAAAAAAAGGTTAATTATACCATTGAAATCCAAAATAACCACTTACAAAAAAAATTTAGATAAAAAAAATAAAATAAACAGAAAAAAACAAAAAAAATTATAATTAGTAATCAAAAAATCAAAAAAAAAGAATAAAGTGACTTACCTGGAGAGATGAGATGACAAAATGAATGAAACCAAATTGTTTGAGGGATGTTGGAGGAGAATAGGAAAAGGATATGAGGGATGAATGAAAAAAAAATCACTGACAAAATATGCGATTTTAGAAAATATGCGATTTCATGTTGAGCTGGTGAAAGAAAACCAATGAGCCATCCAAAAAAAAAAATTTCACCCTAAATTCCAAAAAAAATGAATATGCAACAAACCAAAATACCAACCCAAGTGAATGAAGTACACAAAGAGGACATTTGGAGAGTACAAAATGGTATGGGAAAGAAAGGGATGATGTGGCCAACATGTGGTTTTGAAAAAAAAAATCACGAAAAAAGTGCTGATTTGAGGTCAGAACTGACACCCATAGAAAAAAGATTAAGAAGTAGAAGAAATAAGTAAAAAAGAATGTAAACATGCCTGGTCAAAATATTGAAAATGTCAGGAAGGGGTGTGTGCCAAGGATTGATGGGTAGGTAGCGAGGAAGGTCAGTGTGTCACATGTGACAGGGATGGGGTAAGAAAGGAAGGGATGTTTTGTGGCCAAAATGTGGTTGTGAAAAAAAACGGGAAAAAAGTGCTGATTTGAGGTCATAACTGACACCCTTTTTTGAAATAAGTGACTTTTTTGCAAAATTTAAGTGCTGATTTGTAAGTGCTGATTTGGTTTGAAATCCGCACTTAAGTTAAGTGCGGATTTGCCAGAACTGACACCCCCTAATAATGGATATGTTAGAGCAGTGTGTGAATTTGTAGTAATGGATAATAAAAATTGTAGTGATTGGTTTATAATTGGCAATGATTTATTGACAAAATTTGGCATTAAACTAGATCCTGCAAACAGTTGCTTCACTATAGGCGTGAATGGTAAGAGAAAATTTAAAATATGTTCTGAAAACTCAGTGTATGCCATTTCTCCTAGAAAAGAACAACTGAAAGGTGGAAGAACCACCACTGAAATGGTTGAATTGGAAAATGAAATCCAAAAGGCCTCTTTCAGTCCTCAACTCTCAAAAATTGAAGAAGAAAATATTTTGAGATAGATTAAATCATATCCTATGGCATTTGCTCATGGTTCAAATGAGCTAGGATTGGTCAAAGACCATGAGATTAAAATCTCTTTAAGTTGTGATTTGGATAATATTCCTGGCAGCTTGAAAAAGAAACCTTACCCAGCTTCTCCTGAAAAAAAAGGAAAGATATTGAAGACAACATGAAAATGTTGTTGGAAATGGGTATTGTTGAAAAATTAGACACAACACCTAAGTATTGTGTCATTTCACCAGTATTGATCTCTTATGAAAAGGATAAGGCAAGATTATGTGGTGATTATAGAGCTATGAATACATACACTTTAGATGATATTTACCCTCTACCAAGGATAGCTTCTATCCATGCTACTTTACAAGGAGAAAAATATATTTCATGTCTGGATGGAAACAAGGGTTACCACCAGATTTCTGTAGAAAAGAATTCTCAAAATTACTTATTAATAACCACACATATGGGTATATTTAAGTATTTGAGAATGCCATTTGGCCCAAAAAATGCGCCTTCAGTCTTCCAAAAATTAATGAATAGTGTTTTCCATCAGGAAATGGTTGAAGGATGGCTTTTGGTCTATATTATAGACATCATAGTGTTTTCAAAAACATATGATGAACATTTAAATCACCTGGAAAGAGTCTTTCAATAGATGCATGAAATAAAAATGACAATTGCATAAAAGAAAGGTAAGTTTGGATTTCAATCCTTGAAAGTACTTGGACATGTTGTATCTGGATTACAAATTTGTGTTGACCAGAATAAGGTGGCAGCAATTAAAAACATTGGTATACCTAAAAATTTAAAAGAGGTTCAAAGTTTTTTGGGTATGTGTGGATATTATAGACAGTATATTAAAATATACCAATCCATTGCAGCTCCTTTAACAACATTAATCAGGAAAAATGAGGCTTTCATTTGGAATAATGAAAGACAACGTGCCTTTAATAAATTAAAGGAATGTTTAATGTCAGCTCCAATATTGGGACTGCCATATTTCACCCTACCTTTTATCTTGTACACTGATGCAAGCTTCATAGGTTTAGGTGCTGCTTTACAGCAGAAACAGATAATAAATGGAAAATTATCTGAAGTAGTTATCTGTTATATATCCAGAACCTTAAGAAAAAAAGAATTAAGGTATGGTGCCACACAGCTAGAAGTTTTAGCTGTGGTGTGGGCTTTAGAGAAACTTCATTACTATATGGAAGACCAGAAGTTTGAACTTATAACAGATTGCAGTGCAGTAAAATCATTACTAAACATGAAAACCCCTAATAGGCACATGTTTAGATGGCAACTAGCTGTAAAAAAGTACAGAGGAAGAATGACAATCACTCACAGAGAAGGAAAATTGCATTCTAATGTGGATTTATTATCCAGAAGTCCTTTGCCAAATGATGCTGACAACCCAGCTTATGTACCTGAAAATGAGGTTATACATATATTTGGGATTTATATAGTGGATTTAGAGGAAGAATTTATGCAAACTATATTGGAAAATTATTCATCTGATAAAGATTTGACTAAACTTTCTACCATTTTAAATGATCCAACTAATGCGTCCATGAGTGCATTAATTGAAACCTTGCCTCCAAAGTATAGAAATGCGTTGGAAAAAGGTAAACTGTCAATTGAAGATGGATATATATATTACAGGAAAAATTTAAGTAATGTAATAGTGATACCACCTTCTATGAAAGAGTTAATGTTAAGTACTTGTCATGATAAAATCTTAGCTGGTCATTTTGACTTTAACAAAACATTAACTAGAGTTAAAAATACAGCCTGGTGGATAAACATGAAAGAAGATGTACAAAAATACATTGAAACATGTGACTCTTGTCAGAAATCTAAAAGATTAACTGGGAAAAGAGCTGCGTTGTTACAAAAAATAGAGCAGCCAAAAGATCCATGGTAAGTAATAAACATGGATTTTGTAACTGGCTTGCCATTAGCAGGAAAAGAAAGTTTCAATTCTTGTTGGGTAATAGTAGATAGATTAACAAAAATGTGTAAATTTATCACTACCCATAAATAGGTATCTGCTAAAGACTTGGCATTACTATGTTGGACTCAGATGATGAATAATGCTGGGTTCCCTAAAGCCATAATCTCTGACAGAGACCCTAAATTCACTTCAGAGTTCTGGGCATCTTTGATGGAAGTATCAGGTTGCCAATTGAAATTGTCTACAGCACACCATCCACAAACTGATGGGCTGGCTGAGAGAATGATACAAACTCTCAAAGACATGGTCAGAAGATATTGTGCCTATGGATTAGAATACAAAGACAATGAGAAACTCACACATGACTGGGTAAAATTAATTCCTGGCCTTGAATTTGCTTATAACAGCACAACATCTTTCTGTAACAGAGAAGAAACCATTTGAACTCTGGCTGGGATATGTACCAAATACCCCAGTAAATCATTTAAATAAATTACCAAGGTTAGATATACACCCTGGTACTAAATCCTTTATTCATATGCAACAAATGTGTAGGAATCATGCAGAAGAATGCATCCAAAAAGCATTTGAATATGAAAAGAAAAGGTGGGATAAATCTCATAAAGAATTTGAATTCAAAAAGGGAGATGAAGTCCTCATATCAACACTACATTTAAACTTACAAGGTAATGTTAAATTAAAGGATCCCTTTGTAGGACCTTTTGTAGTAAGAAAAATGGTTGGTAATAATGCAGTGGAAGTCATATTATATGCTCCATATGACAGGAAACATCCAGTTTTCCCTATCTCATTATTGAAGCCTTACCATGCAAATGATCCTGACTTATTTCCAAAAAGAAGGGGAAGGCCTAAAAAGCAACCTGAAGAAATTGTGAAAAAAGCAGATATTGAAAAAATACTCAAGAAAATAATCCTTACCTAAGAAAAAGGAACTGAGTATTTATTAAGATTTAAAAGGAAATCAAATGAATTTGATAAATGGATACCTGAAAAAGAAATTTCTAATTTATCCACCCTTCTTAAAAAATTTAAACAGAAATAAATTTCTGTTAAACCAGCTGAGAGGTTAAAATACCAGTACTCATAATATTTTATTATGTTTTATTTTTTTAAAGTATAATCTTTAATGCTACAGAATTAATCTGAATACCTGAAAATTAAACAAATAAATAAATAAAAATGTATAACTTATCATTTTTTTTATTGTTTTTTTTTGGGTGGGTGAGTGTCAGACTGTACATCCCCAGGACTGAGTAAAAAGTACTGATAAGTTATGTTAAACACATGAACTATACATGGGAATAATTATTAATAGTACACAAACAGTATACATAAGTAAAATTATGATAATATACAAAATATGCCATTATAACACCTTATATACATGCATACATCCACCTTTTATAAGTCTTATGTACTTAATATTAAGTTGAAATATGTTAGGGTAATCTTAAAAACCTTAAGTATAAGGCTACATAATTTTTAAGTACACTTAAAGCTGTTATTTTCACTGTTTTATGCAAAAAACAAGAAGTGTGCTTTATTTCACGTAAAAGTTGACTATATGCACCATAAATTTGAGAATATCAAAATTGCGCTTTGACAGATCAATTTGTCTCATTTAGGACTATTGATTTGGCTATTTAAATGCATAAAAAAACACTTTTCAAATTTGGTGTTTTTTATGCCAGAAATGGCTTCTGTGTACTGGCCACATACTGCCTGCTTTTTTCCCGTGTGAATAGCTTCATTTTTAGCAAAGTTAGCTTTTTCACACTATAATTACCCCACATTCTATGCCCACTGTGGGGAAACACACTAAAATAGGCGACAGGCACTTATTTAGTGTCCTAGCTTAATTAATAATGCATTGACCCTCTTTATATGCACTAATTTCATTAATAACCTCTTTCTTGGCACCTTATTTTACTACCATGCTTAAATTTGCCTAAAATTAGTCAAGGATTTACCAGTGCAAGCGCCTGCCAAGGACTGCATGTAGTTACCCCACATCTCACACTCTTTTTTGAGTTTTTGGGTGGTTTCTCAGTCAATATTGGGTATTTTTGAATGGGAATTTCATGTAGTATAATGTCAGGATAAGCCTCATTATTTCTAAAGTGAATCCCCCTTATTATTAAGCTATTATTAAACTTAAAAAAAATCCCCTTTTAGTCTTTTATATTACTTTTTAATACACATATACTCTCTTTTTATCTTATTCTTTAATTTTGATGGATTCCCCTTATTATTACAGGATTTTGACAGTTGTTACTCTTCAAATTATGTCATGGGTTACTGGAAATGTTGATGGGCATGTCTATTAGTTGTTTGGAGGCGTCATTAACTGTGTATTGGGTGGTACATCAAGGGAATCATTGGGGAACTCAGTGTGTATAAAAGGAGAAGGTTTTTGGGTCTTGTTTCTACATTCTTTATCATTTAAAATTTAACCAATATAACCAAATAAATTACAATACATTTCAATTAGTACTTTTATAAGACTTTTGAATAGTATCTGAATTATTAAAATCTATTTTTCTACTAACTAAAAAGATTGTAAGCCATATATAAAAATAGTGAGAATTATATTACTGAGACCATTATTTTGAATTATATTATACTATTTGTTGGATTTGTACTGCAGTATTCATAAAGGACCATTAAAATCTTCTAGACAACTGACCATTCAAGCTAGTTCACCTCCTTGTGTTTGACCTCAGCCTGACAAGTTGAGTATCTGAAAGTAATGGTTTAGAGATTTAGAATTTATCTTATTTTAGTTTTGATGAAGAAAATACAACAGTAAAGTTGTACCAGAAAATTTATTTAAAAGATTGAATATTTAAATTTTTATGAAGTTTCTATCTTTGTGAACAGTTGCTTAAATCAAGTACCTGATGTTGAGACCTTTATAATGATTCCCTATAAGTATATATAAATGTGTTGTCGAATAATATTTATGAAATGTTATATCAAAGTGTTATTTTATAAGGGCATTACAAAATATGAAATTTTATGTAGAAAAATGATAGTAGTTGTTGTTATGCGTTATTGGTTGTTGATAATAAGTTATATAAATAGCTAGATAGATAGATATGTGTCTAAAATAGTTTCAAGTCTACAGCTTTATATGAATAGCTAGATCACATTCCCTACTTTCCCTGCCTGGAGCATCCTGGAGTTTGTACAGAGCTTGCCTAGAGCATTCTGAAGCTTGTATGGACTTTCAGACTCAATCAGAACCTTTAAACCTTAATAAAAATCTAGAAGAATTAAAGATGATAGATCCGCTTTTACTCTAAATTTAAAACTGATTTTTGTAGTCCGCCCAGCGGTATTCATCTAATAAAAAATCATTAAGGTTGTGTAAGTTAAGAAAAAGCAAAAATAATCAATAATACTTTATAAAATTAATAAAAATAGAAGAAAAATAGTGAAAATTCCATGAAAATTTGAAAAGACTCCTGAGACACCTGAATTTTTTTTTACGTGCACTTTTAAGGCTATAATTACATTTCTTGACCATGAAATAATTATTTCATCTTGTCTCGTAAAATTAACCCCTTTAAAAACATTAGAACCATCCATTCCTTTAGATAAAAATTATATGAAATTAGATTGGCCTTTCCAATATTTAAAGTAACCATCCCAATTTATCATAAAAATATCTCTAAGTGCTGTACTAATCTTAGGATTACCACATCCTTTCTCGAATGATGAATATTCCAACTCTTAAATTTGAATATTTGATTGATCACATATTCATCATCTCTTCAACCTCTTCAACCATCTACTCCAATCTACTCCTGAAACCTAATTTCACTTCATCTTTTCACAAAAATCACTATAAAATTGTCTTCAAAATATCTAGCTGTCTCATATGAACTTTGCGCCAAATACCAGGTTCCTTGTCTGACCTCTAACCCTGGTCTTCCTGGAAAATCTGCCTGTGATCTTTTCAGGCTTAAGAGAATTAAATTTCACTTTCCAATTGTTCCTTCCAGAACAAACTTATATACAGTTCCAGCAGCTTTACCAGATGCTAGAATTCATAAAAAGAGTGTGTAAAAATTCTCCAACCTATTCAGAAATATAAAGGCTAAAACAGCTTCATCCTCCAAAAAATCAAATCCTGAGCTTCCTCCTTCTTCTCAAGATCCTAATCCTTTCTTGACAGTTTCTCTCTTCAGCTTTTATGTAACCTTATTTCCTGACTCTAAGAGTTAGTCATTTGTTTAATCTTTATAATCCACCTACTAATTCCACATCTAGCTGAAAAAACTCTCTCCCAACTCCTAAATTTTCTCCTAAGCTATTGAAATCATAAATAATGATGATGTTGGCCAGGTGCATATTGACTAGATTAAACATTATCCAAAATTTCATAGATATCTCTTCCTATAATTTTGTGATGAAATTAAGAATAAATTCTTAACCTATTTTCAAGAAACCCCTGCAAATAATAATGAAAATCTTATTAAGAGAAGAATATTGATGCAAAGTTTTGATACTGATGTTGAAAGATTTCAAAGAGATTATTTATTTTGACTTTTCTTTTCTTCTTTAAAATTTTAATTCTTTAGTGCTGATAAAATATGTTGTCTGGTTTATCCAATTTTTCTCTCTGATTTAAATTGATATAATCTTGAAATAAATTTTATTTAAACTGTTTTTTACTTGTGATAATTCCACTACTGAGAGAAAGGTTTGAATCCCTTCAGACTCCCCTCTACCAATCTCCAAATTTTCACAGCATGTGAGGGCAGGCTCCACACCTACTGGGATGAATACTTTTGATTAAATTCCTGCCATAAGTCCTCCAAGCTTCCTCCTAAATAGTCTAACAAAGAGACCCACTAATATTACAACTCTTATCCAACTTCTAATAATTCTGCATTGCAACACTCAAATAATTTTTCAACCCTTTAAACCACTCATAAAACTATGTCAGAACTTTTATATTTACCAGAATTTTTTAGCACTTTTATTCCCAGTCTTTTACAATCTTCACCAAAAACCTTTAAAAATTTCCATCTTTCTTTAAACATAATAAATCATTTAATGGCATCTTCATTCCCTAAAGTTGCACCATATTCATCAATGACTAGGTTGTCCAAATGAGTGAGTATTAGTATGAGTAGTGATGAACCAGTGATAAATTAAAAATGACTGAATTGAGTGTCCAAATAGATTAACATTCCCTCCTAAAAATCTTGGGAAACAAAAACTTTAATTGATTGCCATTTTATAGTCTTGTTGGACTAACTCATCTGTGAATTTTCTCCTAAATAGTTTATATAATGAATGAATTGAAATTTTAAAGTCTTGGTGCACCAAAGAGAAAGTTATTTCCAGTTTATGGTCATAGTGAACCAAAGAGTGATTTTTATTGTTTGTTTCCAGTTTATGGTCATGGTAGACAAGTTTCAGAATATGCAAATTTAAGGTCTTGGTGGACCAAACATTCCATTTATTCCAACTGCCTTCTACTATCCTTGAGCCCAAATTTTGCCACTATCTCTTTTTCTCCATTTTCTACCCTCCTAAACAGGTTCCTCTTTTCCATCCTAAGCATCAACTTTTAAATATGACTTCTTCCAACTTCACTTCTTCTAAAGACCAGGACAGTGACTAATTCTCCTTCATTCACCACAAGTGCACCTACCCACACCTACAACCAGAAAAGAAACACCTACATAAGGGCCTGTTACAACTGTTTTGAAAAGAAGAGAAAATTTTCTGGCCTCAAATATTTCTCATTCCCATTTCCAGCCGCCAGTGTTACTTTCAACTGTCATCCTTCTACTGCATCTCCCTAGTCCTCTACCACAAAAAATATTTCTCCTTTTACACTTTCTGCCTTCTTGAACATTCCTTCTGACTCTAAATCCCTGGGTCCTTCTCCATTATTTGCCTCTTTTGCTGATCCATATCTTCAATCCAGGCTCTCTTCTGCCATCCCTAGAACTCCTACTGCTACTAAAGCTATGTTAAGTACATCTCTCTTTAAATCTTTTCTGGATGTTTCTCCTTCTCTATCTAATATCTCTCCACCACCTATAACCAGGCCTATCCCTCTTAATATTGAATTCAGAAGCCCTTATTGTCCTTCTTCTTTTACTTCTTTGAAGAGACCCAGATCTCACAGTCCTCTACCTTTAGGCAATAAGAAAAGAAATAGTCCAATTTTCAAAAGTCCACCTATTCCTACCCAAACTTCTAACTTCTTAACCTTTCTCAAATCACCTTCTTATTACAACACCTTAAAACCCTATTCATCTCTCCTAGAAGAAACATTTGTACCAAATCTGACATTGAACTTTGACCTTGACACAGTTGATTCTAACAAGTATTTTAAAATCTCCTTTCTTCTTTTAAATTTAAGATTATTGAAATTTTTATTATTGACTTAATACATATTATTCTGGATCTCATTATTCTACATCTGCTTATTATATAACTAATCAAGAACTGAATTCAGCTACTGTAAAATTACATGAAGTTTCCCAACAACTATGTCTGATGTTCAATGCTAATATTGCCCATTATAAAGAAAACCCCCCCCTAAAGATTGAGTGTAAGTGTACACTAGGGAGTAAGTCTTGAAATCTTACTTTAATATGGCCACTTGGTTGGATCACCAACAAGATTTTCAATTTGCTGAAATAAAGAATTTAACTAGAATCACTCCAGAAACTTTCACCACACCTTCTTTTTCAAATGAAAAACTTCCACAGATCTACTGGCTCCTCAATAAAAAAAATTAAAGAAACAAAAAAACTATATAAAATTATATAAATTTATTATTATTATATATATATATGTATATATTTTTATTTTTTATTTTTTATTTTTTATTTTTTATTTTTTATTTTTTATTTTTTATTTTCTATTGTTTTTATTATTATAATTATATATTTTTTTTACCTTAAAGTCATTTTATAATAAATTTTTAAACACAAAAATAAAATTTAAAATGAAATATTTTAAAATGAAAATAAAAAAATTTAAAAGATGATCTAAAATTTGAAAATATAAAATATATAAAATAACATAAAAAATATAAGATTCCCCCCAGCCATTTGATGAGCTGTACTTTCAACATCATAACCACATCGAAGTCCTCCTTGATTGTGGGTTGCACATGAAATAAATTATAAATAAACCTAAATAATTTTGAAAAATTTTTAAAACATGAAAAACAAAATAAATAGATGATAACTGGGTGGGCTCCCCCAAATTTTGAAATAATGATTGGAGACCACCAGTGAGTACTATCCTTGAACAAATTAATTTTAATAAAATTAAAAAAAATTCAAACATAAAAAAAACCATGGAAAATTTCAATAAAAAAATAAAATCATGAATCTGGCTTTCAAAGGAGTGTAATCAATTTGATTCTTTAGTGATCCAGATAATAATGTTGACACAGCATCAGCTAGAATCTTGATAGAACCATATATGTATTAATTTTACTGTTGACACAGAATCAGCCAGGCTCTGTATAGAACCAGAGGAACCAGTGACAACATTTCTCCAGTTAGATAAAGCTTATAGCTAAGTAAATAAGGATCTAGGTCCATAATATTGCCCCCACTTTGCTATCAACCTATATCAGGATTACTGCATGTTAAGAGAACTAACTAATGATAAATAATGGAAATATATGACTAATTTAATGAGAGCGTTTAAAAATAAAACCAAAGAAAATAACTTAAAAGTAAAAAAATATCTAAAATCTAAAGTAATCTAGTACAATGTTTAGATTTATTTAACAATGTGGTAGCCTAAAGATTAGTAAAGTACTAGGTTTATTAAATAGGGGGTTTTGGAGTTGTTTATAGTGATTGAAAATCCAATAAAAATCTATAATGATTTATATTGGGAAGAATGGGTGATAAAAATGGTTTAAAAAGGGTAATTCTACAAGTCAAGATTTAATAATTAATTAACAACCTAAAAATAAGAGTATAGGTCTGAAAGTGTATGAAATTAAAGTTAGGATTCTTAAGAACCTTTAGAAATTTTTATAAAATTTTTACTATTTTTCTTCTATTTTTAATAATTTTTAATTTTTCATAATTCACTTTAATTTAATGATTTTTTACTAGATGAATAGGGCTGCGCAGACTACAAAATACAGATGGGATTATACAGGAGAAGTAGCTCTATCATCTATATTTTTTCTATATTTTTTATTAGTTTTTTAAAGTTATAATTGAACCCGTAAGTCTATTAGAGCTCCAGAATGCTCTGGACATGCTCTGTACAAACTCCAGCAATCTCTGGATGAGCTCTGGGATGCTCTGGCTGGGGAAAAAAAGCACATGACATAATATGCATATAAAGCTTTTAGACTCAAAATTAGACATCATCATAGGACATACATGATACATCTTAACTTAAAACAAGAATCATACAACATCACATATTAACAACCACCATCAATATTCTACATAAACAATTATTAAATTGTAATAATCTTATAATAAAAAAAACTTTTACATAACATATTATAAATTTCACTAAAAGTATCATATATATATACTTATAGGGTACCATTAAAAATTTCTCTACTTCAGCAACTTGGTTTTAACAACTATTTCTAATAAAAAATAAAAGCTTCATAAAAGCATATTATTAAATCATTTAAATAACTTTTCTGAATAAAGATTCACTGTTTTATTTATTTCAATCATTACAAAGAACACAGATTCTAAATCTCAATACCATTAATATCAAATAGTGTATTAGTCCTTTTATCTTAAGTAGAGGCTTTAACTTAGTTAGTTGTGAGGTCTTTATTTACTTAAAGGGACTGGGTTTTCTTAAGTTTATCCAAATCCTTTGTATTCTTCTTACAGCAAGGCAACTGTAAGAGTCTTTCTACATTGGTGGCTACCAATGTGGGGCTCCAATTCTCTAGCTTTTAATCAATCTTACTTGGTATCTGGAATTTTTTAGCCTGCAAGAGGCTTATTTAACAAAAAATTATATTATTTTAATGGTTTAAATTATACTTTTGAGATGTCTTCTGCTGATGAATCTGGTTTTTCTCTTCCTGTAAATGCGTTGGTCATGATTATATCTTGGGATAGGCCCAAGTTTAATGAGGAAGAAAATAAATGGTTCTTAAATCAGTATAAAGCTGCTACTCCTGTTTATGGGTCTTCACATTTGGAAATGATAAAGCAGATTAGGTTCTTTATTGTCAAAAGAGAGGTGGAAATAGAGGCCATTGCTTTAGATGGTTATAAGTAGTGGGACTGGTTGGAATCATCAAAAGAGATGGTTGATAGATAGGGAGTCAGGTATACTATGGTGGAACTTAACAAGATTTTCAGTGATTGGAAAGTTAAAGGTGGTTTTTCGACTGTGGTGGACTTCTAAAAGTTATGTAGGGATATTTATGAAGTGGTGGAATATTTGATTCTGGTGGAAGAGATAGGTCATGAAAATCAGGAAAAGGATTGTTTTGGTCATCTTTCAGTAGAGATATCAGGATGAATGTTTCAAGGGGAATTTCTAGAAAGAATTTGATGAAGGATCTTCTGAGTGGGGAACAGAAACTGCCTTCTCTAGAGGTCATTAAGGAAAATATTCAGGCTTATTTAAAACTTATGGCATTGGAAAAATATCAATATTCCTGCACCCATTATGTTAGCAAGGTTATTGAATTTTTGGCCGCAAATAAAGATATTATGGTCAAGGCTCAGGAGGCAAAGAAGGATAAGTTGTGACAGCCTGGTTGTAAGGTTGAGAGGAATGTTGATAATAAAATGTTGGATAATTTAGCTGATTTGACTAAGAAGCTTAAAATAATTGTTCAAGAAACTCATAAGGCAATCAAAGTGCCTGTGGCTTTATCATCTATGTCTTCTTCTTTTCAATCAAAAGTTTATGAGAGGAGGAATTATGGATTTAATGGAAACAGAAACCAGTTTAATGAGAATGAGAATGAAAATGGTGGTAGTAATTGAAATGGTAATGGTGGAAATTGTTTTAGAGGTGGTTATGGCAAACCTAGGTTGTGCTCCTATTTTAATAGGAGGGGGCACAAGGCAGCAGATTGTTATTTTTTTTTAAAAGGACTTGAAAGCTGGTAGATTCAAATTTGATGGAAAGGTTTATAAATTTCCAGATGGCTCTTTCATCAAAACCAGTGATGGGAAAGCTATTTTGGATTTAGTTAGGTTGAATATGATGGCTGAATGGAGAGCCAGGTTTGAAGAGTTGACAGGTGATGATGATGAAAATATCAAAGGTGGAAATGATGGTGGAAAAGTTGATAAGGGAAAAAAAGGAGGTCATTATGGCCACTTTTACAATGTCTTTTGGTGGATTGGAGCTGGGAATTGTTGCTAATATGGATGGTAACTGTAAGATTGGGGAGTATGATGTTGATGCTTCCAGAAGAGCAGCTGCTACTAAAGTCAAAAGTAGCATTCAAAGCTAGCTTAGGGAAAAACCAGGAAAGGAAGAAATTAAAAAGTTGCAAAAGAAACCTTACTCTAAAAAAAAAAATTATGAGATGTGGAAGGGGATGGCAGATATGGGGCCTCCCAGTTTTCAAAAATTTGGCTTAAACAGTGAGCCTATGTCTGAAGAAGATGAATCTGATTTTGAGGAAGATTTACCAATAGCTTCTCTTCCCTGAACAAGTTTTGCTGGTCCTACTCCTATGGAAGGGGTAAGGAGAACTAGTGATTGATCTGGTTCAGTGAAAGAAGCTGGTGACAGAGATGGGGTTATGGTAGATGAAGATGTTGTTATTGGGGGTGAAGATAGAAATGGGTGTCCTCAAGAGTTTTGCAGGGTCAATGTTATTATAATTAAATTGCAATATGAAATATCAGTAGTATCTGGTTAAGAAAATTCTATGGAAATGGTTTTGGTAGAGTTAATCAACTTCAGACTCCTTTATCTTTGGGGGAGTTACTTACAGTTAGTCCTGCCCTTTCAGAGAAGCAAAAAAAGCATCTGAAAAGTAGAAGTGTATCAGTAGGATCAGTGAAGTATATTTGTGAAAATGCAGAGAAGTTTGGAGAGGAGGTGGAAATTCATTTTTCTGTTCCTTTAGGGTATTTAGAGGTAATATTAAATGGAAAAGGGGTGAAGGTTCTGGTGTATTCTGGGTCACAAATTGGTTTAATTTCATTCAAGAAATCAACCATTATAGGCTTTCCAGTTAAATCTGGTAGTGGTGGCAACCTAGGAGGTATAGGTGGGCATGCCACCAAACTTATGGGGATGGCTGAACATTTCAAGTTAAGTGTAGGTGGATCTGTTGGAAGGGTGCATTTTTTAATGGCCAAAGGAGCTGTGAAAAAAGTTCTTGGTGGGCCAACTTTAACAGATTTTTAAGCTCAAATCAGATATCAGAGTGGTATGAGAGTTAGTTTAGAGATTACAGGAGATGATATGAGATGGCTTCATATGTGGTTGGCACCTCCAGGAGATGAGGGCTGGGATACTAGGCATGGATTAACCACTATGCGCCAAGAAGAGGAAAACTAACAGGCCAGCTTCTGGTGAATTTAAAAAAAGTTAATTATGAAGACAATCATATTTTGGGGTAGATAGGGCTGATTTCTCTAATGTTGCAATCTCTCCCCAAGAAGAGATCCTAGATTACAATAGGTCAGCTCACTTGGAGATAATTCAAGTGGATTCAAAATTATATTCTGTTAATATATCTTTGGAATGTCATTATGTTATGGAACTTTCTATATGCATAATATCTTTATCAAATTATTCTATAAGTTTTTAAAATGTTTTAAAGGGAAAGATGGGATGTATAATTTTGGATAAAAATTTTAATGGGAATTTCAAATATAGTGATGAAATATGTGGTGAATAATTATATGTCTTCATGAAAGAGGATAAACTGAAATTATCTCACTCAAACCAACAATAAAAATCTTAGTATAATTAATTCACAAAAAATAATATTTGTGATGATTCTATTTCTGTCCTCCAGCAAGAGTTTAAAATGCCTACTTTATTTACTGGGGATGTTATGGCAGAAAATGGTAAAAAAGGTGTTGGAAATTAGATGAGAAATTAGACAACAGAAAAGCGGGTGGTTATGACAATATTAAAAATGAAAATCATATTTCAACTAATTTGTTTCTGATTATGATAACAAATTATATGATGGTGAAACCATAATGAATCAAGTATCTCAAGTCAAAGTGGATGTTGATTCAGCAAAATATAAAAAGGTAGCTAATTAACTTAGACCAATTAATAAGCTGCTTCTGGACAAATTAAATCCGCCTTTGAGAGGACCAAATTTATTAAGAGATACATATGACTTCCCTTTAGTCAAGAAACCACTTAAATTTTCTGAAACTTCAAGGATTACTTTTAAGAGATTGGAGGTTGTTAGTTTTGGACCTGAAGATTGGCTGTCAGGTATAGAAAAAAAATTTTTGTTGGATGTGATGGTTAAGAGAGAGAAGGCCATTTCATTTGTAGAAGAGGAGAGAAGTGTATTAAAGCATCATTAAGGGGAGCCCTACAATATTCCAGTTGTTTTTCATGAACCATGGCAACAGAAACCTATTCCAATACCCACTTCTTTAAAAGAAAATTATATTGAAGTCATTAGAGAAAGAATTTGAACTGGATTATATGAATAGTCATCATAAAGTTATTTGAGTCCAGTCTTATGTATTAAAAAACCTAATAGAAGCTTAGACTAGTTCACAATATAAGAGAATTAAATAGGGTTATGATAAATGATGCAAGAATAACTATGCAATATAGGGGGTGGACTTGCTAGCAAGTCCTCAACCTGAACTCAGATGGAACTCAGATGGAACTCAGACTGAACTCATACTGAAACCATACTTAACTCTACTTGAAAACCCACCTAAAACTGTTCTGCTGAGTGGTGTTTATCCCTGATTGTATGGTTCCTTTATCAGTAGCTAAATGTGTGTTCAATCCATGGTGAGTTTGGGTCCAAGGTTGCGGACTTGCTAGCAAGTCTGCCCCCCATATTGTGTGGTGAATACCACCTAGTGCAAAGGAGTTTGTAGAGATGTTTGCAGGAATAGTTTGTTATGTTTTTGGAGTTATAAAGGGGGGATATGATGATAAAGACTTACATCCAGATTCTAGGCCTCTCACAACTTTTGATACACCACTTGGATGATTACAGTTAACAAGATTAGCTCAAGGAGCAACAAATTTAGTTTCTGTTTATCAAGCCCAGATGGCTTGGATTCTAAAAGACAAAATTCCACAATATGATGGTATATTTATTGATTATGGTGGAATTAAAGGACCTTTAAAAGATTATGGTGATGAAGTTTTGAAGGAAGATCTAGTGATACAAAAATATATTTGGGAATATGCTGCTGTTTTAGAGAGGATTTATTTTAGGATTGAAGAGGCTGGATTTACTATTTCAGGCTCCAAATTTTCTTTTTGTGTTGCAGCTTTGGAAATTTTAGGTCATGTGGTATGTAGAGAGGGTAGGATTATGTCAAAAAAGAAGTCAAACAAAATTCAGTCGTGGCCAAGAACCAAGAATATGACTGAAGTCAGAGGGTTTTTAGGCATATGTTTTTATTTTGAAATATTTATCAAGGACTTTTCTTCATTGGCTGCTCCTTTGAGATGGTGGACTAGGAAGGATTCTGACTGGGAATGGAATGAAGAGTGTGAAGAGGCCTTTGATAGATTGAAGAAGGTTATTGGGGAAGATATTATCCTGAATAAGTTAGATTAGTAAAAAGCTGCAAGTAGAGTTTATTTAGCATTTGATTCTAGTCAGATTGCTTCTGTGGAGGTTTTGTCACAAATGGATAAATCTGGCTATATAAGAGCAGTCAGGTATGAATCAGTGGTTTTCACTGAGGTGGAGTCAAGATATTCTCAACCAAAATTGGAACTTTTTGGTGTGGCAAAAATTCTCAAGATGCT
This sequence comes from Hemileia vastatrix, assembly GCA_030280995.1. Lineage (NCBI taxonomy): Eukaryota > Fungi > Basidiomycota > Pucciniomycetes > Pucciniales > Zaghouaniaceae > Hemileia > Hemileia vastatrix. The sequence goes on along the minus strand of JASXTE010000004.1, from coordinate 13,793,290 downwards.
TCAAAATTTCTACTGGGGTCAACACTTCAAGGTAAATGTGGAAACAAAATCTTTAACTCAAATGATAAATCTCCCTAGTTTACCAAATACACCCATGACCAGATGGGTAGCTTTTATAAAAAATTTTTCTTTTGATTTGGTTCATAAGCCTGGAAAGATGTTTAATATGCCAGTTGGATTATCAAGAAGACAACCTACTGAATAAGATTCTGACTCAGAAGAATTTGATGTAGATATACCTGTAATCAAGGCCAGCACAAAAGTTTCTGAAGACTTTCTTTACCTCCCCCATGAGGTAAACTGGTGGGTTTAATATGTGTAGATAGAAATGAAAACCTCCACCATCAGGATAAAATGGAGAATAATAAAAATATGGAAAATTATGTGTTTTGGGTGTTTGATAAAGGTATAGATAAATTTGGTAAAAAAAGAGGTTGGAGATGTAGTGTATATAGATGAAAATGGTGAAATTGTGTGAGATAGTAGAAAACTGATGAATGGTGTATATGTTATGGTAAGGTAAACTCTTACAGTCGCCTTGCTGTAAGCAGAATCCGGAGGAGATATGTGGATTTAGCTGAAAACCCCGTCCTTCCAATAAAAATAACAAAGTAGGTGTTCTAAATCACTAAGCTAACCAATCTACTTAGATCTGATTGATAAAAATAATGAAACTCTAAAATATTTAACGCTTATTGAGATTTAAAGAAAGTGGCTGTTGATAAAAGAAATACTGATAACAACAATTAAGGTGTACCAGTGAAAGATCTGAAAAGATTGACTTTTATGTTTTTATAATAATTTGAATTTTTATGAGACAGCAATAATCAAGTCCCAGCGATGAAGACCTTTCTAAAGATACCCTATATGAAGTGTGATTTAAATTGTTGAATTGTATTTCTAAAATGTTATGTAAAAATAATAAATGTTATAAGGGTATTATAAATTATTTAATTTGTTGAGTAATAAAAAAATGAGACCGTGGTGGTTAATGATTAAGCTGTATGATGTGTCCCCCCCTCTCAATTTCGAGTTTGAGAAGTGCTTAAGTATTCCTAGTCACGTGCCTAAGTTTTCCCCTCCAGAGCTCTTCCAGAGTCAATCCGGAGCCCGTACGGAGTCAAAGCGGAGTCCGTACGGAGTCCGTCCGGACTTCCGGACTCAATTTAGAACCTTAAAACTATAATAAAAATTCTAGAAAAATTACACATATAAGAGCTACTTCCCCTTTACATACCAAACTAATTTTCGTAGTCTGCGCAGCTCTAATTACCCCGTGAAAATTCATCAAAGTTAAGTAATTTTGTAAAACGTAAATATTTCTATAAAACTTTAAACTTCATTTAAAAATATAAGAAAAATAGTAAAAATTCTGGGAAAATTTCCCAAGGTTCTTGAGTGACTCGAATTAATACTTATAAATTTTTCAGACCGTAAAAATAAGTTTTCTCCGTAAAATAAATTGTTTTCGTGTAGGCATTCGCTCGTGACCAATTTCTTCATTTTAAAACTCAAATAAATTAAATAAAACCCTTTTATAAAAAATAATAACGCCAATCTTGCACGCCGTAATAACTCCATTTACATATTTAGGTGCCGTACTAAACTTTAGGCTACCACATCCTCCCTCCAATCGAGAATGTCCCCATTCTTAAAACTTTGCATAAGTGGTTGAACACAATATTCATCTTTAACCTTCAACCACCATCTTCTTTAATCAACTATAAAATTCAACTTCATCAATATGTCTTCCAAAGAACTTGTCACTCCATGTGAACTCTGCGCTCGATACCAGGTACCTTGTTTAATGTCCAACCCTAATCTTCCTGGCAGAACAGCTTGCGACTTATGCCGTGTGAAAAAAGTCAAATGCAACCGGCCAATAGTTCCTTCTAAAACAAACGTATATTTAGGACCAGCAGCTCTCCCTGATCCCTCAACTTCTAAAAAGCGATCCAAAATTCCTGTCTTCTTAAAACGAATAAGATCAAAAACAGCTTCAAAAGTTCAATCTTCATCAGCGGATCCCGGCCTAATTTTGCCTTCACAAGATCCTAATCCTATAACGCCAGTACCCCCAACTAACTTTGCTGAGACTATGTTTCCTGGCTCTAAATGTAAGACCCTATTTATCTTACTAAAAAAAACTTTTAATCAAATTTGACTAAACCTATGACTTAATAACATATTTGAACTTCTAGCTGTCGAAATAACCAACACTGATGATGTTGGTAGAGTGAAGACGGACTATATCAATCATTACCCAAATTTTCATCGCTATCTTTTTCTTGACTTTACTAATGAGTTGAAACGAAAAATGCTGGCCTATTTTCAAGAAACTCCAGCTAATAACCATGAAGACCTCATGAAAAGAAGAATTTTAATGCAAAGCTTTGATAATGATGTTGAACAATTTCAAAGAAATTATCTTTTCTAACAGTATAACTTGATAAAATTTTGTTTTTGCTTGGTCTTCTTAAACTTTCAACATAAATGATTTTTTCTTTCTTCTCTGGCTTGATATAACATAAAATAAAATAAAATAAATCTTGTGATGATTCCACTACTGAGAGCAAGGTTTGAATCCCTTCAGACTCCCATATACCAGTCTTCCTTCTTGTCACAGCATTGAGAGAGTGGATCTTCCTATGAGCCGAATACTCCTGATTCCAACCTCATAGGGCCCCCCACTGAGCCGAATTCTATGATTCCAATCTCGCCATAAGGTCCTCCAAGCTTCACACCAAAAAAAAAATGGCCTAACTATGAGGCACTAAAAAAAAATCATTCCCTAAAATCCAACTACCATCCTAACTTCTGATTCCTTCATCACAATTTTCAAACTTTGCTATACAGCAAACCCATAAAATACTTTTGCCAGGCTTCCAATAATAATATTAGCTTTAGACCATGTTAAAGCGCCACAAATTTCACCTAATTAACCATTATGCTTTCCTTAGCATCATTACCACCTAAAATTTTAACCTCCTAAAGCTTATCAGCACCCAATTCCAGAAATAATTGAATAACCAGTTTAGAGTCTTAGTGGACAGTGTTAAATTAAAAGATTGAATTGAGTTATCCAAACAAGATTGACATTCCAATTTAAAGTCTTGGTAGACCAAACATATAATCGATTGCCAGTTTATGGTCTTGGTGGACCAAAGATCGTTTAGGTGCATAAATAACTTGATATATTCCTAAGTAAGGCCTAGGCTTGACCAAAGATTGAATAAATTGATAATCCAGTTTAATGTCATAGTGGACCAAACATTTGATCGACAAGTAATCCAGTATAAGGCCATAGTGGTCCAATGAATGTTGAATTATCCTGCAGATATTAATTTTCCAGTTTAAAGTCATAGTGGACTAAACAATGAATGAACTACCAGTTTAAAGTCATGGTGGACCAAACATTTAATCGATAAGAAATCCAGTTTAAGGTCATGGTGGACCCAACAGCTTGATAACAATCCAGTTTAAGGTCTTGTTGGACCTAACAACTTCTCTATCCTTGAACCCAGATTTTGCCACCAGCTTTCTTCATCCTAGTTTCAAGTTTTCTTCTTCAAAAAAAAATATCTCCTAACAAGATGAAACCTTCTGACTTCATTGCTTCAGCTGATCAATCTTGCAAATATTGTGCCTTCACCCATAGGGAATGTATCTTCTCTTTTAACTGGCAAAAGCACACTTATAACAGGGCCTGTTTATCCTGCTATGAGAAGAAAAGAAAATGTTCTGGCTTGAACTGTGGTTCTTTCCCCATCACTGCTACTAGCTTCGCCGCCTTCTGCAATCCTCCTCCTTCTTCTTCACCTTCTACTCCACCCCCTATTCCATCAACCTCTAAAGATCCCATACCTTTTTCTCCATCAGCCTATTTAAATCTATCTCCATCACCTAATCCTCTGGGTCCTTCTCTCCAATCTAGACTTGCTGCTACTCCCCCAAGAACTATTGCTGCTCCCAGGGCCATGCTTCAACCTTCTAACAATTCTTCTCCTTCTTCCAACATCTTGAAGCACAAAAGGTCCTATAATAGCCAGCAGTCTTCATCTTCTCTTGTATCATCCAAAAGGCCCAGAACATCTACTTCAAACACCAAATCCAACACCAGTCCTCCTCATCTATCAAAAATAAAAAATCCTTTTCTAAACATAAAAAATCCCACTCCATTACCAAGTAAGCCATTTATCTATGATCATGATAGTGTTGACACAGGTTAGTTGTCTCTTTTTATTTTCTTAATCTTCAGGTTTTAATTTGCTGATATTTTAATTTGATAAGCGTCCACTGGTTCTCCAATTTCATATTCTGCTTATGAACTACCAGAACCTAATCCAAGCTTTCCTAGAGTTCCCATTCACCTAGTGTCTGAAAAGCTTTTTGCCAATTTTAATAACCTTATCGCTTATTTCCAACGATACCCGCCCTCTGATAGATCAGAATCTTGGATGAGAGAGCAACTGTTAAGAGACCTTTTCAAAATAGCCAACTGGATTCAACACTATCGTGACCGTGAAATAAGATTCGAATCCCAGGAAATCAATCAAGGTCCTTCTAAATTTTCTAATTTCGATTCTTCAAAAGATAACAACCCTTGATGGCGCTCTTCCTGGTATGTAGCTTTCTTGAATAATGTTTGAAAAATAAAATATAAACATCTAAACTACCTAAAACTAAAATACCTTTTATTATTATTATTTTTTTTTTTTTATATTATTTTTTTTTTTAATTATTTTTTAGATTATTATTTTTATTTTTTTATTTTTATTTTTTTTTATTTTTATTTTTTTATTTTTATTTATTTATTTTTATTTTTATTTTTTTTATTTTTATTTAGTTATTTTTTTTTATTTTTTTTTTTATTACCATTTAAAATAAAAGATTTTTTTAAAAAAGATAGTTTTGAAATAAAAGTTAAAATTTAATTTTTAAAGAAAGATAAACGAATGTGAAAAGAAGGATAAAAAAGTAATAAAAAAAATTTCAAAATAAAATTTTAAAAGATGCCCCCCGGCCATTTGATGAACCGTACCCTCGACATCATACCCACATCCAAGTGCAACTTGATGTGGTTACACAATTTTAAGAAATTGAAAAGAAAAGAAAATAAATGAAAGTTTTTTTTTTAAAAGATAATTTTTATAATGATGATCACTGGGTGGGCTCCCTCCAATTTATAAAAATGATTAGAGACCACCAGTGAGCATCACCTTTACAATAATTCATAATATATATTAAAGAATAGAAATCACAATCTAACATAAAAAAAATCAAAAACAAAATAAGAAAATCTTGAATCCGGCGTTGAGAGCGGTGTCTCTTGATTCGTTCCAGTTTATAGTCTTAGTGGACTTCCTAAAATTAAAAGACAAAGCCAGGATTCAACTAGAAACAGGGAAAATTTTGGAAACGAACATTATGGGGTAATTGTGTATAGAGCAGCCAGCCCATCAATTACCCCCACACTTGCCAATATTAAATTAAGAAGGTTCCCCTGTGAACACTTCTTCCAATAAATTTTTAAAAATTTTCCAACACTATCTTCACTCATATTTTAAGAATTTTAAGTTTTCGAAAATTTCAAAGAAGGTCTTCTTGCATTTCATTAAGTTTCATCACAGTTTCGTTGCCCATATGCAGTGTAACGATAGTAAATTATTTGATAAAAAAAAGATAGTTTATCCTCGTTGCGGAGGAATCCATAAAATTTCGTAGATATCATAGTTTATCCTCATTGCGGAGGATCCATAAAATTTAAGAAGTTTCATAGTTTATCCTCATTGCGGAGGAATAAATTTAATAAAAATCATTAAAATTGTAGTTTATCCTCATTTCGGAGTTCGTCCATATAATTTCATAAATGTCATTAAAATTGTAGTTTACCCTCATTTCGGAGTTAGACTTCGGCACTCCTGGTGCCTCTAGGATAGAACCTTTTCACTTGATCGGCCGCTACCCTCTTCTTCAATACTACTCCATCCAACTCTTCTAGCACATATGAACCGCCGGAAACTTGCTCCTTGATTTTATACAGTCCATTCCACCTATCTGCAAACATTTTTCCCCACTGACTTTCCAAACTCCTATTATACACCAGGACCATATCTCCTGGGTTCAAAGGTTTCCTTAATCGATGTGCCAACCGCTCATCCCAATATCTAACTGATTGATTTCGGATCTTCATCATCCGCGAATATGCCTTTTCTAAATATTCTTCTTTCTTTTCTAGCTGCATCATTCTTGCACACAATAATTCTTCAGTAGTTTTGACCGTGTCCCAGTCAACTCCAAGATATGATTCAGCTTCTAAATCAACCGGTAAAACTGCTTTCTGTCCAAAAACAAGTTCATAAGGTGAAAATCTGGTCGTCCTTTTGGCAGTGATTCGATCAGCAAATAAAACTAAAGGTAAATAGTGCCTCCACTTTTCGGCACTTGTCCCACACATTTCAACTAAAGCATCCTTAATAACTTGATGCCCTCTTTCAACCATGCCTTCAGCTTCAGGATAATATGGGGTTGCTACCCTAACCTTTGATCCAACTTTCAATATGGCCTCTTTAAACTCTGTCCCAAATTCAGGACCTCCATCTACTGTTACCAACTTCATCACCCCATACCTATATACCCAATTATTCAAAAAAAATTCTGCCACATTTTTGGCAGTTAAATTAATAAGAGGCGCTGCCTCTACCCAACAAGATAAATCATCTCTGGCCACAATTAAATATTTATACCGTCCCTCTTTTATATGAACGGCATCTAAACTAACTCTTCCAAAGAGCGTATATTCACCGGTCGCGCGTCCAGGTTCTTTTGGCCTTAAATAACTTCGTCTTTGACATTCTTCGCATGACTGAACCCACTGTTTAACAGCCATCTTCATGCCAGGCCACCAAAATTGATCAGAAATTCTTCTAAACGTTTCTCCAATGCCTCTATGCCCGAGATCTTCATGCAGTGATTTCAAAACTAATTCTTGCCCCTTCTGTTGAGTTATAACTACTTGAGGATTTGGATACCTCCTCCTCATTAAACGTCGACCAGATAGGTAAAACGTAGATGACTTCCTCTTGATAGCCACCCATTCATCGTCTTCACAATCTTCTGGCCTCTCTAAAGTCAACAAATATTTGACTAACAAAAAATAAAAACCAGTCTGACCCCAGACTTCATCTTGAAAATCGATTAATATAACATCAATAGGGACTTCTCTATCACCAATATCACCTGCACATGAATGAGCCAATAATCGTTGACCCCTAAATAAATTTTTAATCGAGCTATGTCGACGTTTTTCTTCTGAACCTTTGGATCCTTCGAAAACCGTATTTGAAAATACCTCTTTCTCTTTATCCACCTTTTTATTTAAATTCTCTAATTCTCCAACATATACACCATTCCTTAAATTACTACTATCCCACACTACCAATCCATCTTCCTCTACATACACCACATCTTCTTCTACCTCCTCTCTGCCGAATTTATCTACACCTTTTCCAACACCTTTATTAACATAAAAACTATTTTCCAGTTTATCCTCTTGGTGGAGGTCATCATCATCATAATCTAAACACAATAGTCCTGCCAGTTTAACCTCATGGGGGAGGTATGGAAAGTCTTCAGCTCCTTTAGTGCTGGCTTTGATAATAGGTATATCTTCATCGAACTCTTCTGAGTCTGAATCTTCTTCAGTGGGTGGTCTCCTTGATAAACCATCTGGCATAGTAAAAGTTTTGCCAGGCTTATGAACTAAATCAAACGAAAAATGTTGAATAAAAGCTACCCATCTCGTCATGGGTGCGTTCGGTAAACTTGGGGAATTAATCATCTGGATTAACGATTTCGCATCCACTTGCAACTCAAAATGTTGCCCCCACAAAATATGCTGAAGTTTCTTCAGTATTTTTGCCACACCACATAATTCCAATTTTGGTTGAGAATATCTTGATTCGACCTCAGTAAATACTACAGATTCATACCTAACTGGCCTGATGTAACCAGCTTTATCCATCTGAGACAGAACCGCCCCAGCTGCAACCTGACTTGAATCAACTGCTAAATAAATTCTACCAGCATCTTTTCCATAATCTAACTTGTGCAGGACTAAATCCTTCCCTACAACCTCCTTCAACTTCACAAACGCCTTCTCACACTCTTCATCCCACTCCCAGTCTGCATCCTTTCTCGTTAACCGTCTCAATGGAGCTGCCAATGAAGAAAAGTCCTTAATAAACATTCTAACATATACGCAAACGCCTAAAAACCCTCTAACTTCGGTCGTATTCTTGGGTCTTGGCCAGGACTGAATTTTGTTAACTTTCTTCTTGGACATAATCCTACCCTCTCTACATACCACATGGCCTAATATTTCTAAGGCTGGCACACAACATGAAAATTTTGAACCTGAAATAGTTAAACCAGCCTCTTCAATTCGAAACAAGATTCTTTCTAATGTAATTGCAAATTCCCAAATGAATTTGCGTATCCCGGGATTCTCTTCCAACACCTGGTTATCATAGTCGGTTGTTGGTCCCTTAATTCCTCCATCATCTATAAAGATTCCAGCATATTGTGGAATTTCGTCTTGAAGGATCCAAGCCATCTGAGCTTGATAAACTGCAACCGAATTTGTTGCTCCTTGAGGTAATCTTGTTAACTGTAAACGTCCAAGTGGCGTATCAAATGTAGTGAGTGGCCTTGAGTCCGGATGTAACTCTCTCTCATCATATCCACCCATAATATCTCCCAAACCATAACACACTCTCCCTGCAAACGCTTCAACAAACTCCTCAGCACTAGGCGGTATCCCAGCATCCTTTATTGTAACCCTATTTAATTCCCTAAGATCATGAACAACTCTAAGCTTGCCATTCGGTTTCTTGATACAAAATACAGGACTAGAATAACTTGACGTTGATTGCTCATACAGTCCAGTGCGTATCCGTTCTCTGACAACTTCAATATAGGCTTCTTTTAATGCAGCCGGAATAGGAATCGGTTTCTGCTGCCACGGTTCATGACATACCACAGGAATCTTGTAAGGCTCCCCATAGGAATGCTTCAACACACCCCTCTCCTCTTCTTCAAAAGCAATGGCCTTCTCTCGCTTGACCATCACATCCAACAACAACTTCTTCTCTTCTCCAGACAACCAACCATCAGGTCCAAAATTAACAACACCCAGTCTCTCAAAAGTGATTCTTGACGTCTCAGAAAATTCAGGCGGATTCTTTACCAAGGGACTTTCATAAGGATCTCTTGATAACCTTGGTCTTCTCAAAGGTGGATTTAATTCAGCAGGTAGCGGCTCATTAATAGGTCGAACTTTATTTGCTACTTTCTTATATTTGGCTGCGTCCACATCTAAATTAACTTGAGGTACAACATCGCCATTAAAACTTTCATTAAATGAATCTTCTTCATTGTCAGAATCGGAATAAGAAAAATTAGAAAAATATTTTATTTCATTTTTAAATTTTACCCTTTTCTCCTTTCCCTCGTCTAATTTATAAACAGATTTTCCAACACCTTTGCTTCCCTTATCCAACAGTAAATCACCCGTAAAGAAAGTCGGCAGTTTAACCTCTTGCTGGAGGACCGGAATTGAATTTTCACAAAAATTATTTTTTTGTGTTTTAATTATACTGAGATTTTTTATCGGATTTTGATGTGATATTTGCAGTTTACCCTCTTGCTGGAGGTCCAAAATAGAAGGAGTTAATTGCAGTTTAACCTCTTGCTGGAGGCCCGAAATAGAAGGAGATAATTGCAGTTTAACCTCTTGCTGGAGGTCCGAAATAGAATTTTCACAAAAATTATTTTTTTGTGTTTTACTTATACTGAGATTTTTTATTGAGTTTTGACGAGTTAATTGCATTTTACCCTCTTGCTGGAGGTCCGTGATAGAAGGAGATAATTGCAGTTTAACCTCTTGCTGGAGGCCCATATACATACCCTTCCAATTTTTATCCAACCTAATTTGGCCCATTTTGCCTTTTTCACCGTTTTTAAATTTAATAGAAAAACCGGGTAAATCCAATAAACATATAGAAAAGTCCATAACGTATTTGCACTCCAAAGTAATATTAACAGAAAATAATTGAGAATCCACTTGAATTATCTCCAAGTGAGCTGACCTATTGCAATCCGGGATCTCATCCTGAGGAGAGATTACAATATTAGAGCGATCAGCCCCTGCTACCCCAAAAAATGAGGGCTTTCATCCCTTTCCAACAAACATAATTCACCAGAAGCCGTCCGTTTTATATGCCGCTTCTTGGTGCAAACACAACACTGGCACAGAGTAGTAATCCCTGGCCGTGTTTCCCAACCTTCATCTCCAGGAGGCGCTAACCGCATATGTAACCTCCGCATATCTTCACCAGTGATCTCCAAACTAATCCCCATGCCAGCTTGATACCCTATCCTGGCCTCAAAATCCATCAAAAAAGGACCACCAAGAACAGTTTTGACTGCTCCTCTGGCCACATAAAAGTGAACCTTACCAACAGATCCACCAATGCCTAACCTGACATGCTCAGCAGTACCCATCAGCTCTGTTGCATGCCCTCCAATACCTCTGAGGTTTCCCCCAGTTCCACTTTTAATTGGCAAGCCTATACTCGTTGCTTGCTCCAATGAAATTAAATTAATTTGAGACCCTGAATCGACCAAGGCCTTTACTTCTTTACCATTAAGAGTTACCACCAGGTAACCCAGGGGAGCGGAAAAATGCGTATCTACATCTTCCCCAAACTTCTCAGCATTTTCACAAATATATTCCACCTCTCCAGTGGAAACCCGACGCCTCGTCAAATGCTTCTTTTGCTTTTCAGCAAGCGCCGGACTAATCGTAAATAACTCCCCCAAAGATAAGGGAATCTGCAGTTGATTCACCCTATTCAAAACTGCGTCCATCGCATTAGCTTGACCAGAAACTACTGGCCGCTCATACTGGACCTTTGATTTAACAACCTTGGCTCTGGGTACCTCTTGAGGTCCAACCGAGCCATCTTCACCCCCCATTATAACATCTTCACTTTCTATAACCCTAACTCCGTCACCAGCTTCTTGCACTAATCCTGATCCATCGCTAGTCCTTCTTACACCCTCCATTGGGATGGGACCGCTAAAACTTGGTCTGGGTAGAGACGCCAACGGTACATCCTCCTCAGAATCCGAATCATCCTCTGGCATAGGCTCACCATTTAAATCGAACTTGCCATAACTAGGGGGCCCCATATCAGCAATCCCCTTCTGCATTTTATATAATTCGTCCTTAGAGTAAGGGTTCAATTTGTTGGCGGCAGTTTGAGCACTAGAATTCTTGTCCTTAGAGTAAGGGTTCACTTTGTTATTGGCCTTGCCAGGATTAGCCCTCAATTGGCTCTGAATGCTACTTTTTGCCTTAGTAGCGGCTGCTCTTCTAGCAGCATTAACATTGTATTCGCCAGCCATACAGCTACCCTCCACCTGGGCAACCGTCGCCAGCTCTAAACCACCAAAAGAAGTAGAAAACGTGGCTTTACTGACCTCTTTCTCCTTGCCCTTGTCAGCTTTACCACCATTACCATTACCATTTTTGCCACCCTTGGCATTAACATCTTCATCCGTCACCTCTTCAAATCTGGCTCTCCTTTCAGCCGTTAAACTTCTTCTGACCAAATCAGAAGGAGACTGTCCATCACTGGGCTTGATGAACGAACCATCGGGAAATTTATAAACTTTACCATCGAATAAAACTCGCCCAGCATCCATATCCTTATCAAGAGCAAAACAAACTGTTGCTCTATGCCCTCTCCTATTACAATAGGAGCACACCTTTGGCTCATCATAGCCACCTCTATAATTACTACCACCATTCCCACCATTTCTCCCATTGCCTGGGAAGCGGTTACCGTTGTTATTGCCATTATAATTTCGACGCTCATAACCTCTAGACTGATAAGAAGTCGACGTCGACGAAGAAGCGATTGGGGCCTTGTTGGCCTTCTGGGTTTCTTGAACAAATATTTTTAATTGTTTTGTTAAATCGGCCAGGTGATCGACCATCTTATTGTCTACATTGCCCTCAACTTTAGCAGCCGGTAATCCCATTTGTGCCTTCTTGGCCTCCTGGGCTTTGACCATAATATCGTTGTTTTCGGCCAAAACTTTGCTAACCTTGCTAACATATTGAGTGCATGACTCTTGATATTTTTCCAACGCCAATAACATTAGATGGGCTTGAATGTTGTCCTTGATAACCTCCAGAGCCGGCAGTTTCTGCTCACCATTAGGCAGTTCCTTCATTAAATCTTTTCTTGAAAGATCCTTCAAGACGTCCATACGAATATCCCTGCTGCATGCTGACCAAAACAAATCTTTTGCTTGGTTCTCATGCACTAACTCGTCCACCAGTATAAGATATTCCACCACTTCATCAAACTGAACACAGAGCTTTTTGAAGTCAGCCATAGAAGAAACACCACCTTTTGCTTGCCAGTCTCCAACAATTTTATTGAGGTCCATCATAGTAAACCTAACACCCCATCTATCAACCATAGCTTTAGAAAGCTTAACCCAATCCTTGTCCTTGAATGCCTGCATAGCAATAACCTCTTTTTCCACCTCCCTATCGGCAATAAAAAATCTAACTTGCTTCACCATGTCCACATGAGAAGCACCATCAACAGCAGCAGCAGCTTCATACCTGCTAATGAACCATTTAACCTCCTCCCCATCAAACTTTGGGCCATCCCAAGAAACAATTCTAACTGAGGGAGTAAGAGGGTTAGAAGATCCAGAAGCAACAGCAGAAGAAGACATCCCAATAAGTAATGAAAAGCGTTAACAATCGATAAAATAACAAGCCTCTTGCAGGCCAATAACAAAAATCCAATTAGAGTTCCAGAAAATAAGCCTCTTGCAGGCTAATAACGTTCTTGATCCAAGTAAGTCTTTTAAAGAAAGCTAGAGAAATCGAACCCCACGTTGGGCGCCAACTATGGTAAGGTAAACTCTTACAGTCGCCTTGCTGTAAGCAGAATCCGGAGGAGATATGTGGATTTAGCTGAAAACCACGTCCTTCCAATAAAAATAACAAAGTAGGTGTTCTAAATCACTAAGCTAACCAATCTACTTAGATCTGATTGATAAAAATAATGAAACTCTAAAATATTTAACGCTTATTGAGATTTAAAGAAAGTGGCTGTTGATAAAAGAAATACTGATAACAACAATTAAGGTGTACCAGTGAAAGATCTGAAAAGATTGACTTTTATGTTTTTATAATAATTTGAATTTTTATGAGACAGCAATAATCAAGTCCCAGCGATGAAGACCTTTCTAAAGATACCCTATATGAAGTGTGATTTAAATTGTTGAATTGTATTTCTAAAATGTTATGTAAAAATAATAAATGTTATAAGGGTATTATAAATTATTTAATTTGTTGAGTAATAAAAAAATGAGACCGTGGTGGTTAATGATTAAGCTGTATGATGTGTCCCCCCCCTCTCAATTTCGAGTTTGAGAAGTGCTTAAGTATTCCTAGTCACGTGCCTAAGTTTTCCCCTCCAGAGCTCTTCCAGAGTCAATCCGGAGCCCGTACGGAGTCCGTACGGAGCCGGAACGGAGTCCGTACGGAGTCCGTACGGAGTCAAAGCGGAGTCCGTACGGAGTCCATACGGAGTCCGTCCGGACTTCCGGACTCAATTTAGAACCTTAAAACTATAATAAAAAATCTAGAAAAATTACACATAATAGAGCTACTTCCCCTTTACATACCAAACTAATTTTCCTAGTCTGCGCAGCTCTAATTACCCTGTGAAAATTCATCAAAGTTAAGTAATTTTTGAAAACGTAAATATTTCTATAAAACTTTAAAATTCATTTAAAAATATAAGAAAAATAGTAAAAATTCTGGGAAAATTTCCCAAGGTTCTTGAGTGACTCGACTTAATACTTATAAATTTTTCAGACCGTAAAAATAAGTTTTCTCCGTAAAATAAATTGTTTTCGTGTAGGCATTCGCTCGTGACCAATTTCTTCATTTTAAAACTCAAATAAATTAAATAAAACCCTTTTATAAAAAATAATAACGCCAATCTTGCACGCCGTAATAACTCCATTTACATATTTAGGTGCTGTACTAAACTTCAGGCTACCACAATGTTTAAATATTAGATAATTTGGTTAAAGAGAGGCTGGGTGATTGTGAGAATTTGGTTAAAAGGAGGTTGGAAAAAGATGAGGTTGATGATGCTAAAATGGTGAAAAAGAAGAAAATTTGGTTTTTAAAAGGTTGGAAGGTTCAAAAGTGGAAAATTCAAAATCTTTTATTATAAATAGGCAAAGTCAATGATTTAAATTATTGGCTTATTCATGTGCAGGTGATCTAGGAGATAGGAAGGTGCCTGATGATATTAATTTAATGGAATTTCAAGATGATGTCTGGGGACAGACAGGTTTTTACTATAAAATGGTGAAATCTTTATAAAAATTAGAAAGGCTAGATAAATGTGATTATGATGAATTGGTAGCTATCAAAAGGAAGTTACCTGATTTTAATCTTTTCAGAAGAAGATTGATGAGGAGCAGGTATCCAAATTCTTAAGTTGTTATAGCTCAAAAGAAAGGGAAAGAATTGGTTGTTAAATCACTGCATGAAGATCTTGGGCATAGAGGAGTTGGTGAAACTTATAGATAAATTACTGATAGATTTTGGTGGCCTGGTATGAAGCTGGCTGTTAAAAAATGGGTTCAGTCATGCAATGAATGTCAAAGGAGCCTGAACATTTAACTGGTGAAAACACTATTTCTGGAAGGGTTAGTTTAGACACTGTTCATATTGAAGAGGGAAGATATAAATATTTAATTGTAGTCAGGGATGATTTATCTAGTTGGGTAGAGGCAGCACCTCTTATTAATTTTGAATGCCAGGAATGTGGAAAGTTTTTTGATGCGAAATTGGATATATAGGTATGGAGTTATGAGGTTGGTAATGGTTGATGGAGGTCCTAAATTTGGGACAGATTTCAGAGAGGCTATATCAAAATTTGGATCAAAGGTTAGGGTAGAACCCCTGTATTATCCTTAAGCTGAAGGAATGGTAGAAAGGGGGCATCAAGTTTTAAAGGATGCTTTAGTTAAAATGTGTGGAACAAGTTCTGAAAAGTGGAGGCACTATTTACCATTAGTGTTATTTGCTGAAAGAATCACTTCCAAAAGGACAACTGGATATTCACCATAAAAACTTGTTTTTCGTCAGAAATAAGTTTTAGAAGTTGATCTAGAGGCTGAACCATATCTTGGAGTAGACTGGCACACAGTCAAATCTACTGAAGAATTATTATGTGCAAGAATGGTTTAGTTAGAAAAGAAAGAAGAAATTTAGAGAAGGCATATTCAAGAATGATGAACATTTGATTTCAGTAAGTAAGATATTGGGATAGTCCATTGGCTCATACACTTAGAAAACTTTTTAAAGCTAAAGATATTGTTTCAGTTTATATTAGGTGCTTGAAAAGTCAGTGGGGGAGGATGTTGCAGATAGGTGGATTGGAACATATATAGTCAAGGAACAGGTTTCTGGTTTCTATATGTTTTAGAGGAGTTAGATAGAGTAGCATTAAAAAAGATAGTAGCTGCTGACCAAGTCAAGTGGGTCAATCCTAGGGGCACTAGGTGTGCTGAAGTATAACTCCAAAATGAGGATAAACTAATCACCATTGTTTAAAGAAGATTTCCTCTGAAATGAGGATAACCTATCCAAAAATTGTTAAAAGAAGATTTACTCTGAAAAAGAGTCAAAACTAAAAATTAGCATTAAATTCAAATGTTGAAAGATTTTATGGTTAAGAATTGTGTTGCAATATGTTTTTTTGGTAGAAGATTTTACAGGGGAACCTTCTAAATTTAATATTTGAAATTTTTTGGGTAATTGACGGGCTGTCTTCTCTATACAAAATTACCCCACAATGTTTGTTGCCAAATTTTCCCTTTCTCTAGTTGAATACTGGCTTTGTTTTTGTTATATAGGTATTCATCTAAGACTATAAACTGGATCACTACAACGTCACTAAGATTAAACTCATTTGAAGTCAGATTCAAGAATTTTTTATGATTTATTTTTGATTATATTAACTTTTTATTTTTGAATTTTATATTTGTAAATTTCATTTTTAAGTTTTATTTTAATTAATTTTTCATGGATAATGATCACTGGTGGTCTCCAATCATTTTTACAAATTGGAGGGAGCCCACCCAGTGATCATTTTTATTTTTGTTTATTATGTTTTTCAAATTTTTTCAAAAATCATTTATGTTTATTTTTAATTTATTTCAGTGTATCCCACATCAAGGTGAACTTGGATGTGGGTATGATATCAGGAGGTTAGCTCATTAAATGGCTGGGGGACATCCTTTAAAATAATTTTTACTTAATTTTAATTTTCAAATTTATAATTATATATTTTCTATTTCAAATTTTTTTACTTTACAATTTTATTTTGTGTCTTTTAAAAAAAAATAAAAAATAAAAATAAAATAAAAAAATAAAAAATAATAAAATAAAATTTTAATTTTAAAATTTCTTTATAATTCTAGTATATTTCTTTTATAATATTTATTACTATTTCTCACAGGGAACAAGTTCTAATGGAGTAAAATATCTATTAGATTCTATCTCAAGATATACTGTTAGTCCTCCAAGACTTTAAACTTCCAAGTTTTCAAGAATTTTTCAAGATTTTGGATTTGGTCTATTGGATCTGTTAGTCGTTCAAGACTTTAAACTGAAAACTTATGAAGATTTTCAAATTCTATGGGATCCTTTAAGCCATCAAGATTTAAAACTGAATTTTAACAAATTTTTTCAAGATGTTATGAATAATTTATTGGGAAAGGAACTTTTATGGTATTGAAGGAATGTTTGGGTCCACCATGTCCTAAAACCGGAATAATATAGAGGCTTGGGTCCTCCATGACCTTAAACTGGAAAATTACTTTCTCTTTGGTCCACCAAGACTTTAAACTGGAAATTCAATCATTATATTGACAATTAATGTGGGTTATGTAGAGTGATAGTTCACCAAGACTATAAACTTGAAATCAATTAAAAAGTTTAGTTCTTCAAGGATTACAGGAGGGAATTTCAATCTAGAAAGATATACAATTAAGTCATTTTAATTTACCATTGGCTCATCAGTACTCACTTATTTGGACAACTCATTCATTGATGGAATCAGTGCAACTAACTTTAGGGAATGAAGATGTCATTAAATGAATTTAGATCAGGATTAAAGAAAGATTGATGTTTTAAAGTTTATTGATGGAGACTTTTAAAAGCCGAAAATAAACACCACGCAATATGGGGGGCGGACTTGTTAGCAAGTCCGCAACCTTGGACTCAAGTTCACCACAGATTGAACACACATTGAGCTATTGACAAAGGAACCATACAATCAGGGATAAACACCACTCAGCAGAACAGTTTTAGGTGGGTCTTCAAGTAGAGTTCAATATGAGTTCAGTATGAGTTCAGTCTGAGTTCCATCTGAGTTGTGCCTGAGTTCAGGTTGGGGACTTGCTAGCAAGTCCACCCCCTATATTGCGTAGTGAAAGGTACTAAGAAAGTCTAGAAATAAAATATGGATTCAGAAAAAAAATTTAGGAGTAATTTAAAGTGTTGGAAATTAATTTAAATATTGTGATGCTAAACCATTGAAGATGGATAGTATTTGCAATAAAATGGGTCTCTTTGGTAGGCTGTTTAGGTGGTAGCTTGCAGGACCTTATGGCAAGAATGGAATCAGAGTATTCAGCTCAGGGGGAAGCCCAATGGGAATGGAATTAAAAGTATTTGCTCATCAGGGAGGATTTCTCTTTCATTCTTTAAAAGAAAGTAGAGACTGGTAGAGGAGAGTATGAGGGGATTCAAACCTTGTTCTAAGTAGTGGAATCATCACTAAGCAAATACAGTTTATTAAAAGTTTTTTCAAAAATGACAATTAAAAAGAATTAAAGCAACCAGACAACAAAATTAATCAGCGCTAAAAGATTGAAGTATTTTTTTTAAAATAGAGAAGACAATGAAAATAAAAGATCTCTTAGGAATCATTCAACATCAATATCAAAGCTTTACATTAAAAAATGAAAATATGATTGAGTGAATATACAAAATTACAAGAATGGGGACATTCTTTATTGTAGGGTGGATATGGTAGCCTAAAGATTAGTACTGTTCTAAGTTTATTAAGAAAGTGTTTTTCTGAGGTGATTAAAGAGATTGGAAAAGCCAATCTAATTTTATAATGATTTATATTGGAAAGACTTAGTGTTTAAAACAGTTTAAAAAAGGTAATTCTATTATACAAGATTTAATAATTAATATATAATAAAGAAATGCAATTATAGGTCTGAAAGTGTATGGAAATTCAAAGCTAGGAGTCTTAAGAACCTATAGTAATTTTAGGTGAACTTTAAATATTTTTTTTCTATTTTCAATAACTTTATAAAGTAATTTTTGATTATTTTTGATTTGCCATAATTCACTTAGCTTTGATGATTTTTCACTAGATGAATAGGGCTGCACAGACTAAAAATTTGAAGGGATTATAAAGGAGATGTAGATTTAACATCTGTAACTCTTCTAGACTTTTAATAGTGTTTTAAGGTTCTAATTGAGTCCAGAAGTCCAAAAAAGCTTCTGAATGCTCTGGACAAGCTCTGGGATGCTCTGGCTGGGGGGAAAAAAAGCATGTGATATACTATGCATATAAATCTTGTAGACTCATAATTAGACATCATAATAGGAAATAAATGAAACATCTTAACTTACAACAACAATCATCTAACATTTCATATTAAAAATTACCATTAATATTCTACATAACAAATTGTTAAATTGCAATACCCTTAAAAATATAACACTTTTACATAACATATCATAAATTTCACAAAAAAACTCATAAATATATACTTATAGGGTACCATTAAAAAGGTCTCAACTTCAGGGACTTGATTTTAACAACTATTTCCAATAAAAAACAAAAGCTTCATAAAAACATATTATTGAATCATTTAAATATTTTTCTGAATATAGCTTCACTATTGTATTTCCTTCCCTCATTACAAAAAAACATATTCTATATCTCAAAAACATTAATATCAAATAGTTTATTGATCATTTTATATCAAGTAGAGGTTTTAGCTTAGTTAATTGTAAACTCTCCACTTACTTAAAGGGACAGGGTTTTCTTTGATTTATCTGAATCCCTTGGATTCTGCACACAGCAAGGCAAATTTAAGAGTCTTTCTACAACAAGATTAAAGAAAAGTATAATGAATAAAGTAAATAAATCCCCCCATAAAGATAGAACCATACCACCAAATACTTTATAAAAATAAAAGCAAAATCTAAAGAATCAGGGAGAAAGGATTTGAAAAGTAAGGAAAAACAAGCAGCAGTTGAGATTTGGGATAGTTTGCACTAAAAGTGAAGATTGACTAAGAAAGGAATTTGGATATGTGGTGAAACTGAAGTTTTCCAGACTAGCTTTTTTTTTGTGGTTTTGGAATTCAAAGAAATGAGCACGAGGGAATAGGGAATTCTGCCTGTTAAGACCAGAACATGATAAAGCACAGAGATAATGAAAATGTGGTTGTTTCACCTTTTTGGGGTCAAACTAATGAGCAGATTTTTAAGATTTGTAGACGGTTTAGGAAAAGGATAAGGGAATTTTGGTGTATTAAAGATTAAGAGGAATCTGGGGCTGTTTCTTCACACAATGTCAAGCAGGAATGAGTTGGATGAGACCCATGATGACACCTGTATCTGGAATCAAAAAGATGGGTAAGTTTTGTTATACCAGTGATAAGCTGGTGGGTTCAACTTTTAATTGTATTAAAAAGTGGAGCTGCTCAAGTACCATGCAGGATAGCACATAACCTGTTGACATAGCATCAGCTAGACACTGGATAGAACCAGAGGAACCAGTGTTGATGTATCTCCAGATAGATATATCTCATAGCTAAGTACATAAAGATCTAGGTCTGTAACATTTAGTATTACAGGACTACCTATATGACAAAATCAAAGCCATTATTCAACTAGAAACAGGGAGACTATGGTAACAAAAATTATGGGCTAATTGTGTATAGAGCAGCCACCCCATCAATCACCACCAAGCTTTCCAATATTAAATTATGAAGGTTCCATGTAAAGACTTCTAACAAAAAAAAACATAATTACTTTCCAACAAAAACTCCATCATAAAATTTAGACATCCAAATTTAATTATTGTATTTCTTAAAAATAGTTGTTTGGTTATTCTCTTTGCTGAGTATCTTTTTAAATGATAGTTGATAGTTTATCCTTATTTTGGAGTTATTCTTCATATTGATAATTAGTAATTTACCGTCATTGTGGAGTTATATTTGTACTAATAATTAAGTAGATTACCCCCATTCCAGAGTTAAATTTTAGCACTCCTAGTGCCCCTTGATTAAAACCACTTGACATGGTCAGTAGCTACCCTATTCTTCAACAAAACACCATCCAACTCCTCTAAAACATATGGAAGCCAGAAACCTTTTCCTTGACTATATATGGTACATTCCACCTATCAGCAAACATCCTCCCCCACTGAATTTCCAAGCACCTAATATACACTGAAACCATATCTCTAGCTTTAAAAAGTTTTCTAAGTCTATAAGCCATTGGACTATCCCAATATCTTACTTACTTAACTCAAATGTTCATCATTCTTGAATATGCCTTCCCTAAAGTTTCTTCTTTCTTTTCTAACTGAACCATTCTTGCACATAATAATTCTTCAGTAGATTTGACTGTGTCCCAGTCTACTCCAAGATATGATTCAGCCTCTAGATCAACTGCTAAAACTTATTTCTTACCAAAAACAAGTTTTTATGGTGAATATCCAGTTGTCCTTTTGGCAGTGATTCTGTCAGCAAAAAATCTACCATTTTTTCAGCTTCAAGATAAAATGGGGTTGCTACCCTAGCCTTTGATCCAACTCTTGATATAGCTTCTCTAAATGTTCTCCCAAATTCAGGACCTTCATCTGCAGTCACCAGCTTCATCACACCATATCTATACACACAATCCTTCATCAAGAAAACTGCCACATTTTTGGAATTCAAAATAATAACAGGAACTGCCTCAAACCAGCCAGATAAATTATCTCTGGCTGCTATTAAATATCTATATCTTCCATTTTTTATATGCACAGTTTTGTGGTACACATCATGCAGTAATGAAGAAAACATCTCAGTTACCATCAAGCAGAAAAATATGGTTACTATGAAGGATGGTTACTGAATCACAAAAAAGGGGTCTTTTAAAGTGCAGAAAAGGTATACTTTTCATGCACAATATTTTAGGGGCATCATGGATATAAAAGCTGTGGCAAATAAAAGCCAAAGAAAAGTAAATACTGGAATACAAGGAAAAAGCATGATATGCACTTGAGGCAGCCATGAATAGCACTGAAGACACACTATGTATTTAGGAAGCAGATTCAAGAAAGGGTATGAGTTTCACACTTAGGTAGATGTGATGGCTCTTAAATGTAACCTACATGCACCCACCACTTATAGAACCATTAGGAAAAGGTAGCTCTAGAAGAACAAGCAATTAGTGAGTGGGTTAATATGCAGCATTCTATAATAGGAAAATATAATAAAGACTCAAGATAGGGAAGGGTGCTTGCTTGGCACAGAGGGTCTCACAATTAGTGGATACTTGCATCGCAAGTGTGGGGTATAATAATAAATATGAAGGTGGTACAGTACTTACTATGTAGTTGAAGATCTCAAGAAGTATAGGGTATGTACATAAAGTTTAAGTGTCAGGAACTAATAGTTGTCCTTGCATAGATGCTTCAAGCGCTATTAGAAGCTGACTTATGTTGATGAATGTACTTAGACTATTGAGATACTTAGTTACCATTTGATATGCTTGTATTAGTACTAAACTTGGGTAGAAGAACAAGTAGGGAAAGAAAGAATAGGAGAAGGGTGCTAGTCATACAGGGTATATAAGAAGAGAACTCACCCTTACATAAAAAACAGGAATATTGATAATTAAATTAACAGATAGAAAAATAAAGAGAGTATATAGATACTAGAAATTAGTAAATAGATATATAGAGATAAAAGAAATATAGATATATTTGATATTATTTCTTTGTACATAACAGGTGTGCATACCAGAAGTAGTGCTGTAGAGTAATTTTATTGCTACAGTAAGGATAGTAGTAGATTGAGTTCTTCAGAGTTAGAGTGACTGAGAATAGATCCATCCAGAAGATATATTTCTTATATTAAATATATTACCTCTTGATTTAAAAAGATCTCTAAAATTTTCATTCCTTTTATATATACCACACTTAAGATATTTCTTATTCACTGTCTTATAAGTTAGAGTGGAAGGAGGCTTTTATTTTAAATAACTAGTCTTTAGGAAGCAGAACCTACTCATCTTGAATTGTATCTATAGCTTAGTATTATAGAACTTTCTTTCCACAACATCCAAACTAAACCTACCAAAAAGAGTTTTTTCACTGGTCCCATTTTAAGACGCTTTTGGCCTTAAATAACTTTGTCTTTGACAATCCTCTCATGACTGAACCCATTATTTAACAGCCAAATTCATTCCAGGCCACCAAAATCTATCAGCAATTTGTAGATATGATTCTCCAACACCTTTATGCCCAAGATTTTTGTGCAGTAATCTCATAACCAACTCTTTCCCTTTCTTCTGTGTAACTACTACTTGAGGATTTGGATACCTCCTTTTCATCAATATTTCACCAGATAGATAAAATGCAGGGCAACTCCTTTTGGTAGACGCCCATTCTTCATTATCAAAATTATTTAGCTTTTCCAATTTTGACAAATATTTAACCATATCAAAGTAAAATCCTGTCTTTCACCAGACTTCACTTGAAATTATATCAATATTTTATCAATGGGCACTTCTATCTCACCTAAATAACCTGCACATGAATGAGCCACCAATTTTAAACCTTGAATTTTCCTGCTTAAAATAATAGATTTTGAATTTTACTCCTCTGAACTTTCCAACCTCTTATTAACTGAATTTGCTTCTACCATTTTAACAACTCTTTAAGCATCAACCACTTCTTCTTTTTCTAACCTCCTTTTAAATAAATTTTCACTATCACCCATCCTCTCTTTAACAAAATTTCCTAATAATCAAACATGTACAACATTCACCAATTTACTACTATCCCACACTCCTTCATAATCCTCATCGTAATATACCACCTCTTTTCCAACCTCTATTTTACCAAATTTATCTACACTAACATCAAACCCCTTAAGCACATAATTTACCACATTTTAGCAATTAACCAGTTTTTCCTCATGGTTGAGGTCTTATTCAACTTTATTTAAACATATTGAACCAGCCAGTTTAACCTCATGGAGGAAGTAGTCATTGTAATCTTCACATATTGAACCTTCCAGTTTAACCTCATGGGGGAGGTAGTCCTAATCTTCATAAGAGTTGTCACAATTATTTTTAACAAAAGATTTTTTTTCTGTTTAACCTTTATCTAAATGAAACCATCAAAAATAAAAACAAAAAAGAGATAGAGAGTTTTATTAATATAATTTTTTTTAGAAGTTTTACCTCTTTCTGGAGGAGAAAAAAATAAGAGAGTTTTAAGAATCTTTAAAATTTTTTTTTCCTAATTTTTAATTATGCAGAGATTTTTAACTTAATTTTAATTCTGATGGTGCAGTTTAATCTCTTAATAGAGATAAAAAAATTAGAGAGTGCTGAGAATCTTCAAAAATATTTTGAATTGATTTTAAATTATCCAGAGATTTATATTTGATTTGATTTTTATGGTTCAGTTTAGCCTCTTGCTGGAGGTTAAAAAATAAGAGAATTTTGAGAATCTTCAAAAATATTTAATCTTAATTTTTTATTATCCAGAGATTTTTAGTTGTTTCAATTTTGATGGTGCAGTTTAGCCTCTTGCTGGAGGTCAGAAAGATATTATTTATATAATTTTTGTTCTTGATTTTTATTGGATTATTTTGAGAATTTTTTGAAACAAAGTTTATCCTCTTTCAGGGGGAAGACAGAAATAAATAACATAGAAGAAAAACAGAATGAAAAAGAAATCATAGAAGAGACAATAAAAAAATTTCAGCCAGTTTTAGGTAGTTAATCCTTATGTTGAAGTAATAATATTCTTGATATCTCCTAGTAGATACCCATAAATTTTCCGCAATGGCATTTCCATCAATTCATAACTCCACATAATCCAACCTCCACAACTTGCCCTACCAAAGAAAAAATAATAACACACTATTTCCCAAATTATAGGTGAATCCAAGCTATTCACCCCACCTTTGAATACCTCTGCACCCTCCATTAGTACAGGAAAAACAATATCCAAATTTACAATCTCTTCCTGAGATTGAACAAAATCCTCCATACATACACCAAATCTGTCATCATAATCCACCATAAAATTTCCAGCAAATGAATTTTTCAGTTTAACCTCTTTCTGGAGAAAAGTAATATAATTATCATAAATATTATTTATTTTTGAATTAATTATACTAAGAATTTTTTGTTAATTTTGATGAGTTAATTTCAGTTTATCCTCTTGCTAGAGGTCAGTAAATATTCCACCTGAAATAACACCACTTTTATCCACCTTATTAAAAAAATTACCATTCCAATTTTTATCCAACACAATATAACCCATCATTCCTCTTGAACCATTTCTAAAATTTATAGAAAAATTTAATAAAGATAACAAGCCTATAGAAAAAACCATCACATAATGACATTCCAAAGAAATATCAACAGAAAGTAATTGAGAATCCACCTGAATTATCTCCAAGTGAGCTGACCTATTGCGATCCGGGATCTCCTCTTGAGGAGAGATTAAAAAAAATAATCAGCCCTACCTACTCCAAAAAATGGGGTCTCCATGAAATTCTTGAAGGGAATAAAATATTTCAAAATGACTAAAATTAAAGATAAAAAATAAAGCCATTATTAAAGGTAGTTTATCCACATTTTGGAGAAATTAATTTCTTGGTATCCCCTGGCATAAATCCATAAATATGCCCCAAGGTCTTTTTCCAAATTAAATGTGAATCCAATTTGTCCAACCCATCATTGAACACCTCTGCACCCTCCATTAGTGCTGGAAAAACAATATCAAAATTTAAAATTTCTTCCTGAGCTTGAACAGAATCCTCCATACATATACAAAATCTATCAAAATAATCTTCCATTAAATACAAAATTTCTTCATCATTAATAATAACATTTTCATCTACAGAAATATCTTCTTTTGTAGCAACACCATCTTCCAAAACAGTATCTTCAGCTTGACAAACTTCTTCAGGAATAGGTAAATTAAAACTTTCAACAGCTAATAAATATTCTACACCATTCTCCTTTACCTCTTCAGTGACCAGAGCATCTCCTTCAGGTTAAAATTCAACATTAGTCAGGGAATCTAGATAATCCAAAACAGCATTCTTTACCATTCCATTAATGGATTCCTACTTTATCAAGTTCTACTAGTCTTCATTAAATTAGCATTTAAAGTAAATTCCCCAAACAACCTCTTTAACCTTTATTCCCCATACCATTCCAAAAATCATACTTTACTTCATCTTCATGATATATAATATCACAATACAAGAGATATTTAAACAGCCACCTGAAATTTGACCACAAGATGAAAATACTGACAAAGAGAAATTACACCACCTTTAGATTCCCATCTCTCAGAATTATCCTTGAGATCCTCCAAAGAATAAAGCCTTGACTAACTCATAACCATTTCCATCTTTAGCTTTTCCCAATCCTGAGATCTTTACCCATCCCTCTTAATAAATTCTTTTTTCACCTCTCTGTAACCCATAAAAAATCTAATCTTCTTCACCATATCCAAAGGTAAAGCTACATCCAAACAAGCAGCAGCTTAATACCTATATAAAAATTCATCAAAATCATCACCAGAAATCTTGTACTCATCTCAAGATACAATCCTTACTGATTCCCTAACAGGTAAACCAGAAGCTAAAAAACCAGATCCAATAGCAGAAGTCATCCCAAAGACAAAAGATAATCATAAAAAGAATGAACTAATATAGTCAAGTTAAAAAGTAATTTTGTTAAAATCCAGAAACATTGGGCCCCATGTTGTACACTACCAATGTAAAAAGACTCTTACAGTTGCCTTTCTGTAAGAAAAACTTAAGGGAGTTGGATAAACAGAAAAAAACCCTAACCCTTTAAGTAAAAAATGGGATCAAAATTAACTAAGCTAAAACGCCTACTTGATAAATAATGATCAGTTGACTATTTGATTTAGACATTTTTGAGATGTAGAATAGGTGTTCTTATAATTGAGGAAAAGAAATACAACAGTAAAGTTGTACTGAGAAAAGTTATATAAATGATTGTATTTATATGTTTTTATAGAACTTTTTTTTTGTAAAAAGTTTTTATAAAGGAGACCCTGAAGTTAACAATTTTCCAATGATACCCTATAAGTATATATTTATGTGTTGTTGTATAATATCTATGATGAGTAATATAAAAAGTGTTATTTTTTAAGGGTATTACAAAATATAAAGTTTTATGTAAAATGATGATGGTAGATATTTTTTTTTAGATTTTAAGTTGTATAAGCTAGTTCTTTTCTACTTATTTCAAGTCTACAGCCCTTATTTTCACTGTTAAGTCACCTGCCCCCTTTTTCCCTCCAGATTCAATCCAGAGTTTGTCCAGAGTTTTTACGGACTTCCTAACTCAAATAGAACCTTAAAACCTTAAAAAAAGATCTACCAGAACTATAGATGATATGGTTACTTCTGGAGATCCTCCCATTAAATTTTGGTAGCCAGTGCAACCCTATATGCTGAGCTAATAATCACTAAAGTTAAGTAAACTGTTAAAAATAAAAATTAATCAAAATTACTTTATAAAAATATTAAAAATATAAGAAAAAGAGTGAATATTCCCCAAAAAACTTCTAAAGGCTCTTGAGACTCCTTAATTTTATTTTTGTCAGCCTCAACATCCTTAGGACTGAGTATTTCTTATGCTTAAAATAAGATAACCTTAAGTAGATTAAGCTTATATCTTAAAAATAAGGTTAAAATAATAATATATATTATTTTATTATATATTTATATAATTATTATTCTATTATATAACTTATAATAGTTTAAATAGCTTATCCATGGCCTAATGATACTTATTAAGGTGTTAATGGAGCCATAATATATTTATCTTAAGTGATATGAAGTAATTATTGACATGCATAAGCTTATATGTATACATAAATCTCATATTCAGTGAAATATGCGGTATATTAAGTATATTTAGGTATATAAGTGGGTTTTAGCCCCTTAATAGCCTATAACCTTTGTTTTTCTGCTTATTTTAGGTCATATGGACGAAATCAGTGGACTCACAACACCTACAGAAGCATAGACACATATATCAGGCGCATACACCCAGTTTGGACAACTAAAATTACTTCCTTGGATGGTTATTCACGGATTTATGGGTTGAAAGGATGTTTCTGGGTTAATGTGGATGCTTGGGGATGTTATTGGGGGCTTGGACATTTTGTTTGTTTCTTTTATATGCTTTTAGTTTCATTAAATATCTTTTTGATTGTTTATTTTACCGGTTTCTTTATGGTATCCGCTTTTATCTGGATTTTCTATTTATGGTATAGACCTGTGTTATTATTAATAGTGATGGAGGGTCCTTACTGGAGGTCTGGGTGTTGAAACTGCTTAAAGTGGACGCCATGTGGAGGTGATGGGCCCTCACAGTGCTGTAATTGCCGGAGATAGCAGTGACATCATCTGGATTGAAGGTCTGTGCACTCCAGTGGATTTGGGTATAAGTAAGGAGGGAATTTGATGGTTATTTATCATCATTTAATTACTAAAACTCCAACAAACACTACTATACAATTATTAACATTTAGAAATATATTATAAAGCCACTATAAATTGATTTTATCTTTATATAAAGCTATAACTATATTTTATTCATCTATTTTCCACCACTAGAACGCACTTAAATCCAAGTATTGTGAGTTTGACTTGAGTATAACTATTTTATTAGTCTTCCCCTGAGGTTTAATCACCAAATCATTTATCAATAAGTAGTAGGACCATAAATAAACACTATTATATCATACTTATATACTAGACTATACTGACAATTGGGGGTCTTTCCTTATATTTTACTTATTATTTAGTATAAGCCTTGGGACGTGATTTTTACCTTAGTACAGCTCAAAATAACCAAATATTTGGGTCTACTACATATTAGTGGGTCACCATAACTCATTGATTGCGGAAAAGAACCCTTAAAATAATTGTACTAATTTTTTATCATAAAAATTAGATATTTACAGTAGTAACTGTACCCAATATAAACCCAATTTCACTTGGTATTTGGACACCAATATAACACCCAATTAAATTGGTATTTGGCTAAAGCTTGGTAAGCTTCTTATTCACCCTTATAGAGGTCTAGTTAAATTTATTATTATATTTTTAACAGATTTTTTCAAATTTTTCTTATATTTTATTTAAATATATAAAGATATAAATTCAGGGTAAGCTCCATTGCTTTTTTATTAGTAATATAATTGCTAATATCTTTTGTCTACTAATTCCATAGAGTTTTTTCCTTTTGTAGACGTAAAATATTGTCATTCTTAACAATATGAGTGCTCCCCAGGACAGTGTAAGTGAAAAGCCTGCTTATAATACCAGGTCTAAAGCTAACAAAAACTTTCCAGGACATCACCATGGAGGGCCAACAGTACCCCCAGGCAGAAAGCATGAGTATAGAGGAAAAGGATGCCCTCTTAAAAAAGATAACTATAAAAAAGACGTCTCCTCCTCTTCAGGATCAACTGTCCCACCTGGCCAAACAGGTTCTGAAGTTGGAGGAATCAAAATCACTCATGTTCAAAGAGGTAGAGCAGTTGCAAAACAATTGCAAGGTAGGGTTTCAGCAGATGAATCAGGCATTGGAAGAATTAAAGGGAGGCCAGCCCAGTCAGTCAAATCAGCAATCCCCTATCCAAGGTGGGTCAACTCACTCCCAGGAGAAAATCCTGGTAGACAAATGGAAATGGGACTGGTTTCACCAACAGTGGACAAGCCACAGTTGCAACAGGGATCCACCCCCTCATCTGACTTCCTCAGCTCACCCTTACAAAGGAAAAAAGCGCCAAAAATCAGGACTGGCAACCATCCCTTGGTAAGTAGATTACCCTCTCAGATTGAACATAATACTGATAATTACAATATATGTAATTCTATTGATGTTAAATCTGTGCAAAAAACAGAGGAGGATTTAAGAAATTTAGGTTTTAGAGTAGATACACCTGACTTATCTTTTGTCCACAATAACAGTACTATTTACAATGATAATACAGTTAACCCTCAGTTTCAACCACCACCTAGTGAGATGAGAAGTTCACAGGAGAGTGAGAGAATTGAAAAGGAGGACATGGAATATTTTAACAATAATCCAACTGTCCATAGAATTGTTTCAGCATTGTGGAATAGAATGACTGATTGTGAGGAACAGACAGTTAAGCTCACTAGTGATACAATTTCATCCTTGACATTAAACATTTCTCAATTAGCAACACATAACAAATAATTAGAGAAAGAACATTTGTCTCTAACTCTTAAATATGATTCATTGAGTAATAAATATAATGACCTTTCAAACAAATTCTGTGAGTTAGAAAAATTATATGAAACACATTTATTAAAAACTGAATCAAGAACAAAGTTATCTTTTGCCCAGACAAATCAAAGTGTCTCTGAGTTGCTACAAAGATTAACTAAAGTTGAGATTGAAACTGCCAATCTACTAATGAACCAGGATAATCATAAGTATAATCAATTTAATAATAATCCTTTCATTGGCAAAAGTGAATCTCATTCCTTCCCTGTACCACCACAATTAAAACCATCTTGTGGTAGTGTCAAATCTGAAAATATAAGTCACAAATCCGTGCAGGAAGAAATACAAGACCATTTATCAAAAGTGAATGAGTTGTTGAATTTACCTAAGATTAGTGAGATAAAATCCAATCAGAAAAACTGGCCTAATATAGATCAGTACCCAACTTATGATGGGGAAGCCAGCTCTGATTGGCAACATTTTATTCAAAGAATTGACAACTTGAAATTCTCATATAAGCTACCAGATGAAGAAATAACATCAAAATTAATTTCTTTATTTAAGGATTTTGCTTTATTATGGTTTGAAGCTGTCTTGAGTGAGGGTAAAGATTATTCTTGGGCTGAATGGAAACAACTTATTGAAAAACAATTTGGAGGTTCTAAACTCAGGCTTACTGTGCAGAGACTTTATGAGAAGACTAGGTATAATCCGTTGAATGGTGACAAACCTATGGTATTTTTAATGAATTTAAACAAAATGTTAAAAGCCATTGAGCCTCATATGGATTTTAACTTATGGAAAGATAAGATAATATATAAATTACCTATATCTGTCAGAGACATTGTTGTAGCTAGAACATTAAATGTTACTGAATATTCTGACTTTATTAATATTTGCAATGAAATATTATTAAACCATAAGTATGAATCAAGGTATTCCACTTATAAACAAAATGTTGAACCTGTAAAAACTCAGAATTCAAAAACACTTCAGGAGAAGCAGAAAAAACCTACTGCACCTGTAGTACCTAAGAATTATGAAACAAATACTTGTTATAAGTGTAACAAAACTTGGGTCAAAGGTCACAAATGTTAGAAAAACATAAATATTGTTGAAAATCAACGTGAATCTGAAACTGAAACTGAAAAAAGTAAAAAATCAAGTGATTATGACAGCAATATCTCATATAGTGATAAAAATGAAGTCTGTATGTTGGAAGATGATTTGTCCATCTTTGAAAATCCAATATTAAATATGGACTCAAATGAATCTTTAATGAATTTTGAGGATGCTGAAATCATTAAGGATATACAAGCTGATAACTTTAGAATGACACCTATCATGGTTCCAGCTATCATTTCTGGTGAAAATGTTAATATAGTACTGGACACAGGAGCTTCTGGTTCTGTTGTTTCCACTAATACATTACAGAAAATTGATAGTGAATATAAGTTTAAGCTTGAACCACTTCAAAATAAAAATTGGAGAGGTTTTGGATCAGTACTACACCTCATTGGTAAATACAAAGCTGCTGTTTTCTTTAAACACCAACATGGTTATGTAAGGGTAACTTGTGACTTTGTAGTAATGGATAATACTAACTGTAGTAACTGTTTTATCATTGGAAATGATATTCTGACTAAATTTGGTGTAAAATTAGACCATGCTAATAACAATTTTACAATTGGCATGAATGTTAAAAGGAAATTTAAAATAAATTCTTTTAACACAGTCTTACTCATTGAGTCAGTATCAAATTCCCCGTGTAAAGGAAGAGAATCCAATAAGATGGAACTTCTGGAAACAGAAATTTCAAAAATATCATTTGGCACTCAGATAAGTAAAGCTGAGAAAGATAATATTTTGGAATTAATTAAAGCTTTTCCAATGGCTTTTGCACATGGTACAAATAAACTTGGCCTTGTAAAAGATCATGAAATGAAGATTAGTTTAACCTGTGATATGGATAATATTCCTGCTAGTCTTAAAAAGAAACCATACCCTGCTTCACCAATGAAGAGGAAAGACATAGAGGATAATATTAAGATGTTATTACAAATGAACATTCTTGCGAAGGTTGAAACTACACCAAAATATTGTGTAATATCACCAGTGCTAATTTCTTATGAACAAGATAAAGCAAGACTGTGCAGTGATTATAGAGCATTAAATACATTTACAGTAGATGATATTTATCCCTTGCCAAGGATTGCCTCTATACATGCTACCCTTAAAGGTGCTAAATATATAAGTTGCCTAGATGGAAATAAAGGGTACCATCAAATTCCTGTTGAAAAGAATTCACAGAACTTTTTGTTGATAACAACACACATGGGAATTTATAAATATTTCAGAATGCCATTTGGACCAAAAAATGCTCCATCAGTATTTCAGAAGTTAATGGATATAACATTCCATAATGAAATGATTGAAGGATGGTTAATGGTATATATTGATGACATCATAGTGTTCTCTAAAACTCATGATGAACACTTAATCCATTTAAGGAAAGTATTTCAAAAAATGGATGAAATAAAAATGACCCTTGCATTGAAAAAATGTAAATTTGGGTTTGAATCTTTAAAAGTGCTTGGTCATATTGTATCTGGCTTACAAATATGTGTAGACCAAAACAAAGTGGCTGCGATAAAGAATATTGGCATTCCTCAAAATGTAAAGGATGTACAATCTTTTCTTGGAATGTGTAGTTATTATAGACAATATATAAAAAACTACCAATCAATTTCTGCGCACTGACCACACTGATAAAGAAATCAGAAGCTTTCATTTGGAATAATGAAAGACAACAAGCTTTTGATAAGTTGAAAGAATGTTTAATGACAGCTCCTATCTTGGGATTACCAGATTTCCAATTACCTTTTGCATTATATACAGATGCAAGTTTTATTGGACTGGGTGCTGCTTTGCATCAAAAACAACTTATTGAAGGAAAAATGTCAGAAGTAGTAATCTGCTATATTTCACGTACTCTGAGAAGTGGTGAATTGAAATATGGTGCTACTCAACTTGAATGTTTGGCAGTAGTATGGGCTCTTGAAAAGCTACATTATTACCTTGAAGACCAAAAATTTGAGTTAATAACTGACTGTAGTGCAGTTAAGTCACTCTTAAACATGAAAACTCCTAATAGACACATGTTTAGATGGCAATTATCTGTACAAGAATACAGAGGCCGGATGACTATTACACATAGAGCAGGAACCTTGCACTCTAATGTAGATCTGTTATCTAGAGTACCTCTGCCTAATAATGATGATAATCCTGCTTATGTTCCTGAGTCAGAGATTATTAACATTTATGGCATTTATATTGTAGATCTTGAGGATGAGTTTATGCAATCAATTCTTGATAATTATAATTCAGATCCTGACTTGAGTATAATAACTACAATATTAAATGATCCATCTAATGCTTCAATGAATTTTTTAATAAAAACATTACCAATTAAGTATAAAGAGGCATTAGAAAAAGGAAAATTTTCCATTGAGGATGGTTTCATATATTACAGGAAAAAATTAAGTAATGTAATTGTAATTCCCCCTTCAATGAAGGAGTTAATGTTAAGTATATGTCATGATGATATATTAGCAGGTCATTTTGACTACCATAAAACATTAACCAGAGTAAAAAACACAGCTTGGTGGATTAACATGTCTGAGGATGTTCAGAAATATGTTGAAACATGTGATTCTTGTCAAAAATATAAATGATTAACAGGCAAAAGAGCTGGTTTATTACAACAAATTGAGCAACCAAAAGCTCCATGGGAAATCATTAACATGGACTTTGTAACAGGTTTGCCAATAGCAGGGAATAAGAGTTATAACTCCTGCTGGGTAATTGTAGTTAGATTTACAAAGATGTGTAAATTTATTCCTACACACAAAGAGGTTTCTGAAAAGGACTTAGCTTTTTTATGGTGGACACAAATGTTAAATACAGCAGGTTTCCCCAAAGCAATAGTTTCTGACAGAGATCCTAAATTTACTTCTGAGTTCTGGACGTCACTTATGGATGTTTCAGGGTGTCAATTAAAACTTTCTACAGCACACCATCCACAAACTGATGGGCTAGCAGAAAGAATGATACAAACCTTAGAAGATATGATAAGAAGATACTGTGCTTTTGGTCTTAATTTTAAAGACAATGACAAATTCACGCATGATTGGGTAACCCTTATCCCAGGTTTAGAATTTGCATACAATAGTACAGTGCATTCTGTCACTGGCAAAAAGCCATTTAAGTTATGGTTGGGTTATGTACCTAATACCCCTGCTAAAACTCTTAATAAGTTACCTAGATTGGATATCCATCCAGGTACTAAATCTTTTCTTCAGATGCAGGAATTATGCAGAAAACATGCTCAAGAATGTATAAATAAGGCGTTTGAGTATGAAAAGAAAAGATGGGATAAAGCCCATAAAGAACAAATGTTCAAAGAGGGTGATGAAGTCCTTATTTCAACACTAAATTTCAATTTAAATGGTAATGCTAAATTAAAGGATCCATTCATTGGACCATTTGTAGTTAAAAAGATGGTTGGTAATAATGCTGTTGAGGTTATTCTTTATGCACCATATGATAGAAAACATCCAGTATTTCCTATTTCTCTTATAAAACCATACCATTCTAATGATACTTCTCTATTTCCAAGAAGATCAGGAAAGCATAAACAGCAACCTGAAGAAATAGTTGAAAAGGCAGAAATTGAAAAGATACTTAAAAAGAGACACCTTACTAAAGAAAAGGGAGTTGAGTATCTATTAAGATTTAAGAATAAATCAAGTGAATATGACCAGTGGATTCCAGAAAATGAAATCTCTGATCTTAAAAATCTCTTGAAGAAATTTAAATCTAAATAATACTGTTCATTCAGTATATGTATTATAAAAATTATTTTTTATTTTTATTTTTTATTTCACTCCTTTGTTTTAATTAAAATGTCTTAACATTTTTTTTATTGTTTTTTTTTGGGGTGAGGGAGTGTCAGCCTAAACATCCTTAGGACTGAGTATTTCTTATGCTTAAAATAAGATAACCTTAAGTAGATTTAGCTTATATCTTAAAAATAAGGTTAAAATAATAATATATATTATTTTATTATATATTTATATAATTATTATTCTATTATATAACTTATAATAGTTTAAATAGCTTATCCATGGCCTAATGATACTTATTAAGGTGTTAATGGAGTCATAATATATTTATCTTAAGTGATATGAAGTAATTATTGACATGCATAAGCTTATATGTATACATAAATCTCATATTCAGTGAAATATGCGGTATATTAAGTATATTTAGGTATATAAGTGGGTTTTAGCCCCTTAATAGCCTATAACCTTTGTTTTTCTGCTTATTTTAGGTCATATGGATGAAATCAGTGGACTCACAACACCTACAGAAGCATAGACATCTATATCAGGCGCATACACCGAGTTTGGACAACTAAAATTACTTCCCTGGATGGTTATTCACGGATTTATGGGATGGAAGGATGTTTCTGGGCTAATGTGGATGCTTGGGGATGTTATTAGGGGCTTGGACATTTTATTTGTTTCCTTTATATGCTTTTAGTTTCATTAAATATCTTTTTGATTTATTATTTTACCTGTTTCTTTATGGTATCCGCTTTTATCTGGATTTTCTATTTATGGTATAGACCTGTGTTATTATTAATAGTGATGGAAGGTCCTTACTGCAGGTCTGGGTGTTGAAACTGCTTTAAGTGGACGCCATGGGAAGGTGATGGGCCCTCACAGTGCTGTAATTGCCGGAGATAGCAGTGACATCATCTGGATTGAAGGTCTGTGCACTCCAGTGGATTTGGGTATAAGTAAGGAGGGATTTTGACGGTTATTTATCATCATTCAATTACTACAACTCCAACAAACACTACTATACAATTATTAACATTTAGAAATATATTATAAAGCCACTATAAATTGATTTTATCTTTATATAAAGCTATAACTATATTTTATTCATCTATTTTCCACCACTAGAACGCACTTAAATCCAAGTATTGTGAGTTTGACTTGAGTATAACTATTTTATTAGTCTTTCCCTGAGGTTTAATCACTAAATAATTTATCAATAAGTAGTAGGACCATAAATAAACACTATTATATCATACTTATATACTAGACTATACTGACGATTTTCATGCACTTTTAAACCTATAATTTCATTTCTTGACTGTTAAATAAGATTTTCATCTTGACACAATCGTTTGACCCATTT
This sequence comes from Hemileia vastatrix, assembly GCA_030280995.1. Lineage (NCBI taxonomy): Eukaryota > Fungi > Basidiomycota > Pucciniomycetes > Pucciniales > Zaghouaniaceae > Hemileia > Hemileia vastatrix. The sequence continues at coordinate 13,757,262 of JASXTE010000004.1, read as the reverse complement.
TTGCAATAAACCATCCATTATTTTTATAATAAAAATATATATAATTAGATTGGCCTTTACAATCTCCAAAATAATCATTCCAAATTCATTTAAAAATATTTTATAAGTGCCCAACTAAGCTTTAGACTTCCACAATGGTAAAGAACAAATATCCTATTCATTTGACTAGTGAGCTAATTGATAGTATTTAAGGTGCAAATATCTTCAAATTTCTAGATCATAGGGTAGGTTACCACAAAATACATGTAAAATAAGGTGATGAGCACAAACTGGAATTCTGCACTAAATTTGGTCATTTTGAATGGTTGGTAATGCAATTTGGTCCATGTAATGCGTCTGCAACTTTCCAACACTTCACCAATGACAACTTTAGAGACAGAATAGGGTTAGATGTAAAATTATACCTGGAAAAAATCTTTATTTACTCCAGATTAATGTAAGAACACCAGATAAATTTACAGGACTTTTTTCCAAAATTGAGGGAGGCCCAGGTATGGTTAAAACTGGAGAAATGTGTCTTCTCAGTGAGTGAAATCCCCTACCTGGGTATGATAATTTCAAAGAATAGGGTTCAAATAGACCAGCAGAAAGTAAATGCAGTAACAGAATGGCCAAAAATAGCATCAGTGAGAGAGCTCCAGTCACTTCTAAGCTTTGAAAGTTTTTACCACCAATTTATAGAAAATGATTCTCAAATTTTCCAACCATTGAATGACCTCACAATAAAGGAAGCCAAATCTATTTGAACAAATAGCCAACAAAATTCATTTAACTACCTGAAAAGAAAATTTTTGAGAGTTCCTATTCTTGCAATACCTGAATTATTAAAGACATTTGTTCTGGAATGCCACTTCTCACATTTTGCACTAGATGCAGGATTATCCCAACATGATGCTGAAAATGTCTTGCACCCAGTAGCTTATTTTCCACAAATACTTTTAGGCCCCAAATTAAACTATGAAATATATTATAAGGATTTATTGTCACTAGTAGAAGTGTTACCCACCTGGAGCCACTATTTAGAAGGAGGCCCTGACCACTTACAAGTTATTGTTAACAAAGATCATAAAAGCTTGGAAACCTTTCTTACCACTAAAAAGTTGACTTGCCGGAAGGCACAGTGGAAAGAACTTCTAAGCAGCATTAATTAAGTTGTTAAATTCTGAATAGGGAAGAAAATAGAAAAACTGATGCACTATCAAAACATCCAAATTTGCGCCCAGCACCAGGCCAGCTATATACTGTTGGTGCAACATTATTGAGGGGGGACCTTGATGAGGGGGTAATCCCTGATGAAGTGGAATTTGCAGATGAAGATTTGTGGAATGGGTAAGAAGGTGTAAGGAAAAGAATGAGGGAGTGAGGGAGTTGGTGAAGGCACTGTTATCAAAGGAGGTATTGGTAAGAAAAATATTGTAGGAGTATCACCTAGAAGTAGAAGCACTGTATTGGAACAGGAAGATAGTGGTGACAAATGATGAAGAGCTCAAAAGGAAGGTGGTAAAATCAAGGCATTTTCCCTCACTTACAGGACACTTAGAACTGCTGAAGACTGTAGAGCTTGTTAATTATAACTTTTACTGGAAGTCCATGATGGAATACATCCAGAGCTATGTAGTGGGGTATGAATTTTTCCAGAGGAAAAAAGTTAGTCCAACAACAAAACGACTGACCCCACTAAAAATTGGCAAGCAGCTATGGAAGGAGCTCTCCTATAATCTTATAGTGGAATTACCCAAGTCTAAAGGAAAGAATGCTATCCTGAAAGTAGTTGACCACTTCACCAAGATGGCACACTTTTTCCCCATTACTAACAAGGTTAAATCAGAGGTTATTGAAGATTTAATAGTTGTGCATGTCTTTAAATTACATGGATTTCCTGAAATTAAAGTATCAGATAGGGGAAGTACTTATAACTATAAGTTGTTAGAGGCAATGTGTGAGCAGCTAGAAATAAGCCCCATTTTGTCAACAGCATGGCATCTGTAAACTGATGGGAGATCTGAGATAGTAAATAAGGCAATTGATTAATACTTGATCCACTTCATTAACTATAAGCAAGATGATTAGATACAGCTGCTAAAACTGGCTGAATTCTCATACATTAACTAGGCACATGCTTCAACAGGAATGTCCCCTTTTTTCACCAACTATGGATATCACAAAACATTCACAATTGGTACCCCATCCATGTTACAAGTCTTAGAAGTGGAAGAGCAGATTCAAAGAATATTAAGTATACATCAAGAACTAGATGAATCTCTCAAACTATCTCAGAAGTCAATGAAGTGTCATACTGATCAAGTAAAGACCCAGAATTGGGCTGTGGTAACATCTTTCAGTAATGCAGCAAATATCTCAGTTAGCAGAAAGCCTAAAAATGGGGTTGCTAGGAAGGTTGGCTACAGAAGTACAACAAAGGGGCTTCAAAATTTCAGAAAAAGTATGCCCTCCATGCAATTTTTTTTTGCGTAATATAGATATACAAGCCACATCAGGTAAAGGATAGAGAAAAGTGCATAAAGGACTATCAGACAAGAAGTATATGGTATGTACCTGAGAAAGACATGGCTGGAACTAGAGGAATAGTATAGATTTAGGAAGTAGTGTCAAGAAAGGGTATGAGTTTCACACTTGGATAGATGCAACAGCTCTTAAAATATAGGCCACAAATTTTCATTGCTGATAGAAACCTTTTGGAGGAAGAAGGTAGAGCTATAAGAACAAGCAAAAAATAGGCAGTGCTCAATAAGAGAAAAGTAAAAAACTCAAGATAAGGAAGGGTACATACTTTTTGTGGAGGGTTTCACAACTAATGAATGCTTGGATGGCAAGCATGGGTTATTGTAATAGGTATGGAAGGCAGTAAAGTACCTATTATGTAGGTAGGAATCTCAAATAGTATGGGGTATGTACAGAAAGGTGAAGTGTCAGTTGCTAATAGTTATTCTTGAATAAATGTTTCAAGCACTATTAGGACCAAGAATTATGCTAATTATTTTACATTGATTATTGAGATACTTAGTTACTGTTTTATATTCTTGTATTAGCGCTAAACTTGTGTAGGAAGACCAGTAGGAAAAGGAAGCATAGAGGAGGGGCAATGAACATATCAGGTATAAAGGAAAACTTACTTTTAAAAAGGGAAGGTGCTTGAAAAGAGAGTCAAGTAGTTAAATTAATAATTAATATGTGTGTGAAATTAGATCATTATAACATTAGATATCAGAGAGTTAAAAAGTAGATATATAGAGATAAAGAAACATAGATATATTTTATTTTTTTTGTGCATAAAAGGTGTAAATACCAGAAAGAGTGCTATAAAATTATTTTATTGCTACAGTAAGGATAGCATTAGATAGAGATCTTCAAGTGGGAGTGACTTAAAATACTAGAGCTTATTGATAATAGATCTAGCCAACAGAGATTTCTTATATTATAATATATTACCCTTTTCCTTTCAAGATCTCTAAAATTAATTTTAATTTTCTTTTCTTTAAATATATATAGACAACCACACTTAAAACACGTGCTTTCACTGTCTTTTAAAATTAGAGTGGTAGGCGCTTCTTTTTAAAATAGTTTTGGAAAGGAGAAACAACCCATCTCAGATTGTGACTATAGCTTAGTATTATAGAAATTTCTTTCTACAGTGCACTACACCTAGGTAACAAGTTTTAGCTAAGCTCATGTTTCCTTTCTAAATTGAACCTCATCACTAAATTAGATCACAATTAAGTGGGAAAATTCAAAGTTAAATGCAAGGTATCTGAATCAGCTTATGAACTGAATCTACCAATCTCAATGAGGAAAGTACATCCAGCTTTCAACATTTCATTGCTCACAAAGAATAAAGAAGATACAATCCCAGGACATCCAGAAGAGCTACCAGAACTAATGCAGGTGGGAAATAAAGAGGAGTTTGAGGTGGAAAAGGTTGTTTTCAAGAGGTTTTAAAGGGAAAATTTTCAGTAATTAGTGCATTGGAAAGGATATGGGGTTGGAGATAGGTCTAGTAAACTGGTTTAAAATTTGGTGAATGCTAAGGAAAGGTTGGAGGAGTTTGAGAAGTGCTCAGGGGGAAGGAGGGGTAAAAAAGGGGGAAATCTTAGAATTTGGTTGAGAGGTGGGGAGGAGAAGTGCTATGGGAGCTATGCATTGTGAGAGGTGTAAGAGTGAATATTAGATAAGGGGGTTATTTGGGGCAAGAATTGTGCAGCTCTCCTCATCAGACAACTTGTCTAGTATTCCAGTTTCTCTCTAGTCTCACTGCTAAATTAACATAATCATTAAGAGCTTCCCTCACTGTTGGTAGCCCAATCATAGTCAGTCTTAGTTAGTCTCATTGCTGTATCCAGCATCATCAGTCCCATTGTAGAAAGACCCTTAAACTTGCCTTTCTGTAAGAAGAATCTAAGGGAGTTGGATAAAGCAAAGTGAGCCCTGTCCCTTTACGTAAATAAAGAGTTCATAATCAACTAATCTAAAACCTCTACTTGATATATAATGACAAATTAAATATTTTTTATTAACAGTATTGATATGTAAAATCAATGTTACTTGTAATGAGGGAAAGAAATACAACAGTGAAGCTGTATTTAGAAAATTTATTTAAATGATTGAAAATTATGTTTTTATGAAGCTTTATTTTTATTGTTTACAGTTGTAATAATCAATTCCCTGAAGTTGAGACCTTTTTAATGGTACTCTATCATTATATATTAATGAGTTTTTATATAAAATTTATATAATGTTACATAAAAGTGTTTTATTTATAATGGTATTGCACTTTTAAATGTTATTATTTGTTATTGGTTGTTATGGTTCAGATGTATGATGTATGATGTATCATTCTGGAGCATTCCAGAATCAATTAGAGCCTTTAAATACTAATAATAAAATCTAGAAAAATTAAAGATGATAGAGATACTTCTTCTTTATAATCCCAACTAACTTCCAAAGTCTGTGCAGCCCTATTTATCTAGTAAAAATCAAAAAAGTAAAGTAAATTATGAAAAGTAAAAAAGATTCAAAACTTTTTTATAAAATTAATAAAAATAGAAGAAAAATATTAAAAATTCTCTGAAGATTCATAATGGTTCTTGAGATTCCTGACTTTAATTTCCATAAACTTTTAGACCTATAATTTCATTTTCTGATCATTAATTAATTGTATAATCTTGACTCAAAATATTAATATTTTTTTTTACCATTCTGAATCATCTGTTCCTTTATAATAAAATAAAACAATAATGAATTGGCTTTAAGCTCCTTAGATAAACCTTAGTGCTGTACTAATATTTAGGCTAACACATCCTCCCTCCAATGAAGAATGTCCCCATTCTTGAAATTTTGCATATTTGTTCAATAACATATTCATATTCTCTTCATCCTTTTCATCCAACAGCTCCAGCTGCTCCTAAAGACTTTTACTTCATCTAATAATCATTATCATCATCAATATTTTATCAAAAGACCTTGCCATCCCATGTGAGCTTTGCGCAAAATACCAGGTACACTGTCTGATTTCTAACCCTGGTCTTCCTGGAAGAAATGCCTGTGATCTTTGCAGGATTAAAAAAATCAAGTGTAACCATCCAATTATTCCTTCCAGAAATAATGTCTATACTGTACCAACTTCCCTTCCAGATCCAAAATTACCTAAAAAAAGACTATTCAAAATCCCCACCTTCTTTCAGAGCATAAAGGACAAAACAGTTTCTTCATCTAAAAATACTAATCCTGAGTTTCTCCTCCTTCTAAAGATCCTAATACTATATTTTGAGAATCACCCTTTGGCTTTGCTGAACAATTATTTACTGGCTCAAAAATTTAGTCTTTTATTTTAATTTTAATAATCCTCCTACTAATTCCATATCAATCTACAATTCTCTTCCAAACCCTATATTTTCTTCTAAGCTATTTAAATGAACAATACAGATGACATTGGCCAGGTGCAGAATGATTATATTAATCATTATGCAAAATTTCATAGATATCTCTTTCTTGATTTTTGTGATGATATGAAATTTAAATGTTTAACATATTTTCAGGAAACCCCTTCTAATACTATTGAAGATTTAATGAAGAGAAGAATTTTAATGCAAAGCTTTGATAAAAATGTTTAAATATTTAAAAGAGATTATTTATTTTGATTGTCTTCTCTTTTTTAAATTTAATACTTTAATTCTTTTTGGTGCTGATAAATGTTGTTTTCTGGTTGATTTAATTCTTTCTATTCATTTTTAATCAACATATTTTGAAATGAGCTTTTTATAAACTGAATATACCTTGTGATGACTCCACTACTGAGAGCAAGGTTTGAATCCCTTCAGACTCCCCTCTACCAGTATCTACTTTCTTTCAAATAATGAGAGAGCAGGCCTCTCTAATGAGCCAAATAATTTTGATTCCATTCTCATTGGGCTTCCCCCTGAGCTGAATACTCTGATTCTATTTTCCCCATAAGGTCCTCTAAGCTTCCACCTAAATAGCTTACCAAAGAGACCCACTAAATTCCAAGTCCTACCCATCTTCAATGGTTCAGCATCACAATATTTGAAAAAATTTCCAACCCTTTAAATTACTCCAAAATTTTTTTTTGGAATCCATATTTTATTTCCAGACTTTCTTAGTACCTTTATTTTCAGCTTTTAATAATCTCCATCTTTCTTAAACCATAATAAATCATTTAATGAAATCTTCATTCCCTAAAGTTGCACCATATCCATCAATGACTAAGTTGTCCGAATGAGTGAGTATCAGTATGAGTACTGATGAAGCAGTGAAAGATTAAAAATTACTGAATTAATTATCCAGCTTAATTAACTTTCCCTTATAAGATCCTTGAGGAGTCAAACTTTTAATAAATTTCTAATTTATAGTCTTGGTGGACTAAATTTCAACAAACCCTTATAAATTATCCATATAATGATTGAATCGCTAGTTTAATGTCATGGAGGACCCTAACCTTCCATAAATTCCAACTGCCTAATACAGTCATTAAGTTCATTTTTTCAACTATCCCTTTTCTCTATTCCCTATTCTCCTATCCAGGTTATCCTTTCCATACTAATTATCAAATTTTCAAGATGACTCCTTCAAACTTCACTGCTTCTAAAGATAAAGCCTGTGAGTATTTTCCTTTATCCATCAATAGTGCACCTACACTTATAACTAGAAACAATACACCTACAACAGTGCCTGTTCCAACTGTTTTAAAAAGAAAAGAAAATGCTCTGGTCTCAAATATGGCTCACTCCCTCTTCCTGCCACCAGATTTCCTCCAATTGAAAACCTTATACTCCATGTTCTAAATCATCCACATCTAAAATTTCTACTCTTCTCACACCATCAGCCTTTTTGAATATTTCTTCTGACTCTCTATCTCTGGGTCCACCACCAGCTGCTTTTCTAGCTGCTAAATTTTCAAGATGATTTCTTTCATAGAAGGAGGAATAACAATGACATTACTCAACTTTCTTCTATAATACAGATATCCTTCATTAATTGAAAATTTACCTTTCTCAAAAGCCTTTTGGTACTTTGATGGAAGGGTTTTAATTAATGATTGTATTGAAGCATTCTTTGGATCATTTAATATGGTGCATAACTTTTTCAAGTCAGTGTCCTTATCAAATGAATCCAGAATAAGCTAAAATAGCTCTTCCTCCATATCAACCACATATATCCCATTAATATGAATAATTTCATCCTCAGGATCATAAGCAGGATTAGAGTCATCATTTGGTAAAGGTAACCTTGATAACATATCCACATTTGAGTGAATAATACCAGCCCTATGAATAATTGTAATTCTCGATCTGTATTCCTGAACAGATAACTGCCATCTGAACATATCTCTGTTAGGTTTTTTCAAGTTTAAAAGGGATTTAACTGAACTGCAGTCAGTAACAAGTTCAAATTTCTGGTCATCTAGGTAATAATGTAGCTTTTCTAGAGCCCACACTACGGCTAAACATTCAAGCTGAGTGGCACCATATTTCAATTCACTATTTCTCAAGGTTCTTGAAATATAACAAATTACTACTTCTGATACTTTAAACTTCATCACTTCTTTTTGATGGAGGGAAGCACAAAGACCAATAAAACTGGCATCAGTGTACAAAACAAATGGTTGATTAAAGTCAGGTAAAGCAAGAATTGGTGCTGACATCAAACAGTTTTTCATAGTGTCAAAAGCTCTCTTTCTTTCACTATTCCAGACAAAAGCAACATCCTTTCTAGTCAGTTGGGTAAGAGGTAAATCTATGACTTGGTAATTTTTAATATACTGTCTATAGTATCCACACATTCCAAAAAAACTCTGGAGCTCTCTAAACGTGGTAGGAGCCTTCACCTGCTGTATAGCTGCCACTTTATTTTGGTCAACACATATCTGTAACTGTCAGTACAGTCTAGTATATAAGTATGATATAATAGTGTTATTTTATGGTCCTACTACTTATTAATAAATGATTTAGTGATTAAACCTCAGGGGAAGATTAATAGAATAGTTATACTCAAATAAAACTCACAATACTTGGATTTAAATGCGTGCTAGTGGTGGAAAATAGAAGAATAAAATATAGTTATAGCTTTTATAAAGATAATATCAATTTATAAGGGCTTTATAATATATTTCTGAATACTAATAATTGTATTTTAGTGTTTTTTTGAAGTGTAGTAATTGAATGATGATAATAAACCGTCAAATTCCCTCCTTACTTATACCCAAATCCACTGGAGTGCACAGACCTTCAATCCAGATGATGTCACTGCTATCCCCGGCAATTACAGCACTGTGAGGGCCCATCACCTCCCCATGGCGTCCACTTCAAGCAGTTTCAACACCCAGACCTCCAGTAAGGACCCTCCATCACTATTAATAATAACACAGAGTCATACCATAAATAGAAACCCCAGATAAAAGCGGATACCATAAAGAAACAGGTAAAATAAATGATCAAAAAGAGATTTAATGAAACTAAAAGCATATAAAGGAAACAAATAAAATGTCCAAGCCCCCAATAACATCCCCAAGCATCCACATTAACCCAAAAACATCTTTCCAACCCATAAATCCGTGAATAACCATCCAAGGAAGTAATTTTAGTTGTCCAAACTGGGTGTATGCGCCTGATATATGTGTCTATGCTTCTGTAGGCGTTGTGAGTCCACTGATTTCGTCCATATGACCTAAAATAAGCAGAAAAACAAAGGTTATAGGCTATTAAGGGGCTAAAACCCACTTATATACCTAAATATACATAATATACTGCATATTTCACTGAATTTGAGATTTATGTATACATATAAGCTTATGTATGTCAATAATTACTTCATATCACTTAAGATAAGTATATTATGACTCCATTAACACCTTAATAAGTATTATTAGGCCATGGATAAGCTATTTAAACTATTATAAATTATATAATAGAATAATAATTATATATATATAATAAAATAATATATATTATTATTTTAACCTTATTTTTAAGATATAAGCTTAATCTAGTTAAGGTTATCTTATTTTAAGCATAAGAAATACTCAGTCCTAAGGATATTTAGGCTGACACTCCCTCACCCCAAAAAAAACAATAAAAAAAATGTTAAGACATTTTAATTAATCTTAAGGAATGAAATAATAAAAAAATAATTTTTATAATACATATACTGAATGAACAGTATTATTTAGATTTAAATTTTTTCAAGAGATTTTTAAGATCAGAGATTTCATTTTCTGGAATCCACTGGTCATATTCACTTGATTTATTTTTAAATCTTAGTAGATACTCAACTCCCTTTTCTTTTGTAAGGTGTCTCTTTTTAAGTATCTTTTCAATTTCTGCTTTTTCCACTATTTCTTCAGGTTGCTGTTTATGCCTTCCTGATCTTCTTGGAAAGAGAGCAGTATCATTAGAATGGTATGGCTTTATAAGAGAAATAGGAAATACTGGATGTTTTCTATCATAAGGTGCATATAGAATAACCTCAACAGCATTATTACCAACCATCTTTTTAACTACAAATGGTCCAATGAATGGATCCTTCAATTTAACATTACCATTTAAATTGAAATGTAGCGTTGAAATAAGGACTTCATCACCCTCTTTGAACATTTGTTCTTTATGGGCTTTATCCCATCTTTTCTTTTCATACTCAAAAGCCTTATTTATACATTCTTGAGCATGTTTTCTGCATAATTCCTGCATCTGAAGAAAAGATTTAGTACCTGGATGAATATCCAATCTAGGTAACTTAACAAGAGTTTTAGCAGGGGTATTAGGTACATAACCCAACCATAACTCAAATGGCTTTTTTCCAGTGACAGAATGTACTGTACTATTATATGCAAATTCTAAACCTGGGATAAGGGTTACCCAATCATGCGTGAATTTGTCATTGTCTTTAAAATTAAGACCAAAAGCACAGTATCTTCTTATCATATCTTCTAAGGTTTGTATCATTCTTTCTGCTAGCCCATCAGTTTGTGGATGGTGTGCTGTAGAAAGTTTTAATTGACACCCTGAAACATCCATAAGTGACGTCCAGAACTCAGAAGTAAATTTAGGATCTCTGTCAGAAACTATTGCTTTGGGGAAACCTGCTATATTTAACATTTGTGTCCACCATAAAAAAGCTAAGTCCTTTGCAGAAACCTCTTTGTGGGTAGGAATAAATTTAAACATCTTTGTAAATCTATCTACAATTACCCAGCAGGAGTTATAACTCTTATGCCCTGCTATTGGCAAACCTGTTACAAAGTCCATGTTAATGATTTCCCATGGAGCTTTTGGTTGCTCAATTTGTTGTAATAAACCAGCTCTTTTTCCTGTTAATCTTTTAGATTTTTGACAAGAATCACATGTTTCAACATATTTCTGAACATCCTCAGACATGTTAATCCACCAAGCTGTGTTTTTTACTCTGGTTAATGTTTTATGGTAGTCAAAATGACCTGCTAATATATCATCATGACATATACTTAACATTAACTCCTTCATTGAAGGGGGAATTACAATTACATTACTTAATTTTATCCTGTAATATATAAAACCATCCTCAATGGAAAATTTTCCTTTCTCTAATGCCTCTTTATACTTATTTGGTAATGTTTTTATTAAAACATTCATTGAAGCATTAAATGGATCATTTAATATTGTAGTTAATTTACTTAAGTCAGGATCTGAATTATAATTATCAAGAGTTGATTGCATAAATTCATCCTCAAGATCTACAATATAAATGCCATAAATGTTAATAATCTCTGACTCAGGAACATAAGCAGGATTATCATCATTATTTGGCAGAGGTACTCTAGATAACAGATCTACATTAGAGTGCAAGGTTCCTGCTCTATGTGTAATAGTCATCCGTCCTCTGTATTCTTGTACAGCTAATTGCCATCTAAACATGTGTCTATTAGGAGTTTTCATGTTTAAGAGTGACTTAACTGCACTACAGTCAGTTATTAACTCAAATTTTTGGTCTTCAAGGTAATAATGTAGCTTTTCAAGAGCCCATACTACTGCCAAACATTCAAGTTGAGTAGCACCATATTTCAATTCACCACTTCTCAGAGTACGTGAAATATAGCAGATTACTACTTCTGACATTTTTCCTTCAATAAGTTGTTTTTGATGCAAAGCAGAACCCAGTCCAATAAAACTTGCATCTGTATATAATACAAAAGGTAATTGGAAATCTGGTAATCCCAAGATAGGAGCTGTCATTAAACATTCTTTCAACTTATTAAAAGCTTGTTGTCTTTCATTATTCCAAATGAAAGCTTCTGATTTCTTTATCAGTGTGGTCAGTGGTGCAGCAATTGATTGGTAGTTTTTTATATATTGTCTATAATAACCACACATTCCAAGAAAAGATTGTACATCCTTTACCTTTTGAGGAATGCCAATATTCTTTATTGCAGCCACTTTATTTTGGTCTACACATATTTGTAAGCCAGATATAATATGACCAGGCACTTTTAAAGATTCAAACCCAAATTTACATTTTTTCAATGCAAGGGTCATTTTTATTTCATCCATTTTCTGAAATACTTTCCTTAAATGGATTAAGTGTTCATCAAATATTTTAGAGAACACTATGATGTCATCAATGTATACCATTAACCATCCCTCAATCATTTCATTATGGAATGTTATATCCATTAACTTTTGAAATACTGATGGAGCATTCTTTGGTCCAAATGGCATTCTGACATATTTATAAATTCCCATGTGTGTTGTTATTAACAAAAAGTTCTGTGAATTCTTTTCAACAGGAATTTGATGGTACCCTTTATTTCCATCTAGGAAACTTATATATTTAGCACCTTTAAGGGTAGCATGTATAGAGGCAATCCTTGGCAAGGGATAAATATCATCTACTGTAAATGTATTTAATGCTCTATAATGACTGCACAGTCTTGCTTTATCTTGTTCATAAGAAATCAGCACTGGTGATATTACACAATATTTTGGTGTAGTTTCAACCTTCTCAAGAATGTTCATTTTTAATAACATCTTAATATTATCCTCTATGTCTTTCCTCTTCATTGGTGAAGCAGGGTATGGTTTCTTTTTAAGACTAGCAGGAATATTATCCATATCACAGGTTAAACTAATTTTCATTTCATGATCTTTTACAAGGCCAAGTTCATTTGTACCATGTGCAAAAGCCATTGGAAAAGCTTTAATTTATTCCAAAATATTATCTTTCTCAGTTTCACTTATCTGAGTGCCAAATGATGCTTTTGAAATTTCTGTTTCCAGAAGTTCCATCTCATTGGATTCTCTTCCTTTAGACGGGGAATTTGTTACTGACTCAATGTGTAAGACTGTGTTAAAAGAATTTATTTTAAATTTCCTTTTACCATTCATGCCAATTGTAAAATTGTTATTAGCAGGGTCTAATTTTACACCAAATTTAGTCAGAATATCATTTCCAATGATAAAACAGTTACTACAATTTGTATTATCCATTACTACAAAGTCACAAGTTACCCTTACATAACCATGTTGGTGTTTAAAGAAAACAGCAGCTTTGTATTTACCAATGGGGTGTAGTACTGATCCAAAACCTCTCCAATTTTTATTCTGAAGTGGTTCAAGCTTAAACTTATATTCACTATCAATTTTCTGTAATGTATTAGTGAAAACAACTGAACCAGCAGCTCCTGTGTCCAATACTATATTAACATTTTCACCAGAAATGATAGCTGGAACCGTGATAGGTGTCATTCTAAAGTTATCAGCTTGTATATCCTTAATGATTTCAGCATCCTCAAAACTCATTAAAGATTCATTTGAGTCCATATTTAATATTGGATTTTCAAAGATGGACAAATCATCTTCCAACATACAGACTTCATTTTCATCACTATATGAGATATTGCTGTCATAATCACTTGATTTTTTACTTTTTTCAGTTTCAGTTTCAGATTCACGTTGATTTTCAACAATATTTATGTTTTTCTCACATTTGTGACCTTTTACCCAAGGTTTGTTACACTTATAACAAGTATTTTTTTCATACTTTTTAGGTACTACAGGTGCAGTAGGTTTTTTCTGCTTCTCCTGAAGTGTTTTTGAATTCTGAGTTTTTACAGGTTCAACATTTTGTTTATAAGTGGAATACCTTGATTCATACTTATGGTTTAATAATATTTCATTGCAAATATTAATAAAGTCAGAATATTCAGTAACATTTAATGTTCTAGCTACAACAATGTCTCTGACAGATATAGGTAATTTGTATATTATCTTATCTTTCCATAAGTTAAAATCCATATGAGGCTCAATGGCTTTTAATATTTTGTTTAAATTCATTAAAAATACCATAGGTTTGTCACCATTCAACGGATTATACCTAGTCTTCTCATACAGTCTCTGCTGAGTAAGCCTGAATTTAGAACCTCCAAATTGTTTTTCAATAAGTTGTTTCCATTCAGCCCAAGAGTAGTCTCTACCCTCACTTAAGACAGCTTCAAACCATAATAAAGCAACATCCTTAAATAAAGAAATTAATTTTGATGTTATCTCTTCATCTGGTAACTTATATGAGAATTTCAAGTTGTCAATTCTTTGAATAAAATGTTGCCAATCAGAGCTGGCTTCCCCATCATAATTTGGGTACTGATCTATTTTAGGCCAGTTCTTCTGATTGGATTTTATCTCACTAATCTTAGGTAAATTCAACAACTCATTCACTTTTGATAAATGGTCTTGTATTTCTTCCTGCACGGATTTGTGACTTACATTTTCAGATTTGACACTACCACCAGATGGTTTTAATTGTGATGGTACAGGGAAGGAATGAGATTCACTTTTGCCAATGAAAGGATTATTATTATATTGATTATACTTATGATTATCCTGGTTCATCAGTAGATTGGCAGTTTCAATCTCAACTTTAGTTATTCTTTGTAGCAGCTCAGAGACACTTTGATTTGTCTGTGCAAAAGATAACTTTGTTCTTGATTCAGTTTTTAATAAATGTGTTTCATATAATTTTTCTAACTCACAAAATTTGTTTGAAAGGTCATTATATTTATTACTCAATGAATAATATTTAAGAGTTAGAGAAAAATGTTCTTTCTCTAATTCTTTATTACGTGTTGCTAATTGAGAAATGTTCAATGTTAAGGATGAAATTGTATCACTAGTGAGCTTAACTGTCTGTTCCTCACAATCAGTCATTCTATTCCACAATGCTGAAACAATTCTATGGACAGTTGGATTATTGTTAAAATATTCCATGTCCTCCTTTTCAATTCTCTCACTCTCCTGTGAACTTCTCATCTCACTAGTAGGTGGTTGCAACTGAGGATTAACTGTATTATCATTGTATATAGTACTGTTATTATGGACAAAAGACAAGTCAGGTGTATCTACTCTAAAACCTAAATTTCTTAAATCCTCCTCTATTTTTTGGACAGATTTTACATCAATAGAATTACCTATATTGTAATTATCAGTATTATGTTTAATCTGAGAGGGTAAGTTACTTACCAAGGGATGTTTACCAGTCCTGATTTTTGGCGCTTTTTTCCCTTGTAAGGGTGAGCTGAGGAAGTCAGATGAGGGGGTGGATCCCTGTTGCAACTGTGGCTTGTCCACTGTTGGTGAAACCAGTCCAATTTCCATTTGTCTACCAGGATTTTCTCCTGGGAGTGAGTGGACCCTCCTTGGGTAGGGGGTTGCTGATTTGATTGACTGGGCTGACCTCCCTTTAATTCTGCCATTGCCTGATTCATCTGCTGAAATCCTACCTTGCAATTGTTTTGCAACTGCTCTACCTCTTTGAACATGAGAGATTTTGATTCCTCTAGCTTCAGAACCTGTTTGGCCAGGTGGGACAGTTGATCCTGAAGAGGAGGAAACGTCTTTTTGATAGTTATCTTTTTTAAGAGGGCGTCCTTTTCCTCTATACTCATGCTTTCTGGCTGGGGGTACTGTTGTCCCTCCATGGTGATGTCCTGGAAAGTTTTTATTAGCTTTAGACCTGGTATTATAAGCAGGTTGTTCACTTACACTATCCTGGGGAGCACTCATATTGTTCAGAATAACAATATTTTACGTCTACAAAAGGAAAAAACTCTATGGAATTAGTAGACAAAAGATATTAGTAATTATATTACTAATAAAAAAGCAATCGACCTTACCCTGAATTTATATCTTTATTTATTTAAATAAAATATAAGAAAAATTCGAAAAAATCCGTTAAAAATATAATAATAAGTTTAACTAGACCTCTATAAGGGTGAATAATTAGCTTACTAAGCTTTAGCCAAATACCAATTTAATTGGGTGTTATATTGGTGTCCAAATACAAAGTGAAATTGGGTTTATATTGGGTACAGTTACTACTGTAAATATCTAATTTTTATGGTAAAAAATTAGCACAATTATTATAAGGGTTCTTTTCCGCAATCAATGAGTTATTATGAACCACTAATATGCAGCAGACCCAAATATTTGGTTAATTTTGAGTTGTACTAAGGTAAAAATCACGTCCCAAGGCTTATACTAAATAATAAGTAAAATATAAGGAAAGACCCCCAATTGTCAGTACAGTCTAGTATATAAGTATGATATAATAGTGTTATTTTATGGTCCTACTACTAATTAATAAATGATTTAGTGATTAAACCTCAGGGGAAGATTAATAGAATAGTTATACTCAAATAAAACTCACAATACTTGGATTTAAATGCGTGCTAGTGGTGGAAAATAGAAGAATAAAATATAGTTATAGCTTTTATAAAGATAATATCAATTTATAAGGGCTTTATAATATATTTCTGAATACTAATGATTGTATTGTAGTGTTTGTTTGAAGTGTAGTAATTGAATGATGATAATAAACCGTCAAAATCCCTCCTTACTTATACCCAAATCCACTGGAGTGCACAGACCTTCAATCCAGATGATGTCACTGCTATCCCCGGCAATTACAGCACTGTGAGGGCCCATCACCTCCCCATGGCGTCCACTTCAAGAAGTTTCAACACCCAGACCTCCAGTAAGGACCCTCCATCACTATTAATAATAACACAGAGTCATACCATAAATAGAAAACCCAGATAAAAGCGGATACCATAAAGAAACAGGTAAAATAAATGATCAAAAAGAGATTTAATGAAACTAAAAGCATATAAAGGAAACAAATAAAATGTCCAAGCCCCCAATAACATCCCCAAGCATCCACATTAACCCAAAAAAATTCTTTCCAACCCATAAATCCGTGAATAACCATCCAAGGAAGTAATTTTAGTTGTCCAAACTGGGTGTATGCGCCTGATATAGGTGTCTATGCTTCTGTAGGCGTTGTGAGTCCACTGATTTCGTCCATATGACCTAAAATAAGCAGAAAAACAAAGGTTATAGGCTATTAAGGGGCTAAAACCCACTTATATACCTAAATATACATAATATACTGCATATTTCACTGAATATGAGATTTATGTATACATATAAGCTTATGTATGTCAATAATTACTTCATATAACTTAAGATAAGTATATTATGACTCCATTAACACCTTAATAAGTATTATTAGGCCATGGATAAGCTATTTAAACTATTATAAATTATATAATAGAATAATAATTATATATATATATAATAAAATAATATATATTATTATTTTAACCTTATTTTTAAGATATAATCTTAATCTAGTTAAGGTTATCTTATTTTAAGCATAAGAAATACTCAGTCCTAAGGATATTTAGGCTGACAGTAACCCTGAAACAACATGACCCAGCACTTTTAAGGAATGAAAACCAAATTTACCTTTCTTCAAAGCAAGTATCATATTTATTTCATCCATTTTGTGGAAGACTTTACACAGGTGGTTGAGATGGTCCTCAAATGTTTTTGAGAATATAATGATATCATCAATATAGACCATCAGCCATCCTTCAATCATCTCCTGATGGAATGTGTTATCCATAACTTTTTGAAAAACTGAAGGGGCATTTTTAGGACCAAATGGCATTCTAATATACTTATAAATAACCATATGAGTAGCAATCATCAGAAAATTCTGGGAATCCCTCTCAACAGGTACCTGGTGATATCCCTTGTTACCATCCAAGCAGCTTATATATTTAGAACCTTGTAAGGTAGCATGTATAGAGCTAATTCTAGGTAAAGGGTAGATATCATCAACAGTATAAGTATCCAATTCTCTAAAATCACCACATAACCTGGCTTTATCTTTCTCATAAGAAATTAGGACAGGTGAGATAACACAATATTTATGTGTTTTAACTTCCTTTTCAATAATATTCATTTTCAAAAGGGTAGAGATATTATCCTCAATATCTTTTCTCTTTGTGGGAGAAGAAGGGTAAGGCTTCTTCTTTAAACTAGGTAGTATGTCAGTTAATGGAAAAGATAATGAAAGTTTCATTTCTTCCTTAACTAATCCTAGTTCATGTGACCCATGAGCAAAGGCCATAGGAAAAGATTTAATCAATTTAATGAGAGAATCTTTAACCTCACCAGAAAGTTGTTCTCAAAAAGAAGCATTGTCAATTTCAGACATAAGAGCATGCATTTCCTTTGTAGACCTTCCTTTATATTGAATCACAGAATTACATGTGTTTAATTCTGGTTTTAACAATTTTTTTGGGGAGGAAATCTTAAATTTTCTCTTCCCATTTATCCCCATTGTGAAGCATTGATTTGAAGGATCTAATTTTATGCCATATTTGGTTAAAATTTTATTTCCTATGATAAACCAACTGCTTAAATTATCATTTTTTGTGACAGAAAAATCACAAATAGCTCTTACAAAGCAATAGTTATATTTAAATAACACTGTGGCTTTGTATTTACCAATGGGGGACAAAACCAAGCCATAACCTCTCCAATTTTTAGAAGTGATAGGCAACATTTTTGCTTAATAGTCTTGATCCACTGAAGCAAGGGCTTTTTCAGATACTACACTTCCTCCAGCTCCAGAATCCAGAACAACTTCAATGCTAACTCCATTGATAAAGACTGGTGCTTTGAGAGGGGCAATAACAATTGAGCTATCCTCAATGTTCCTTATGATCTCAGAATCGTCAACTGTAGATAAATCATTATTATCAATATCAATAGTATTTGAATAATGAATATCCTCTTCCAGAATCAAGATTTCTTGTTGAAATTCATATGAAATATTGCTGGCACAATCACTTGAAGTATCATTTAGTTCTATTGTGTCATCAGCCTGCTCCTCAGTTTGTTCAACAAGATTTATCCTCTTGTCACAAACATGGCCTTTCTTCCAAGTCTTGTTGCACTTGAAGCAAGTGTTTTTTGCATACTTTTTTGGTGAAAAAGGGGCAGAAGGTTTACCAACCTTTTTTAGAGGTTTCTGTTGGTAAGTGGAGGATTTCTCCAAAGGGGTCCTAGGAATGAATCTTCTGGCATCATACTTGTTGTTTAGAAGGATCTCTTTGCAAGTATTAATGAAAGAAGAAGTTTCTCTGGAGAACTCAGTCCTAGCCAATATCAAGTCTCTCAAAGACATTGGTAATTTATAAAGGATCCTGCCCTTCAATAACTCAAACTCCATATTTATATCCATTGCCCTCAAGATTTTACAAGTTTCATTAAGAACTCAATAGGTTTATCAGTAGAAGAGATGTTTCTAGTTTCCTCATACTGCCTTTGTTGAGCCATCCTGAACTTGGAGCCACCAAATTGTTCTTTAATCAATTTTTTCCAATCTTCCCATGAGTAGTAATTCCTATCCAGGAGAACAGGTTCATACCACATTAGGGCAACATTGGTAAAAAGAGAAAATAACTAAGACACAATTTACTCATCTGAAAGTTTGTAAGAATTTTTCAATTTATCAATTCTGCAAATGAAATGCTGCCAATCAGAAGAAGAATCACCATCAAATGTTGGGTACTGGTCAAGTTTTGTTCAATTCTTTTGATTTGAGGGAGCCTCCTTAGTATTAGCTTGTTTCTGAGTAAGAAGCAGCTGTAACTTCTCCAATTGTACAGTAATCTCATTTTTTAATAGTTCTGTAGAAGATCCTGGTGCATCATCAATTTTTGATGGAAACTCAGTGGTATCAACAGGCATTTCTGAATCTAATTTTACTTTAGATGAACTAGCAGCAAGTTAACTTGGAGCATCCTGTACCATATGTTCCTTCAAAGAAGTTTCAGAATATTTTTGATCATTAAACAATGAATTCAAATTCTCTTAAATGGTTGTTAGTCTGGTTTTCACTCTTGGAAGACCAGATAAACTCTCATTGATTGTTGCAAAAGATAACTGGGTTTTATTTTGAAAAGATAAATAGTGATAACTCAATCTTTTCAGGTTCATCTTCTCTACCTCTAGCTCGAGGAAACAGGTAGATATAGTATCTTTCAGTTTAGAAAAAGTATTTTTGATATTTTTCCATAAAGCAACTTTCTTTTCATGGGTTGCTTTGTAATGAAACAAGTCATCAGAAACTCTCTGTAACTCACTCCTCAATGCTTGATAAACCTGTTCAGTTAAAAAAATATTATATTTCTGAGTCAATTGCGTTTTTTTCATTTTATGATTTTGTTTAGCAATAATATCCCTCAAATATTCATCATTAATGTTAGCTACATCTGGAGTGTTTCTCAATAAGAAAACAGAGTAACTTTCCAGATTCTCATAAAAATCAGGCTCAAGTGTTTCATAAATAATAGCCATATCAGGATTTATCATTTAAGTAGCGATTAGAACTAAAGGATTAGATACATTTGAAATTTGAGAAATTTGTCTACTGTTCTTGGCCTCTACAGGTCTCACAGTCTCTGCTCCTCTTCCAGAATTACCTGAAGGAACTGAATCAGTTACAAGAAATGGTACTTGAGATTAAATAGAGGGACTTACCATGGCTTGGGCAAGAATTGGATGTGGTTGTTATTTCTCCTTCTTACTCCTTGATAGGGATGAGGAGGTGTTGGATTGAGCTGATTTGTTCTTGAAGGACCTGCCTGAGGTGCTTGTTGCTGTTGCTGTTGGGAAAGATAATCCCACTGCCACTTTTAGACTTACACCTTTTCTTGTTGCTGGGGGGCCATTTGTGGAAGGGCTTTTGGAGGAGGAGCTTTCTTCTTCTCTTGAAGAAAAGACTCTATTTTTCTTACCTTTTCTTCTAGACAGTCTATCCTTGACCTCAGCTTGAGGTTTTCTGTCCTCAACTCTTGATGTGAGTAGCGAGATTTTTTACCTGCTGGTTTAAGGGATTCTTTTTTATCTTGAAGCCTTTAGGAAGCTCTTCTTAGGGGTTCATTGAAGGTTTTTGTTCCTGGGCATTTGTCTCTACCAGAATATCCACTTCCTCCATTTCCACATCCTGACTGGTTCAATGATTTATTAATTTGAATTAATTGTGTGGTTAAAGGAGAACTCAAAGAAGTAGCCTCATCATAAACTATCAGATCCAGTTCATCTTCACGTGCAGCAGAAAAACCTTGTTCAGTCATTGTTTTAAATATAACCTGAGCTGAGGGAAAGAAACAATAAGATGAATCAGTTTTATTTTTGCTTTATAAAAGAAAAATAAATAAATAAAAATATAAAACTCCTCAGGATAAAAATCAACTGAAAATAATAATCAATTATTTATTACTTCAAACTAATCTTATAACCAGGATTTACAAGAAATCAACTGAAGAAATAAAAATAATTTTTATTTAACAAATAAATTTATGATGATTATCAGGATTTAATTCAACTGAAGGATATTTAATTACCAGGAATCAATGTCAACTGAAATAATTTAGTATAGTTTTATTTTTTATAAATTAAAATTTTTTATTGTCAGGACAATTTGACAACTGGAACAAAAAAAAAAATCTTAATTTATCAGGACAAAGTCAACTGAAAATTACAATTCATTTTTTAAAAAAATAAAAAGTTATTACTTTTAGGACTAAGAACACAATTGCTCTATCTTTGTCAACTAGGAAAATAAAAAAAATTCAATTTACCAGACACCTCCCCCTGTAAAATGAGCAATTTAATGCCACTTACATAGTGCTGAGTAAAAGGAAATACGTAGAGTAAGAAGAGTGCAAAGTGACCCACAAATAGTAATCAATAATTACCATGAAATATATAACTATTAGGATCTTCTAGATGAATCATGGGCTTCAAATGAAGATTAACCACAAGATATATTGTTAAAATTATTATTTTTTTTAATTTTTTAATTTCTGATTACTTTATGTACAATAATAAATAAATGTAATTACTAAACATGCAGGGAAAGAAAAAGTATAAAATTTCTTAATATATGTACTATTATTTAATCATTAGAAGAAAAAACTCTCTGAGATCTTTTTATTTCTAAAAATTTTTTATTGCAAGAAATACATACAATTTTTCCAAATTAAATATCTTAGCTTTGATAGAACTTAGATTGAACTCTCAATGACAACCTATGAATAACTGTGGTTCAACCTTAGTTAAACTGTGAGAAGTTCTTTTAATTTCTTAAAATTAAAAAAAAAGTATTTATAATGTAAGTCTAAGCATATTTTTTTAACAAAAATACTTTTTCTACATGATATGAATTTAAGGGAATAAATGAAAAAAAAAAATTTAAATTTTTTAAAAAACATTATTTCAAATAGCTGTCATTTTATCTTCAATTATTATAGAATGATTTTTCTTTCAATTGATAGACTGAAAAACTTTCTACAGCTATGTTCATATTCCTATAATATCTATAAATAGGGTCCAGAGCTCCTATTGATACTCAATATACTTTAATAAAAGAAAAAAAATCTCTTTTAAATAAAAATATTGCAGGTACCTTTTAGTAACACATTCTTTAATATAGATCTATATGTTTAAGTTTAAATCAATTCCAATGCATAAAAATAGATGTCATAGACAATACTATAGTACTAGCTATAGGCCTTGACCAAGGGAGTTGGAGAAAACCAGAGAGAAAATCCCCTGTCCCTTTAGAAAAATAGAGTGAGATTTACTTGCTAAAATAAGTTGGTTCCTGTTTGCTAAAGCCCCTTTTTCAACACACTTCACTGCTTGATGATCCAAGAAAGTAGTCCCCAGACAGACTACCAGACCAAAGAACTGAAATGTAGACCAATTTCCACACCAGAGAAAGTAAAGATACTTGATGTAGGCTGCAAATCCACACCAGAGACAGAAATAATACTTGATACAGCTTGCAAGACTATACCAGAGAGCCTGTTGCTAAAGTTGAGTTAAATGAAGAACTAACCTTGCAACCAACACAGCCAATTGTGGCCCAAAAACAGTTTAAACTGAGTGAGAAACAATATCTAATAACCATATGGTTGTATGATGATTAAAGTTGCCACAAACTGTCTTATTCAGTATTTACACACAGACCACCCATCTAAGATCCATGCACAGCAACGAATTTGGCACCTGTACCAGCCAAATTGAATAAAAACCCTCCAGAAGCGCTCCCCAACCTTCTAAAACAGAGTCAGGCAGGCTGCCCAACGTTGGAGGTGCCGCCTGAAGTCTCTTCAATCAAGACTCTCTTCTGTCATCCCTAGAATTTTTACTTCACCAAAAGTGATGTTGAATCCACCTAAATAAGTTCTGGATTTTTCTCCTTCTCCTTCTTCTATCTCTCCTCCTCCTATAACAAAGCCTATTCCTCCTCAACCTAAATTTAGTAGCCCCCATTATCCTTCTTCTTTTTCTTCTTCAAAGAGACCCATATCTCTCAGCTCTTCATCAATAAGCCATAATAAAAGAAACATTCCAACAGTTAATGGATCACCTACCCCTGCTCCATTAAGAGACTTCCTACCTTTTCTAAAATCTCCTTCTAATTACAACATTAAAAATCCCTACTCTTCCCTTCATGAAGAAATTTTTTTACCAAGCCTGCCTTTAAATCATGAGCTAGACACAATTGACCCTAGTAAGTAATTAAAATTTTCATTCTTCTTTAAATGTTTATCTTGACTTTTAATGATGAGCTGGTTTAGATTCTTCTGTATACCATTATTCTACTTCTGCTTATTAAAATCCTGATCCAGAACCCATTTCTTCTATGGTGAAATGTAATGAGTTCCCTCAACAACTTTATTCTATTTTCAGTTTTAACTTGGACAATTGCAAAGGAAATCCTCCAAATGATTGTGCAAAAATATTTTCAAGAGAGCAAACTTTGAAGTGTAACTTTAAAATGGTCACTTGGCTTGACCATAAAAAACATTGTCAATTTGAAGAAATTGAAATAAATACTAGAGCATCTCCTGAGATCCTTTCTGTGCCATATTTTTCAAAAGAAATACCTTCCTTAGCTCTTCATTCTTCTGCTAGACATTTTAATAAACCTAAAAGAACTATATATAAAAAATCCTAAGACATACTACTCCTTGTTTTTTTAAATGGCTATTATTAATATTTATATATATATATATATATATATTATAATTATTATTAATTAATTTTTTTTTTAAAAAAATCTATTTTTAAACAAAAAAATAAAATTGTAAAGAAAAATTTGAAATCAAAAATATGTAATTATAAATTTGAAAATTAATATTAATTATGTAAAGATTTCCCCAGCCATTTGATGAGCCATACCCCTGACATCACACCCACATCTAAGTGCACCTTGATTTGGGATACACAAGAAAGAAATTGAAAATAAAAATAAATAATTTTTAAAAATTTTGAAAAGCATAATAAACAAAATTTAAAAATGATCACTGGGTGGGCTCCATCCAATTTTTAAAAATGATTGGAGACCACCGGTGATAATTATCCATGAAAAAATTAATCTATAATAAATTAAAAAATGACATTTTAAAAAAAAACTCAAAAAAAAAAAAATTCTATAATCAAAAAAAAAACATAAAAAAAATTCTATAATCAAAAAAAAAAACATAAAAAAAATCCTTGAATCCAGCTTCAAATGAGAATTATTGTGGTGAGATTGTAGTGATACAGTTTATAGTTTTAGAGGACTACCTATATAACAAAAACAAAGTCAGGATTCAACTAGAGACAGGGAAACTACAGCAAAAAAATTTTGGGGTAATTGTGTATAGAGAATCCAGCCCATCAATTACCCCCAAATTTGCCAATATTAAATTTAGATGGTTCCCCTGCAAACACTTCTACCAATAATAGGGGACATCAAAGTAAGAAATGTGCCATTTCAAAATCTCTTTTTTTCTACCAAATCAGCCATAATTATTTTTTTAAATATTGCATATCTTACCCCAAAACATCTTTTTACTGTTAATGAAGGACAATTTTATGGCTTTATTTTTGTGCTGTGAATTACCTTTCAAAAATTTATAGACTTATAACTTTGAAACCCCCTAACAAATACATTTCAACACAAATCTTCACCATAAAAGTTTAGACAACTGAATTTTCGATGATTGTTAAATTAAAGGATAGTTTTTATTTTATACTCTTTTGTGGAGTAATTATCATCATTTTGGAGAAAATCTTCTTATAAAAATAGTGAGTAGTTTATCCTTATTTTGGAGTTAGACTTTGGTACTCCTGTTGTTGCTAGTATAAAACCACTTGTATTGTTCAGCAGCTAACTTCTTTTTTAATGCAACTCCATCCAACTCTTCTAACACATATAAGCCACCAGATACTTGATCTCTGACCCTGTATGGCTCATTCAACCTATCAGCAAACATCCTTCCTCACTGACTCTCCAAACTCCAATCATACACCAAGACTATATCTCCAGTTTTAAAAGGTTTCCTTAATATATGAGCCAACCTATTCTCCCAATATCTAACTGACTTATTTTGTATGTTCATCATTCTTGAATATGCCATCTCTAGATTTTCATCTTTCTTTTCCAACTGAACCATTCTTGCACATAATAGTTATTCAGTAAACTTAACTGTATCCCAGTCTATTCCTAGATATAATTCAGCCTCTAGACCGACTGGTAAAACTGATTTCGGAAAAAAAACTAGTTTTGATGGTGAATATCCAGTTGTCCTTTAGGCAAGAATTCTATAAGCAAAAAAGACTAATGGTAAATAGTTCCTCTACTTTTCAGCACTTGCATCACACATTTTAGCTAAAGAATCTTTATAACTTGATTTCCTCTTTCCACCATTCCTTCCGCTTCTGGATTATATGGGTATTCTACCCTAAACTTTGATCCAACTTTTGATATAGCCTCCCTAAACTCAGTCCCAAATTCAAGACCTCCATTGACCGTTACCAACTTCATCACTCCATATATATATACCCAATTTTTCATCAAAAAATCTGCCACCTTCCTAGAGTTTGAAGTATTAAAAAGCCTTGCCTCTACCCAACCAGAAAAATCAGCTCTGGCTAAAATTAAATATTTGTATCTACCCTCTTTAACATGAAAAACATCCAAAATAACCCTACCAAAACAATCTCTCTCACCAGTTGCATATCCAGGTTCTTTTAGCCTTAAATAACTCCTCCTTTGACATTCATCACATGACTGAACCCATTTTTTAACAGCCAGCTAAATACCAGGCTACCAAAATATATCAGAAAATTGTCTATAGGTTTTACCAACTCCTCTATGCCCAAGATCTTTATTAAGTGACTTCATAACAAACTATTGCCCCTTTCTCTAAGTAATAACAAGTTGAGAATTTTGATAACTCCTCATCATCAATCTTCTACCCAAAAGATAAACTTCTGGTGACTTTTTTTTGATAGCCACCCATTCATCATTATCATGTTTATCAGGCCTTTCAAATGTTAATAAAAATTTCACCATTTTATAAAAAAAATCTGTCTGTCCCCAGAAATCATCTTGAAAATCCATTAATAAAATATCAATAGAAGCTTCCCTATCTCCTAAATCACCTGCACATGAATGAGTCAACAATTTTAATCCTTGACTTTGAAAAGTTTTCATAAAAGATTTTGAATTTTGTACTTTTGAATCCTCAAATTTTTAAAAACCAAATTTTCTTCTTTTTTTTTTTACCCTTTTTAGCATCAACAATTTCATTTTTGTCCAACCTCCTTTTAATCAAATTTTCACAATCAACCAACCTCTCTTTAACTGGATTCCCTTATAATCCCACTAACACAACATTAACAAGTTTACTACTATCCCACACTACTTCAACATCCTCCTCCATATACACCACTAAATTTTCAACCTCTTCTTTACCACATTTATCTACACCTTCATCATTCTCCCAAAACATATAATTTACCATATTTTTTTATCATCTTGTTTATCCTCATGGTGGAGGTCTATGTCATATTTATTCACAGAAGTTAATAAAGCCAGCTTAACCTTATTGGGGAGGTCATCATTGCTATCTACACATATTAAACCTGCCAGTTTAACCTCATGGGGGAGTTAGTTGTCATCTTCATAGAGGTCATCCCAAACATTTTCAATAATTTTTTTTCTGTTTCACTTCTATCTAAGTAAAATTATCAGGTATAAAACCGAAATAAGAGATAGAGAATTTTTAGAAATATATATTTTTTTGGCAGCTTAACCTCTTTTTGGAGGAGATACAAAAAATAAGAAATTGCTGTAAAACTTAAAAAATATTTAATCTTGATTTGTCATTATACAGAGATTTTTTCTTGATTTCAATTTTGAGAGTGCAGTTTAGCCTCTTGCTGGAGGTGAAAAAAATAAGAGTGTTGAGAATCTTCAAAAATATTTGATCTTGATTTTTAATTATGCTGAGATTTTTTCTTGATTTTAATATTTATATTGCAGGTTAGCCTCTTTCTGGAGGACAGAAAGAGAATATTTATACAACTTTTGTTTTTGATTTTTATCTGAATATTCTCAGAATTTTTTTCTTGATGTTAACTTTTTGAAATGCAGTTTATCCTCTTTCAGGAGGAGAAAAAATAAGAGAGTGTTAAGAATCTTCAAAAAAAAATTCTTGATTTTTAATTATGCAGATATTTTTAAATTGATTTTGATTTTAATGGTGCAGTTTAGCCTATTTCTGGAGGTAAAAAAAATGAGAGAGTGTTGAGAATCCTAAAAAATATTTTATCTTGATTTGAAAATTATCCATAGATTTTTAGTTATTTTGATTTAGAGGGTGCAGCTTAGCCTCTTTCTGGAGGTCAGAAAGAGAAAATTTAAATAATTTTTGTTTTTGATTCTTATTGGATTATTCTTAGAATTTTATTCTTGATGTCAGCTTTTTGAAATGACATTTATCCTCTTACAGGAGGGGGACAGAAATAAAAACATAGGAGTAAAACAGAATCCAAAAGAAATCATAGAAGAGACAATAAAAAGTTTCAGCAAGTTTTAGGTAGTTTATCCTTATTTTGGAGAGCTAATATTCTTGATATCCCCTGGTAGAAACCCAAAATTTTCCACAATGGCATTTCCACCTATTCCAAAACCCACAAGAATAAATCACCAGAGATTTTCCTCAAGAAGGACATAAAAATTAAACCACTTTTTTCCAAAATATGAGTGCATTAAACTCATGCACTCTATCATTCAACACCTCTGCACTCTTCATAAGCACAGGAACATCATTATCCATTGCATCATTTTGACCATCCAATACTGGCCTTTCCTACTGAACTTTATTTTTAACCATCTTGGCCCTAGGAAACTATTGAGGACCCACATTGACATCTTTGCTCTTCATAATTACATCTACAAAATAAATAACACTAGCTCTATTGCCTACGGCTTTCACAATTCCAGATCCATTAAACATTTACACCTCTTTATTGCAGACAGTCTCTACTTCTAAAGACAAAACCTGAGGTAAATAATCCTCTAAATCCAACTCCAAACATACCATTCCAAAATTGACTTAAAATCCAAACATTCTTTTTAGTGACAAAACATTATTATCAACAAAAACCACTTTTTTAAAATTTTTTCCTCTTCCAAGACAATATCTTTAGGTTGATAAAGATCTTTAAAAATAACAAAATCCAAAATTTCAACACAAGCTACCTCTTCTTCAGCACCAAAACATTCTTTAACAACAGTATAATCAGGTTGGCCATATTCTTCAGGTGTATAAGAATGAAAAGTTTCAACAGTATCTTCATCTCCCACTCCATCATCTATTACTTCTTGATCCATCAAAGCATCTCCTTCAGGGTCCATATTAGTATTATTCAGGGAATCCAGATTATCCATATCAGCCTTATTTACCAACTACATAGATGGTATCCTACTTTATCCAGCTCTACTAGTCTTCATAAAATTAGCATTTAAAAGACATTCCCAAACAACCTCTTTAACCTTATCCCCATAGCATTCCAAAAGTTTTACTTTACTTCACCTTCATGATATATAATATCACCATACAACAGATATTCCATAACCACCAAAAATTCAACCATAAACCAATAATACTGACCAAGAAAATTGACACCACCTATATATTCCCATCTCCTAGAAATAGACTTGAGATTCTTTAATGAATAAAGAATTGAACATCTCATTAAAATCTCCAGCTTCAGCTTCTCCAAATTCTCAGTTTCATACTAATCCATCTTGTTAACCTCTTTTTCTACCTTGCTGTCTCCCATAAAGAATCGAATCTGATTCACCATATCCAAAGGTAAAGCTTCATCCAATCCATTAGAAGTTTCATGTTAAATAAAAATACATCCAAATCTTCACCTGAAAAATTGGTACCATCTTAAGATACAGTAATTACTGATTCCCTAACAGGTACACCAGCAGCCAAAACACCAGATCCAATAGCAGAATACATCCCAAAAACATCTGTTTAAACCATTAAAGGAATATAAGTGTTTGTTAGATAAGCATCTTATAGGCTAAGATAGTCCAGATATCAAGAAAGTTCTTTTAAAAGACAGAAAATTCAAACACCACATTGGGCTCCACCAATGTAGAAAGACCCTTACAAATTCCTTGCTGTAAGCAGAATCCTAGGGAATTGGATAAACCAAAGAAAACCCTGTCCCTTTAATTAAATGAAGAGTTCA
The DNA here is from genome assembly GCA_030280995.1 of Hemileia vastatrix. Taxonomy (NCBI): domain Eukaryota; kingdom Fungi; phylum Basidiomycota; class Pucciniomycetes; order Pucciniales; family Zaghouaniaceae; genus Hemileia; species Hemileia vastatrix. The sequence goes on along the minus strand of JASXTE010000004.1, from coordinate 13,727,794 downwards.
AAATTAACTAAGATAAATACTCTACTTGATATATAATTACCAATTAACTTTTTTTATTAAAAGTATTGAGATGTAGAATCAGTGCTATTTCTAATGAGAGAAAGAAATACAACAGTGAATCTGTATTTAGAAAAGTTATATAAATGATTAAAAATTATGTTTATATGAAGCTTTTATTTTTATTTTATACAGTTGTTATAGTCAAGTCCCTGAAGTTGAGAAATTTTTAATGGTACCCTACAAGTATATATTAATGAGTTGTTATATAAAATTCACATAATTTTATGTAAAAGTGTCTTATTTATAAGGTATTACAATTTTTAAATGTTATTATTTGTTATTGGTTGTTATGGTTCAGATGTATGATATATGATGTATGATGTTAAGATGCTTGATAAGATGCATATCCCTAGTCTAATTTTAAGTCTACAAACTTTATATGCATAGTATATCACATGCTATATTTTCCCCAACAGGAGAATTCCAGAGCTTGTCTGGTGATAACTGGAGTTTTTCTGGAGCTCATCTGCAGCATTCCAGACTCAAATAGAACGTTAAAATTCTAATATAAAAGTCTGGAAAAATTAAAGATGATAGAGCTACTTCTCCTTTATAATGCCAAATAACTTTAAGAGTCTGCACAGACCTATTTATTTATTGAAAATTATCAAAGTTAAGTAAATTATGAAATAATAAAAAGTTATTAAAAATAACTTATAAAATTAATAAAAATAATTTATAAAATTAACAAAAATAGAAGAAAAATACTAAAAATTCCTCAAAAATTCCTAAAAGCTCTTGAGACTCCTGAATTTAATTTACATACACTTTTAGACCTATACTTTCATTTTCTGACTATTAATTAATTGTTTAATCCTGACTTGTTGTAATGACCCCTTTCTTTACCATTCTAAATCATCTGTTCTTTTACAATTAAATTATATAATATTAAATTGGCTTTCCAAATCTTATAATGTCTCCCAATATCCTCTTTAGATAAACGTTAGTGCCATAATAATCTTTGGGCTACCACACTCTCTCTGGCTAGTTTTGGCACTAGTAATATTCTGCCACCTTAGGTCTTAAAAAAAGTCTAGCACTGGCATGCAACATAAAAATTTTTACTCTAAGACTGTTCATCCAGCCTCCTTTCTCCTAAAAAATACCCTTTCAAGAGTAATTGCATACTCCCAAATGAACCTTCTTCTGCTCAGGCTCTCCTATAAAGCTTAGCCATCATAATCAGTAACTGGACCATTTATACTGCCATTGTATAAAGAAAGTTCTATAATACTAAGCTATAGACACAATACCAGATGGGTTGGTTCTACTTTCTAAAACTAATTAATAAAGAAGTGCCTGCCACTCTAAAAAAAAGACAGTGAAATCACGTATTGTAGGTAGGTTCTATGTGTAAAGAAGGTAAGAGTAGAATGATTTAGAGATCTTTTTAAATAAAGAGGTGAATATATTTATAAAAAATTAATCTTTCTGTTGGCTGGATCTATTCTCAATTAGCACTAGTATTCACTGTCACTTCCTCTCTAAAGCTCTCTTTCTAATACTATCCTTACTTTAGAAATAAAATAACTCTACAGTGCTACTTCTGTTATGTACACCCCTTATGAACAAAAAAATATACATATACATATCTTTTATCTCCATCTATCAACTTTCTATATAAAAATTGACCTCTCTCCTGGTTTTAAGTGTGAGTTCTCTTTTATATGCCCTGTATGTCTAGCACCCTTCTCTTATGCTTCCTTCCCCTACTGGTTCTACTACACAAGTTCAGCATTACTACAAGGATATCAAACAGTAACTAAGCATCTCAATGTTCTAATTACATTTGTTAGAATATGTCTTGGTCCTAATAGCACTTGAAACATTTATGCAAGAATAACTATTAGCACCTGACTCTTCACTTTTCTGTGCATACCCTATGCTTCTTGAGATTCTTAATTACATAATAGGTACTGTACTGCCTTCCATATCTATTACAATAAACCGCTATGGTCTTCCAACATTGGCGGAGCCCTTTGTTCGTCTATTTGGCCTTGTTTTGATATGTCTTAAATGGCATTATTTAATAATTAGGTGTTTTTCTGGACTTTTTCAGCAAATATTGGGACTGTGGGGATGTGGGTATTATCATTGGATAGCCCCAGGGTTTCAATATATTTTATGTCTTGATGACATTTTTCAGATTATAAGTATTAAGGGGATAATTTCTCATTTTTCATTTAAAAATAAAGCTGTTTAATATTGTTTTTTGTGTTTTATGGGCTAACCTTAAGTCTTAGGGTTAAGTGCTTAATACCATTAGAATGATCTAATTTTTCTCTACATTTTATGTCTCAAAGTTGTTATATCCTAATTATGTGTATCAAAGGTTTTAGTAGTTGTAGTAGATTTTTCTAAGTATTTTGGGTATTTTTGGAGGTTTTCTGGCTTCAGGGTGGTCCAGCCACCTCAGGAGGGCCTCCTGACGTCGGGCAGACTGCCTGCCTTGGTGCTAGAATGCTGGGAAGAGTTTCTAGAGGGGTTTTATGCAATTTGGCACTCAAGAACACCAAACTTGTTGGTGTGCATGGGCTTTTAGATAGTGGTCTGTGTGTACATAGTGAATAAGGAAGTTTGGGGCAACTTTAATTGCCATAAAACTATCTGAAGGTGATATCCTTGTTCCTCACTCAGTTTTCACTGATTTTTGGCCACAATTGGCTGTGTTTGTTGCAATGTGAGTTCTTCATTTAACTTAACTTGGAAACTGGTTTCTCTGGTATAGTCTTGCAAGCTATATCAAGTATTATTGCTGTCTCTGGTGTGGACTTGCAACCTACATCAAGTATCATTTCTTTCTCTGGTGTGGACATTGGTCTACATTTCAGTTCTTTGGTTTGGCAATCTGTCTGGAGACTACTTTCTTGGCTGATCAGGCAGTCAAGTGTTTTTTAAAAGGGGCTTTAGCAACAGGAACCAGTTTACTGTAGCAGGTGAATCTTACTTTTTTTTTCAAAGGGACAGGGGTTTGTCTCTCCAGTTTTACTCCAACTATTTTGGTCAAGGCCTATAGCTAGTACTATAGGATTGTCTACACCACGCTTACCATGTGAGCATCCACTAATTGTGAAATCCTCTGTGCTTGGTAAATACCACTTCCTCTCTTGAGTCTTACTTTATCTTTTCATGTTATCAATAACTGCATACTAACCTGCTTGATAATTTATTGTTCTTCCAACTCTGCCTTTTCTTACTAGTTCTGTCAGAAATGAGTGTACGTAGCCTAAATTTAAGAGCTGTCTCATTTATCCAACTCTGAAACTTCTTCTCTTGCTTAATTCTGCTTCCTAATTCACCCTATGCCTCTAGCGCTAGTCATGTCTATATCAAGTACATAAAACATACTTCTTGTATTATAGTAATGTATGCACTTTTTTCTATCATTTACTTGCTGAAGCTTGTATATCCATAATACACAAAAAAAATGTGCATGGAGTCTACTTTTTCTGCGCTTTTGAAGACCCATTATTTGTGCTTCTGTAATCATCCTTCTTAGCAACCCAATTGTTGCACTTGCTGCAAACTGAGATATTTTCTGTGTTACTGAAAGATTTGTGCCAAATTTTCCCTCTACTTGTGACTTTCCCCAGGAGCTATAAAACCCAGGTCTTATCTTTCACTGCTTCCTCATTCCTTCATCTTCTCTTCTTCCATATATTAGGGGGTATCAAAGTTACAAATCTTCCATTTCAAAATACCTCTTTTTTCAACAAAACAACCATGATTATTTTTTAAAATATGCCATATTTTGCCCCCAAAAACACCTCATTACTGAGAATTAATGTCAAGTTTGTGGCTTTCTATTTGTGTTGTGAAATAAATTTTAAATAATTACACATTTCTAACTTTGATACCCCTTATTTATTAGTTTCTCTACTTTTATATCTTTTCCATTTCTTCACTATGAATACCAAAAAAAATTTTTTCAACACCTTCCAACAATTTTTTGACACCCAAAATACTATTGCTGCCACTACTCCTACCAACAGGACTGTTCTCACCAGAGTAGAGCATTGTAAGCGCTGCACTGAGAACAGTGCCACCCTGTGTTGCTTTTCAAAAGCTTAATGTGGTAAAGGCTTCTTCCCTGTATGTCTCTTTCCTTTTTTCTTACTGACTCAATGCTAATACCTTTCCCCTTCTTTTTTTGCTCTTCCTATAGTCATGTGATTTCTGTAAAAGTCTTAAGAGGAAGTGAAGTAACAATGGTCCACCTGCCATTACTACTCCTGCCACTGATACCCTTGATCCTAACACGTCAATATCAAATCTTATGAGTCAGTTGGCCATCAAGCACCCTGCTCCAAAGAGATCTAAAAAAACACATTGCTGGCCAATGCAGAGAACTGTATCAAATACAATTCACCATTTTCTCTTCTCAGAAGACTCCATCCACTCTGAACATTTTTCTCTTAAATAATTTTTTTGTGACTTTCTCCTGCTAACAAAAATCTTTCTCTCTTTTTCTTAGGATATACCTAACACCCCTTATTCTGCAACACCTCCTACCCAACGCATCAAAGTTATAGTCCTGGGTCTTGAAGAAGATCCATTCTGGGCCATTGCTCCTGAAGCTATCTTTTCTCCTACAACTGAAGATGAATTTAACTGGCCTGAATGTGAAGTCACACCTCAGCCTACCACCTTGGAGAATCAGTTCATTATTTCTCCACCCTTCTTTGACACATTCAAGAACAAAGCTCCTCACATTCATCCCCCTTGCCCTCAGGAATAGAAAGTTCTCAACGTAGTCATTCTGGCCCCTAATTAATGCACCATTAATTGCTTCAACACTGCCTTTGATGAAGTTTTGAAATATCTTGAAAACACTCAGGCTCTCAATGAACAAGATATATGAAATCAAGTTTCCCTAGTCAAAAATCTCAATTCAACTTATAATAATATTCATAACAATTGGAAGTATGCCTTCCTTGATAGGTGCTAAACTAAGTCCCATACATTTCCTTAGTTTCCTAACTTGATGCTAACTTTTCTTTTTATTTTCAGAAATTTCCCTTCTTTCATTTACTTTTACTTATACCATGTAGTAAACTTATCTTGTAAAAACTGTGTTTATTATTGTAATAAAATTATTCCAGAAACTCCTGTTGCAAAATATTGCCTATTATTAATTTGTGAGAGTGAGAGAATCTTATCAGTTCTTAGGGAATATAAAACTTCTTTTTTATTCCTCCTGCAAACTCTTCATTGACTTATCCTAGGATATAGTACTGAGACAATTATGAAAATTCTTCCCAAATAACTTGATTTGTTAGCACCTCATCTTCTTCATACATCATTTTTTTGAAGTAGATTCAGATCTTCCCAAGATATCTCACTCCTTAGTGCTAACCTTCTTTCCCAGTTAACATTGATATACTTTACACTTCTACTTATTAGCATCCCACATGGATACTGTTTAGTGCTGCCTTTCCTTTGCATCCTCAAAGCGCCTGGTTTATTATTAATAAGCCTGTAATATTCTCTCCTTCCTTATCTAAATTAATTATACTTCACAAATATAATTAACTATGACCCAATATTGTAATTAACTTAGAGATAAGTCTTGTGCTTTTTGCTGTCGTCTCAATTTTAACTGTGATTTCTCTAAGCCTTGTGGATATGCTACTTTTAGACCTTCTTGCAATAAATTATTTTGCTCTCATAAGACCTGTACCTTTTATTATAAATATACTTATTTTACTAATGGTTATATCCAGCTCCCTTGTGGAGATACCTCTAGTAATCCTACTGAAACAGCTAGTCCTAGAAGCACTACTCATCCATCTGCTGAAAATTTACCTGCTGATAGCGTGTCTCTCCCCATGTGTCCTCATCAAGAAATTTCAATCCAACCTAAAACAGAATCTCCTTTGCCTACTGAACAAGATTTCAAGATACAGCCATGCTCCACATATACACCCAAAACTTTAAGAGTGCTCTTTCTTCTGTGCCACCTTTAAATCTACTATCCAGTAAGTTAATCAACTTCACTTTTGAATTGTTATTCTTAATTTTACTTTCTTTGAAGTTTTTAATGAATCTATTTACTTATAATGGGTTTGCCAACCTCTCCCATTTGGGAATTCAATGCAAATCTTTTTGAGCCTCTGCCTTATATATGATGCCATTTCATTCTCATACAATTGGGCTCCTTCTTTTTCTGCAAATGAGTTAAATGCCTGCTACCATCATATTGAAATGATTGGTCAACTAATGAACAAAATCAGCTACTCATTAATCCCTGGTACACCCGCGGATCCTAATGACTTCTTCATGCCTGATGAATGGAAAGGATTCCCCACCAGTTTTGATGGTGATTTTTATTAAACATTATCTTCCTTCATTTCCTTTTGATCAGCATTGTAACTGAAATGCTTGTACATAGCTCCCTTTTTAACTATGCTTAACCTCCATATTATCATAAAGATTACTTTTAATTCTTTATAGACCATACAATAAGTGTTTAGCTCTTGCAATGCACTTGCCTTTTACCATATACACCTTCTTAGAGAGAACTTGCCTATAATTGCTCTACTATCTTTAAATAACTTCTACCTCATTACTTAACCTTTATCCTCAGTGATTTATCAAGAACCCAGATTCCTAAATTGGGTTCTCTATCTTCCAAACTTCTTCAGCTAAATTTAAACCTTCTACTAAGCTCCCAGTAGTCTTTTGATTTACCCAGAAAGCCATTCCTCTATCAAGTTCATCTGCTTCTTCATATCCCCTTGTACAAAATTAATTCTTCATTAAAAAAATCTACTCTAGATGCTTATGCCAACTGATTTTTTACCCATAGTTACATTTCAATTGCTAGAGCCCTATCTTCCAAAGATGTCTCATAGCCTCCTATGAGTCCCAAAGAGAAAAAATTAACATACTAATAATAGTTTAAACTCTTTCTAGAGTAAAATTAAAAAATGTTGTTAGTTTATCTTCTTCCAAGAGCTAATTCTGGTAGTTTTCATCATTAAAGAGGTAATTCTTGCATTAGTAGTTCTCATCTTGGTTAGAATATTTTTATCTGGTTGACCACTACATGTCTCTTTCATTCAGTACCATCCAATTCCTCCATTTATTTGTTTCCTGACCCTATAAGGTGCATTCCATCTATCTGAAAACATTTTTCTCCATTGACGTTTGAGACTTATCTTATATACTAACACCTAATCTCCTGGTATCACTGGCTCCCTTAATGTATGTGCTAAGCAATAGTCTTAATACTTAACAGATTTTTTACTAATTTGCATAACTCTTTCATATTACTTCCCATGAACTCATCCTTCCTTTTAAGCTGTGCTACTCTTGCTAAAATCAAATCTTCAGTTGATAGCACCTGATCCCAATCACATTGTAGAAAAGATCCAGCTTCCAGACCAATAGGTAAAACCACCCTTCAGCCAAAAATAAGTTCATGAGGTGATAAAAATGTTGTCCTTTTAATTGAAACCCTATATGCAATAAATACTAAAGGCAAAATACTTTCCCATTTTTCCCCATTAGTTCCACATAGCCTAAGTAGTGCATCTTTAATCACTTGATGCCCTCTTTTAATCATACCTTCAGCCAATGGATAATACAGTTTTGAAACTCAAATCTTGGTGCCTATACTTTTAACTACTTCCTGGAATTCTCCAAAAATTCAGTTCCACCATCCACAGTTAACATCTTCATTATGCCATACCTATATATTCATTCCTTCTTTTAAAATTCTGCTACACTACTTGCCTTAAGGTTTACTAAAGGCTTTACTTTGACCCATCCTGAAACATCATCCCTGGATACTACCAAGTACTTAAAGCATCCTTTATAATATGAACTGAATCTAAGCTAATTCTGCCAAAAAATAGTATCTTCACCCATTGCTTTTCCTTTCTTTTTAGGCTTTCTGTAACTCCTGCACTCACACTCTGGGAAAGATTAGACCCAATCCTTGAACTCTGCTCTCAAATTAGGCCACTGAAATTTCTCCTCGACTCTCCTATAAGTATTATCTTGTCCCCTATGTCCCAAATTTTCACATAACTCTCTAAGAATTATTTCATTCCTTCATCTATCCACTATAATTAATTATGGCATAGAAGAAAATTCTCTCCATACCTCTGTTGCTACTGCTGTTAGCACCCCTAATGGAACTGAAACTGTTGTCTTTAAAAATTGCGCAGCCAAATTTTTAGCTGCCTTCAGAAAGTCAGTATGTACTGGATGCTGCATCTTTCAATTTGGCTGAGTTGCCTTAGCACCAGCTTTCTCCCTGCCAGGTGGATTCTTTGCAGTATTATTCCTAGCTCCTGGAATTCCTTCTTACTGTACTGCTCTCTTCTGAACAACCTCTTCCTCCTCTAATGGTTGGTATCACTTCCTAGTGATCCATATCATACTCCATTTTGTTCTCAGTTTCATACTCCATCTCCTCATCCTCAAGTGGTACTGGGGTATTTTCCCTTGTAGCGTACCCTACTTCTTCAATTTCTTCAGAATCAGAATATCTAACACCAGCCCTCCTTTTCTTATTAATGGTTGTTGGAACCATTTTCTTGTGCTTTTCAGAGAAAATTTCTAAACACACTGCAGTAAGTGGTGCTACAACTGCTCACTCTTTGGTTTTAAAATCCAATACTGCACAGGTTACTGCAAAAATAACTGACTTTGTGTTTTTATCTTTTGATTCAGGCTCCTTTCCCTTAATGGATTTGACTTCCATAGCTTTTTTAATTATATGATCAATAAATTTAAATTTCATCCCTAAATCCTTATCCATGAGAAGCTTTGTTCCATCTTCCAACATTAGCACTGTACCACCCTCAAAAACTACCCTATCTTCTTTATCCTTATTAAGCGCATTACACCTCATACTTTTATGCACTTCTTTATTACAATAATAACATAGCATAGAAGAAAAAAATCAATGGTTGCAGATTAAATCTTGGATTAGGTTTAGCTGCTTCACTCAAATTCTTTTCAGATTCCTTGATCCTGGCCATTACTGAACTTGAATCCTGTGATGTCACTTTTACTTTTGGAGTAGGCATTGAAGAAGGTTACCTACTACTAAAAAAAACTTCTATAATCTCTACATCATCTAAGGAGAACCTAGCTTCTTGGTGCTATACCTGATGCAACTTCATTTCAACTTCCACCACTGTTTCCACTGCCTCCACTCCTGGGTACTAATAATCCCTGTTCTTCATAACCAAATTTTGTTTGTTATCAAGGCGCCTATTCTCCCAGTCTTTGACCTCAGGAACTAGTGCCTCAAAAAACCAAGGTAGTGAGGTGCTTGATTCACTGAAGTCCTCATTACTGACCAAATAATCTACTACCTGATCAAATTCTTGTCAAAATTTTTTAATATTTTTAGGGTCACTGATACCCCCTTTAGCTTTAACCTTGTTTACCAAGACATCTAAGCTCTTAATTGTATAACTTGTCTCCTTAGTAACCTTAGGCCATCTTTATAGCATCTGGTCATTTAGCGCCATCCAATCCCATTTCTTGTGACCATCCATCTCCTCTAGATTGTCTTTAAATTAATTTGCAACAAAAAATCACACTTGAAACAACATGTTATTATCTGAGGCTCCATAAACCTTGACTTCTTGTTCAAACCTCCTCAAAAACGTTTGAGTATTAATCCCCATAATTTGAAAGCTTTTGTCCTTGAACCTAATAATTGTTGAAACCCTTGGTGGTAACAACACTGTGGAGTTAGGCAATTTCACCCTCTCCTGAGTAAATTTAAAATTAGTAGCTGTAGGTTCCATTTTAACTTTTACTACTTAATAAAATTCAAAAAAACAAATAAGCACTAAATATCATATGTGGAATATATTCTCCAATACAGCCCTTATCTATCCTCTGACAAAAACATGATACACTTTTTAAGACCATACAACTCTTCCTTGAAGCACCAGCTTGATTAAGCCCTCTTGAAAAAATCCTGAAAAATAACTGTACTTACAATCTGTATGTCACTGTTGAAACACCAATTGTAGAAAGAAATTTATATAATACTAAGCTTTAGACACAATCCAAGATGGGTTGGATCTTCTTTCTAAAACTAATTAAAAAAAGAAGTACCTTCCACTCTAAAAAAGGACAGTGAAATCAAGTATTTTAAGTGTGGTAATATGTGTAGAGAAGGAAAGAGTAGAATAACTTAGAGATCTTTTTAAAAGACAAGGTGAATATATTTATAAACAAGTAATCTATCTTTTGTCTAGATCTATTCTCACTAAGTGCTAGTATTGTCAGTCACTCCCTCTCTGAAGCTCTTTATCTAATACTATCCTTACTTAAGCAATAAATTAACTCTACAGTGCTACTTCTGGTATGTACACCTGCTATTCACAACAAAATAAATATATCTACATATCTTTTAACTCCATCTATCAATTTTTCTCTAATAATTAATTCTCTATATAAAAACTTTTCTTCTCTCTCCTTTTTTTAAGAGTTAGTTCTTTTTTATATGCCCTGTGTGTCTAGCACCCTTCTACTATGCTTCTTTCCCCTACTGGTTCTCCTAAACAAGTTCAACACTATTACAAGGATATCAAATGATAAATTAGTATCTAAATAATCTAAGTACATTTTTTAGAATATGTCTTTGTATAAATAGAACTTGAAACATTTATGCAAGAATAACTGTTTGCACCTGAGGCTTCACCTTTCTGTACATACCCTATGCTTCTTGAGATTCCTAAATTCATAGTAGGCACTGAACTGCCTTCCATACCTATTAAAATAACCTATGCTTTCTGTGTGTGAGTCCACTAATTATGAAATCCTCTACCCTGAGTAAGTACCCCTCCCTTTCTTGTGTCTTACACTTTCTTTTCTTGTTAACAATAACCACAAACTAACCTGCTTGATAATGGATTTTTCTTCTAGCTCTGCCGTTTCCTACTGGTTCTATCAGAAATAAGTGTATATAGCCTACATTCAAGAGCTGTCTCATCTATCTAAGTGTAAAACTTCTGCTCTTGCTTGAGGCTGCTCCCCAATTCATACTATGCATCTAGTGCAAGCCATGTCTTTCTCAAGTACATACCATATACTTATTGTCCCCAAGGTTTGTATCTCAGGTGTAATATTCACAAAATTATTAAAAATATAATTTTTGAAAAACATGATAAACTTGAAGGTGAGGGGGCATTAAATTTTTAAAAATGAATTCTAAATTCAAGAAGGATATTATTTTTTCTATTTTCACAAATGAACAATTTTTTGTTTCAATAAATCCAGAAAAAACATTTTGTTGTAAGCATATTATATTAGATTTATTTTGATTTTACATACTATATTTACAAGATTTGTTTTTAATATTTGCAGTGAAAGTTAATTTTAATGTGAATTTTAAGTAAGCCTGAAGAAATTTAATCAATAAGCATATTTTATATGTAAAATAATATTTTACTTCAATCTTGAATCAACTGGTCTAAAAAATATCTTGAATAAGGTTTTTGTGGGTCAATTTGGATTTAAGTAGGATTAATTGAGGTTTAATAAAGGACAGATAAAAGGATAAATTCATTACTAGTGACATTTTTCTCAAAATAGTTATAAAATATGAATCATTCTTGAATCAAGCTTAAATAAAGTTGACTTCAAACAGAGATAATTTCTAGCAGCACAACACCATATTTACAAAGGTGTAAAATACCTCAAATATTACTCATAATATAGCAAGGCAAGGAATCTACAAAATTCACATTTGAAACGAGGATTTATATTTTGAATTTGAAATTGAGAAATTGAATATTTTTTTCCAATTTAAATATATATTAGTCATTTTACAAAATTTTTTCAGTAATCAAATTGAATTTTGTTGGTATTTTATTGTAGATTAATCATGTTGAGGAGCCATTTACTCACAATTACTGGTTTTGGTTCTGATATTCCATGTGAACTTCAATACAAATCTTTTTGAAAGTGAATAGTTGACATATTGGATATGCAAAAGCTTATGTTAGATCAAAGTGAGCTCAAAGGGAGTTCAACTCATGATCAAATTAGGATTTTGCAAGATCAAACTGTAATCAATGTAGGTTCATCTTAGGCTCAATTTGTGACAAATCTCTGACTAAATGTAAGGCCAAACAATTTCCTTCATGGTGATGATGTAATACCCCCCCAGATTTTCTGTGGTGATTATCATGCTCATTAATTTCAATCAAAATTAATTTTTGATACTGGCATATTTAATGGTAGCTATTCCTGGAAAGTGTAAGTGGCATAGCATGTATTCACTATGTATTAGTCAACATTAATTTTGATTGATATTAATATGGACATGGAATATGCATAAAATTCTAATAAGTATAGTTAAGCTAAGCAGTTGGATTAACTGGTCTGATAAAGTACACCATATAAAAATTTATGTTTTAATGCCTTGGTTAATTTCGATCAAAATTAATTTTAAGCCATTCATGTTGAATTTTATCTATGTCTATGTAGTCCATGTGACATGGCTTGAATTCAATATGCAGGGGTCTACATTAATTTTGATCAAAATTATGAGGTTCATTGCCCCATAAATTTTGTGTTTTCTGTCAGTGATCCATGCATGGTGCCATATGATACTTGTTAATTCCTGTCAAAATTAAATTCAACACCAATATATTGAATAAAAACCATGGCACTTACAGTACTTGGTCATAGCTAAAATTCAATATTCCAGTCTCAAAATTAATTTTGATAGAAATTAATCAGGATCCATAAAGTTTATCAATAGTGTATGAGTTAAGTTTCAAGTCATATGTTTCATCATTTTCTTGCACCCATTTCTAGGTTATCTCAACAATTTTTTTCAAGCTTTATTATATTAATCAAAACTGTGGTAAGTTGCGAAAAGTTAACTAATACAAATCTCAATTTGAATAATAAGCTTTTGGTAATTTTGAATGTTGCTTAAGGTATTTTATTGGGTGATTCATAATAATATCTTATCAATTTATTAGTCCTATAACTTTTGAAAAGTAAAAATATTGGTATAGTTAGGGAAAAAAATGCAATATCTTGTGCAGACTAAGATATATTGTAAAATAAAACTATTCAATTTTTTTTCCATAGGTTGTATCCAAGTTTATCAATGGTTTGGTCACAGGGCCCACACCCTAGCCCAACACTCCTCCTGTCACTTAAAAAACAAACTCTTATCTTAAATTGTAATGTTACCAATTTTATATTTATAATTCATTTCTTGTTTGGTGAGGCATATCAGTATATTCATGAATCTCTCATTGTCATCTGAAAGTAAGTTTAACAAATAGTTTTAAAGCATTATCCTTTTTTTCATATAATATACTATATAAGTGTATCTCCATTGTTTAGGAGTAAATTCTAATTTAAAAAATTTTGTATTTACCCGTGGCAATTTGCATATGGGATATACATTTGTTATTATTTGTTTTTCACACTAAAAGTCCCCAAGGAATTCCTAGTATTTTCTGTTAGCTACATCAAATTTCCCTTCAATATAAACAGATTGTGATATAGCATGTTACTTAGTTTATCCCAATATGAATAATACATGTTAAAAAAAGCTCAAATAATATATAATCCCCCTCTTTATGTTTTCTGTTTCTTCCATCCTCACTTTAATTTTAATCTTATTCAATTTTTTATCCTATTAACTTATCAACTTCAATTTTCTAGAATAGAGTTTCTTATAATTAATCATTGTATTATATCATAATTTTTTATATCAAATACTTTTTTTTAATATTCATTAATCAATATGTCTAGTATTCAAAATCCTACACCTCCACTTTGTATGTGTATCATGTTCCTCTCTCTTAATTTATGTATTTCACATATGTTCTATATCTTTTTTTTTCAAAAAATTGATTTTCCAGCACCCAAATGTTTTCCATCCCACACTCAGATTGATACTTTCTTTGAAGCTTTTGAGCTTGCACCATGTCTGCCACATGGCATGGCACCTGACCCTCCTGTACTTAGCAATGAGAGGCAGGAAATAAGGAGAGCTCAGTACCACAATTTACTTGAATTGGCTGGAGATATAATGTAAGAACTTGTCAAGATCCTTAAAAATAATCCTTCTCCTTCATATTTATCTAACCCTTGCAACAACTTACTCCAATATGTGAAAAACCTTGAAAAATGTATCTTCTTCACTTTTTTGTCTCTTTTTAAATTAGTAGATAAGATTATTAAAAAAAAATTTCTTCATATATATTTGTAGCTTACGAGGAGGGTGTGATTCCTCCTGATGATGTCATTGTCATTAGGGATGATGATGAGACAGATGAACCATCAGCTTCAACTCATGCTTCAATTTCTAAGGAAAATATTGAAACACCTGTTATCTGCTCCAAGAAAAAGAAATTATCTTAAGGCTCCTCTTTTGTTCAACATATTAAACCGGCTTCTGCTAATTTATTTTCTGATGTATCAAATAATAAATCTCAAAAAAAAGCAAAGGCTTTAGTAATGAGTATATTCTTGTTTCCTTTTTTTATTGTTATTCTTTTATCTTAAAAATTCTATCATATATCTCTTTTATTGCTTACATATTGTACTTTTTATCTTTCTTTTGATATTTTGTACCAGACCCTCACCTACTGTAGATTGTTCCATCCATAAATGCCTTCTCCTTGATGAAGATGATGAAAATAGCGATGAAAATAGCAATGATGAGCTGTCAGAATATGAAGCTATGCTTTCTCATAAAAACAAGCAAACTTTTAAATTCTTTTTCAGGACATGAAGATATGTTTGATAAAGATGATGATTCAAACAGCTTTTCACTGAATTCCTTCATTTCTAAGAAGCAATACCCATTACCTCCTAAATTACCAACTTTTACCTCTTTGAAAGCTTCTCTACCATTGAAATCAACTCCAATCAAGATATCAAACAAAGCTTGAACTTATTCACCCTCAGTTCTATAAGACTCTTATTTGCAGGAGGAAATCTGTAATATTCATAAATTTTATAAAGGTAGAATCAGCACAGAAAAGGTCCTTAGGTCATGGTTGGAAATTGTTACTCTTCACAAATGACGCTCTTCTACTTCTTCCCAAGAACCCATGTTAAATATTCCAATGTTTACTTTTCATTGGGAAAAATCTTGTGGAGAAGATTGGCCTTCAAAAATTACTGATTTATGTAAGTTACCATAATTTTTAGTCTTAAATTTTTTATTTTACTTATTTTTTTCCTTTTGTAGCAAATATTTATTTAGAGATTGATAGCTCACAGATATGGGTACTCAATAATATTTATTTCAAAAAATGGAAGATTTATGTGATTCTGATGGTTTAAATACTGAAATTCTTTCCTCAACAAAGAAAACGGATCACCCTGAATCTAATCTTATCTGAATGCTCATGAGATTAATGATACCAAGTGATCACTGCTGTTCTTCATGAGTATCTCTTATATCATCTACACTTTATCTGACTGCAAATGAATTCAGCCAGCTTCCATAACATCAAAATATTAACTCAGATAGTCCAATTGAACGTGGTCTTCAGCTTCTAGCTCACCTTTCAAATCTGATGAGGCCAATTCCTTATGGCTTAGAAGTTGGTCCCACTGCACTTCAAAACTGTGATATATCAATGTCAAATTTTCTTCAAATCAGCAACATTATCATTGATATAATTATTTCAATTATCACTCTTAAATCAAAATATTGTGCTGCAAAAATATCAAGTGGAAAGACTAGTGAAGCTCAACAATTGAGTCAGAAAAATGAAAATACTCAACTTACTATAATGGAACAGAAACAAAAGGCTGCACTAAACAAGATAAATTCTGAATACTCCCACCACTAATATCAATCTTACACATTCTATATAATCGATGGTGTCCATGGTTTATTATGAGCTCTCAAGATCATAGATTGGCTTCAGCAGCTGATTGCTTGGAGGTGATATCAGAAATTAAGTTTCTTAATTTACATGGAAAAAAAATCATTTTATGGAAGAAATAATTTAAAAAAATTTAAATAACTATATTTTAACGTTAATAAAACCTTTTATAGGGAAGTGTGATCCATTTCCTTTAAAATTTGATACCCCAAGTCCTCCAGGAATCGCTAGGGCTATTTCTGCAGATTTTATTAATCACTGGAGCTCCATTCAGCCAGTATCACCTTTTTTTCCTAAACAAAGCCTTTCAATAAATTAATATTGCAACATGTAAATAGATAAAGCTCTGTGTATATGATTTATCTTGTATAATTCAAGTTATTTTCCTTCAAATACATCAAACATGTGACCATCTTTGGAATTTATTAAGAAACCTTTGACATGATTTTCTAAATTAATTATTAAAAAATATTATTTTAAGTCCAGCAATAACAAAGAATTTAAAATCTAATCATATGATTTCAAATACTTTTATTAAACACTTAAATATTTTATTCTTTATATAAAAGTATGATAACTGCTCCAGTTTTGTTACTTTACCTTTAATATTGAATAATATATTGATTTTTACAAATTTTTTCATTGATTGTAAAATTTTTAATTAGAAGTAGAACAAATTAAATAATTGAATGTGTGTATTCTTAAAATAATAAAATCTAATCTTTCTTTGATTCAAAACTCTTTCATCAACTCTTTATTATTAACTTTTTTATTAATAAGCCTGTTTGACCTAAAATACTATACAGTTAATTTGGTAGCATTTAAATCAAATTTTTATGGCTAATATATTTCAAATTCATTATTATAGTTTTTTTATTTTAGAATCTTTGCTACCAATTTAATAAAAATTACATTTAAAGATTTCACAACTTATATATTTCCTCAAAAGTAAATCAAATTTTCTTATAATATTATGAAAAAAAAATTATTCTATTTCACAAATAAAAAAAAATAGATAATACTATAATTATCACAACTGAAAATGTTAAAGCTACTCCCAGTATTTATTATTTTTAATTTTTCATTAAGTTGTGTATATATGATAAAAATTTTTAATATTTGAATATAAAACTTTTTTAGATTTGTCTTAACATTAGATAAATAATACTTTGCTGATTATATTTCTTCCTCTATTAAGTCATCTCTTTTCAAAAAATCTCTCAAAGCACTAATCAAATATTCAAAACTATATTTTTCTTCTTTAATTTCCAGGTATTCTAAAATATCAATATCAAACACATTAAGCTTTTCTATAGCATGAAAAAGTCTAGTGCTGAGTTGAATAGAAGAACCTATCCTTGTGAAACCAGGAATTTAGTGACATCTTGAGGTAAAATGCCTCAGTTGATTGGCAGGCCATTATGTCACTGTTATTCCATTAGTTGCTTCAAAGTTGATTTTACTTTGAATTTCCAGAAACATATGTTCTCCACCTGTTTGTTGTGGTTGGGTCTTATTGTACCTCATATGAATGGTATTGTTTTCTGTATCTTTAGGAAAAAATATTCCTAAAGTATACTCACTTGCATCCTTACCAAGATGAACCTCATTGGAGAACCCATTACCATTTGCTCCAGATGTCCAAGTTAGATTACTTGCAAATGGTACACCCTCTTCTTCATTAGAAACTTTTGAAAATCCATGAATACCAAGTTTTGCACAAAGATTAGTTGCCTCGTTGTTTTTTATATTTGATATTTTTTTAAAAAAATATTCAAAGTACATTTTAATCCTCTTCATTTGTTTTTTATATTCATCTGTGTGTACAATATCATCAGTGTATTCATCTGCAAGGAAAAGCATTCAAAAATTCAGTATTTAAATTAAAAAAAGTGATACTTATGAATATATAAAGATTTCTTCCTATCTAAAATAAAGCCACCACCTAAAATTTTTCAAAAACCACCAGCTCTTTGATGATAACCATTACTTTGAATTTCATGTTCACAGTAAGAAGGATCCTTAATGCATTGCACTGTAGCTTCTATCATATCTAATTCTTTCTTTGAGCTCATGAATTTCAAAAGTCTGCAAAAGAAAATTAGGTATTAAGACACCTTTTGGTTTATAAATACTACAACAGGGAAAAAAATTGTAATAATTATTGCAATCTTTCATATTATTTATATAAGAATGTGCATAGAAATGTGGCTTCTTCCCGTTTGTATCCATTCCAAGAGTGTTTACAAGTTTCATTCCGGTAGCAATGTCTTTTGCCCACCTATTGTTAGAGTTCTTCCCTGGCCATTTTTTTTTCAAATTGTTACTCATTGATGGTTTGATCCTATGATAATTCAATTTTGATATAAAATAGAAAAAAATTAAAAATTAGATAATAGTAACAGAGTTTCAATTATTAGTCAATGATAACTTTAACTTTAACATATCTTCAATATTAGAAATATAAAATTAGCATATCTACATATTAGTAGATTTATATATTTTTTCTTTATTTCAAATATTAAGAAAGTTTTTCAAAGTTATACTTTATTAAAATATACATATAAAGAGTATAGCTTTATCCTGTATGCGTTCAGCAATTACAAGATTTGGCTCTACACTTAATATTAATAATATAATGAAATTATAACTCCAATACACTAGTAATATTAAAAAATTTACAGACATATTATATCCACTTATATAAAATGAAAAATCTTGCTCTGACCAATATATTGACTTGGAAAGCTATACTTCAATAAATTATTAATTTTTAAATTGTAGCATTGTCCTGTATGCTTTCAGCAAGTACGAGACTTTGAAACAACTCAAAAATCAATAAATTAAAGTTAAAGTAAAAACAGTCTGATTATTATTATGAAAAGAAAAACATTATCCTGTATGCTTTCAGCAAGTACAAGATGATGCTTTACTTTTCATATTAATAATATAATGGTTGAGATAGTATGAAAGAAATATAGAAAAATGATAAGCAAAACATGAACTTATGTGTCTATAAAATCTTCTTTTGTTTGTAGCTGATTGAACAAAATTAATTATAAAGTTTACTTTATAATCACTGTTTTAAAAAATAAATAGTTAGATATATAAATTTAACATTTCTGATAAGGAATAAAGAAAAGTAAATTGACAAACAAATAAAAAAAATCTAAGTTAACTGAAAAAGAATTTTTTGATAATGATTTGAAAGGGTACAGTAAAAGATACCTTAAAAAAATTCAAAATTAGAATCATTAGATTGACGTGTCAAAAGTGTAAAAAAGAGTAACAAACCAAAATGATATGAAATGCAATAGCAAGAAAAATATGCTTAATGTTAATCCAATTAGGTCAAGAAAATAATACCTATAATTCAAAATGATATAGCAAAAATATGATTGACAACTTTTGAGAAAGGTAAGTGAGTCAGAGAAAGGAACAATAAATTTGGTGACAAACAGATGTTGATATCATGAATTTTCACTGATCTCTTTTTCAAAAAAATGTAGCTCTCCCAGTCATATTTTAAACTTCATCCAAATTCCAAGAATAATGCTTCCAAGGCACTGTACACAGCATGATCATTTTTTCCAATGCATATACTAATTCCAGCTAGAATTTACTTGGCTGCATGTCGTAAAGATGAAGATTTGTGGAACGCTGAATTTCACATCTAAAAAAATTGACACCACATAATTCTAGCTACCGTGTTTCATGTATCTAAAAAACATACACTCATCACATTTAAATTTACATTGCATCAAACTTATTTCATTTTCCAATTTTTTTAAAGGGAACTATAATGTGCACCAACTATTTCTAAAACATGAACCTCCCCACCATATTGAATTGATAGATTTTTAATTGTGCAATTTTTTTGCCTTGACCTTTTTCCTGATCTTACTTGGCTCGAAATATCAAAATATGGCCAATGTTGCTGAAAGCAACATTTGGTTTTGTGTCCATGTGTAACAATGGAAGGCCGTTTCTAACCGGCTGCAGAGCGTTGTATATCTTATTTGAACACATTTTTATTTATTTATGTATTTTTATTAGAAAATTTACTTTTTATTGCAGCCAGATTACTACTGGCTGCTTTTTGGAAACATTAATTTATGACCCAAGCCTTTGAAATTGGCTTTGGTCCCTTACATTTCAATTAAGTACTTCCAGCCAGATTTCCCCTGGCTGGAAGCATTGCTTTCAGGCAGCCAAAAATTCTAAAGGCAACTTTGGTTTCTCCCTTTTACATTTTCCACCCTTCCAGCCAATTTACTAGGATGGGAGTAGGCCAAATCTATATTCAATGTGCGTTGCACACTCGCTTCCATATTTCATGCAGCTGACTTGAAATCAGCTGCATGAGATATGGGCCGCACATGCAATGCACGTTGCATATGCTGCATGCAGTGCATTTCACAGCCAGAAAAAAACTGGCTGTGCAATGCACACAGAGAAACCAAAGTCCCTGCAAGGGACTTTGATTTCTAAAATGAAAGCAATTTTCCCCACCAGGTGCAATATGGTGGGGAAGTGAGAGACGAGTTAGACCAAAGTTGTTTGAAAGCAACTTTGGTCATAAAAACATTAAAAATCATAAAAAAAACATGAAAGGTAGACAAAAACCAATAAAAAAAATTAAAACGTGAGTGTAAGAAAAAAAATAAGTGCTAGTGATACCAAACACCCAAGCCAATTTCACTTGGCTTGGTTATTTAATAATAATTTTTGTAATACATTAAATTTAAAATTCAAACACCATAAAATATATGAAACTTTTTTATATGAATATCATAAATTTAATTTACCCCTTTCTCATAATTATATTTATAATTTTGTTTTATAATTTTTGAATTTTAAGTTGATTTTTTGGAAATCCAAAATTAAATTTTCAACTAAATTTTTTTATTAAGGTAAAATCAATTATAAATTTTACATTTGGTAATTTAATAATGAAAAAAAAATTAAAATTATTTAAAAAATAATTTTGTAAGAAGAATACCAATATTTTAAGGCTAGAAAAACTGTGCAAATTTTAAGTAAAAAAATTATATTATTTTTTGTGAGGGTTTATTACTATTTTTGTAAATATTTTTCAAAAACATTCATTAAATACTGAATTAAATTACTTTTTAACTCAAATTTTTTTTAAAATAATTAAAATTGAAATAATAATATTGTTATATTTGATTTAAAATTTGAATTGGTAATATTAATGTCTCTTTAAGTAAATTTGAAAATCATTAAAAAATACCATGTTGATAAGTAATTCATTTTTGATATTCAATGGTTTTATGTATATCTTATATATATTTCTTGAGTGTTATTTTTATATACACTCAATAAAATTTGTAATATACAATTCCATTTAATTGTTAGTTATTGGTCAACTTAGTTATAAAAACTTCATATTTAATACCAGCCACTAGTATTTAGTTTTTAATTTAAACTCAAATATAATATGAGAGTATCCTTATTCTGTCTGTATGTAATTAACAACAATAAAAGACCATAAATGAGTGGGTAATGAATTAAAATTAATAGTTGAAGAATTAACTATAATAAAGGATAAGTTTATCAAAAAGAGTAAATTAAAAAAAAAACTTTTGAATTTTTTTTGATATATTTTGGGTATTTTAAAGAAAATTCAAATTATCAGACTTAAAAATGGAAAAAATCTAAAATGGTGGTTATATAATAAGCCTCATATAAAAAAAAGGAAAAAAAATCTATTAAGTAACTAAATTATTAAATATTAAGGTATTATTAATATTATTGATTTCTTCTTTTACAATTATAATGAAATCTAAATGTGAAATTAATGGTGGAATAATAGCAAGACTATGTTGAAACACTTTAATTTATACCTACTTTCAGCTATGTTCAGATAAAAAAATTGGTAAAATTATAAAATAACATCTAGTTAATAGTGATGCAATTTTATTTAGATCAAGAATAAATTTTTCTGAGGAAAAACTATTTAAATTGCAATATGGCCATCTACTTTCAAGAGATAGAATAATAATAAAAAATTTAAAAAAATTATAATAAGTATTCTTAATCACCATTTTTGAAAAGTCTCTAGAAAAATTTATTATAATATATCATTCATTTATTACATCATATGGAGCTTCAACTTGAAGTAGTGATTGGAAGCTTTGAACTTATGTTCTGAAAAACAAAAAAGTTAAAAAATATATAGTTATACTAATGAAAGAGCCAAAAATTAAAATACTATTATAAATTAATAAAATAAAACTACATAATTTTTATTCTGCTCTCATGATGCAAGGGTACTATGTATGAATTTCCACATGTTAAATATAAACCTGCTTTAAGGCTAGTTTACAGGTAGAGCTATAAAGTTTCCTTTAACTCTAAAGATAACTTATGCATTTGACTAATTATTTTTTTCTTGTTACTTTCCAAAGTTGTTAGATTTGCTTAATAAATACTGCTATCTTGATTGTAAGATATATAATTTTTTTGAATACATGATTTATTGTTTCAAAAATTATATTATAAATTTAAATCATTTAAATCATTTTCTAAAGCTTCATTTTCAAAGACACTACTTCATTTTCTATTACTTGAAAAATATATAAATTGTGATAGCAAAATTTTTAGAATTTTCTTTTCGAGAGGGTTAAACTATATTGTGAAGATTTTTATCTAGAAATTATCGTTCTCTGAAACCAAATAATTCTCTCCCTTAAGTAAACCTTTTCAAAATTATGAAAATATAAACAAGAATATTAACTTATCTTATTTTTATTTTCTGTACTGAAATTTTTAGTTCAATCCCCTTTTTTATATTACATTAGTATAAAACCATGGTTAAATGCAACTATATAATTAATTTTTATTATATATATATATATATATATATATATATATATATATATATATATATATATATATATATATATATATATATATGTGAAATATTTAGAAGGTAATCCTTTTTTATTTACTTGAATAAATGGCTCAATTATAATTCCTGACACTTAATAATGTTTCCCAAACTCAATTACAAATTTCTTATATGAAATATTAGCTTCTAATATAATCAGTTTATATATAGATGATATTCAAAATGAGATTTTCTTCTCAGATTCAGCTAAAATTAAACAAAAAGAGAAATCATGTATATCTGTATAAATGGTAGCTATATTTTCTTAGAGGATTGGGAAATTCACTCATCAGAATGGTTCAAATATTAAAATATATTGAGGTCATTGTTTTTTTGTATTTGAAACTAATTAGGAAATTATTCTAAAAATATATTTTAATGTGTATCATGCTTAAAAAGTTGGAAATATGATTTTTGAAAATTGTGAGCTTCTTATATGAGATACCAAGCTTTAGTTTACATTGTTTCAAGTATAATAGAATTTTAGTATTAGAAATTGAAAGCAATGTACCATTATCTGATTTTAATTGTGTTCTACTTATAGAATGATTACATAAAATTAATCATTATTTAAATCAAAAAGGTTTAAAAGATATTTAGAATTTTACAAAATTCAACATTTATTAATCTTTGATTTGAAAGTCAACTATGATGTACACTCACTAGAAATAAGTAATCCCAATTTTAACATAATTTATCAATCCAAAAATAATGAGTCAAATAACATAAAAATATATATTATTTCA
This sequence comes from Hemileia vastatrix, assembly GCA_030280995.1. Classification (NCBI taxonomy): domain Eukaryota; kingdom Fungi; phylum Basidiomycota; class Pucciniomycetes; order Pucciniales; family Zaghouaniaceae; genus Hemileia; species Hemileia vastatrix. The sequence continues at coordinate 13,704,224 of JASXTE010000004.1, read as the reverse complement.
AAACCAAATCTCTAGATTTAAAATATGATGTTTTAATGTAAAAATGATACAAAATTTTAATGCAATGAACTCTCTTAAAAAATTCAAAAATAGAATATCAAAATAAGTAATTTCTGAAAAAAAAACTACAAACTATTGTAGATAAAGCATAAAAATAAGTTATATTTTTTATAAAAAGGGTCTAACAATATTTATTTTTGTTAAAAAAATCAAAAACATTGTTAAGCTTGTTTTTTATAATAATGTTAAAATCCACTAAACATTATCTAAAGGTGGCAAAATATGTCAAAAATATGTTGAATTTTGTGAGCCAAAAATCAAAAATTTTGTATCATTTCCTGTTGTGCTATGACTTTATTCCACCCTTTTTATCTTATTGTTCCAGTATTACTTTGCTATGATCACTAGTTTTGAATTTAAAATTTACAAATGTTCATTATATTTGATAATATTAAAAATAACTCAAACTTTTATAACTAAAAAATTAGATTTTGAAACTCCTTCTTTCAATAAATAATTGAAGAAATTTTCAGTTTATTTGAGTAATGATTTTAAGAATAACAAAAAATTTGAAATTCACAAGGACTTATTTCCAGGGACTATAATTATTTACTTGTGTAATGCTTGAGCTACTTATAAATGATGTAAAACATCAGAAAAGTAAGTTATAGTTATAAATCTACAGGTTATACTGTCTCTGGTATATATATCTTCAATAAATCTTTTAAACTTATCTTAACCCACATACCACACAATAGAAAATCATTATATTAAAAAAGGAAAAAATTTAATGATAACATCATAAAGAATAATAACCATGGATTGATATTCCATAAAAATGGCTAATAAAATTTTAAGAGAACCTAAATCAATATTCTTTCATCAAAATATATCCTTTTTGTCTTTGTAATTTATTCCAAAAATTTTTTTTGAAATTTGATTCTATATCTAATGCCAAAACCACTATTAAGTTCCCTCTTAGGCTTATTAAGCAATTATATATATATATATATTATTTATCAAAAATTAAAATAAAAAATAAAAAAATAATTTTTTTACCTTTAATTATTTAAATATAGAGTATTTTCAGAATGCATTGTGGTTACTTGTGAAGGTTAGAAGATTTGAAGTTGGATTTATGAGTTTTTAGAAGGGCAAATATTTTAAAATTCTTTCATAAATATTTATTTCCTAGTTTCAAATGTTGAAATCTACAAACTAATGGGATTTAAAGTTATATTGAGATTTAAAATCTGTTTTATACTGAAGTAAAATAAAATAAAATGATGATATCAAAATTGAAATTAATTTCAAACTTTTGATATGCTCTATCTTCAATTTTATTGATAGTGCATCACAACATAATAATATTTTTTCCTACATCACTTTCTACATAAAAGATAGTTTTATCATTTTATGCATTAAAGATTGCTGATATAAAATTAACATCTATGTCAACTTTTTCTGACTATTAATCTATATAATAAATTTATTTAGAAGAAAAAATAAAATCAGTATATACTGACTTTAAAATTACTTAATTCAAAATAGTTTGAAGGTTGATAATGAAGGGTGATTTCATTTTTGAATATGAATTATAGCAGTCTTATTTTGCTAATTTTAATTCTTTTTGAGCTCAAATGTATCCACTACAACTTTTGTAAGAATAATAAGTATTTTTATTGAAATTTACATGAGAAATTATTCATATTATTCAAAATCAAACTTGCTCTAATGGTGCTTTTCAGTCATTATTTCTATTCATATCAATAAAAACATTTCAATTTGTAGATGTTTTACTTTTTGAAATCCCAAAGGTTTATATCTCAGGTGTACTATTCACAAAATTATTAAAAATATAATTTTTGAAATACATGATAAACTTGAAAGAGAGGGGGCATTAAATTTTTAAAAAAAAAATTAAATTCAGGATGGATAGTATTTTTTCTATTTTCACAAATGAACAATTTTTTGTTTCAATAAATCCAGAAAAAAATTTTTGTTGTAAGCATACTATATTAGATTTATTTTGATTTTACATACTATATTTTCATGATTTGTGTTTAATATTTCCAGTGAAAGTTAATGTGAATGCGAATTTTAAGTAGGCTTGAAGAAATTTAATAAATAGGCATATTGGATATGTAAATTAATATTTTGCTCCAATCTTGAATAAACTTGCGCTAAAAAATATCTTGAATAAGGTTTTTGTGTGTCAATTTGGATTTATGTAGGATTAAGTGAGGTTTAATAAAGGACAGATAAAAGGCTAACTTCATTACTAGTGACTTTTATCTCAAAATAGTTATAAAATATGTCTCATTCTGGAATCAAGCTTCAATAAAGTTGACTTCAAACAGAAATAATTTCTAGAAGCACAACACCATATTTACCAAGGTGTACAATAACTCAAATATTACTCATAATAGGGGTATCAAAGTTAGTAATCTTTCATTTCAAAATACCTCTTCTTTCCACCAAATCAACCATGATTATTTTTCAAGGTATGCCATCTTGTGCCCCCAAAACATCTTTTTACTGAGAATTAATGTCATGCTTGTGTCTTTCTTTTTGTGCTGTGAAGTACCTTTTAAATAATTACAAATTTCCAACTTTGATACCCCTCAATATAGCAAGGCAAGGAATCTACAAAATTCACATTTAAATGAGGATTTATATTTTTAATTTGAAATTGAGAAATTGAATATTTTTTTCCAATTTAAATATATATTAGTCATTTTACCAAATTTTTTCAGTAATCAAATTGAATTTTGTTGGTATTTTATTGTAGATTAATCATGTTGAGGAGCCATTTACTCAAAATTACTGGTTTTGGTTCTGATATTCCATGTGAAATTCATTACAAATCATTTTGAAAGTGAATAGTTGACATATTGGATTTTCAAAAGCATATTTTAGATCAGAGTGAGCTCAAAGGGAGTTCAACTCATGATCAAATTAGGATTTTGCAAGATCAAACGGTGATCTATTTAGGTTTATCTTCAGCTCGATTTGTGACAAATCTCTGACTAAATGTAAGGCCAAACAATTTCCTCCATGGTGATGATGTGTGCATAATTCAGGCTTAATTTTGTGGCTCAACAGAGTTTAAGCAAGGGGTATTGCTAGCAATACCCCCACAAATTTTCTGTGGTGAATCATATCTTCTAAAATAATGCAGTTTATCCTCATGCTGGAGTCTTAAAAATTGATCTTGACAATCTTCTTTCTTCAAAATTTTGAGCAGTTTAATCTCATGCTGGAGGCCCAAAAATTGATCTTGACTATCTCAACAAAAATTATTCTTTTATTCTGTTTTAATTATCTTCAGATTTTTTACTTGCTTTTTCTCAGTTATCTTGAAATTTTTATCTGCTTTCCTTGAGTTTTCTTCCATCCTACAAAAATAACCAGGGGTTTCCCCAATGCTCACAGACATGGCCAAGGTAATTTTTTTGAAAGGCGTAGAAGAAACACTAGTGGTGCACAATTGGGAGGACTTACTTTTAGACCCCAATCTCACTGCTCCAAAACTTTTCAACATAACTTTCAGTAAAGATATATAATCAATCTTCATTTTTGAACTTGAATTAAAAATAATTGACAATCTTGAGAGAGAACAGATACTTGATAAAAAACATGAAAAATACTTTCAGAGAAGAGAAACATTAAAAAGTGAAAGTTTAAAATCCACTTGGTATATCTCCAAGGGATCTGACCTATTACAAACTGGGATTTCCTCATCATGGGGAGAGGTTGTAGCACTAGGGAGATCAGCTCCCATTACTCTAAAAAAGACAGACTCTCACTAGAGCCTGAGCCACACTCCAAAAAACCAGAGGCAGCACCCACTTCTTTCTTTCTCCTGTAATAATCCATACACTGGCAAATTGAAGACAAGACAGGACTGATCTCCCAACCATTATCTCCAGGAGATTATAACCTCATGTGAAGCCGCCTTTCATCTTTGCTGGTCAACTCCAAACTGATTCCCATATCAAACTGATAACCAATTCTTGCTTAAACATCTATCAAGAATGGTCCACCCAAAACAGCTTTTACATTACCTTTGGAAATGTAAAAATGAACCTTTCAGGAGGCTCCACCAACATCCAGCTTCAAAAATTCAGCATTCCCAATCAACTCAGTGACATGGCCAACAATCCCTCTTAAATTTTCACCAATTCCTGTCTTGATGGGGAGGCCCAGAAGAGTAGCCTCAAACAAAGAAATCAGGTTAATCTGAGAACCTGAATCCACCAATGCCCTAGCCTCCCTGCCATTCAGAGTGACATTGATATAACCAAGAGGAGCAGAATAATGAGTTTCCAACCCCTCATCAAACTTCTCAGCAGAATCACAGATGTATTCCACCTCCCCAGAAGAAACCTTTCTCCTGGTCAGCAATTTTTTTTGTCTATCAGCCAACCCAGGACTGATAGCATACAATTCCCCATAAGAGAGGGAAACCTGACCCTAATTCATTCTTTCTAGAACCGAGTTCATAACATTAGATTGGCCAGAAACTACTGGCCTCTCAAAATGAGCCCTTGGCTTCACTACCTTGGTCCTAGAAATCTCCTGAGGACCAGAACCACCAACAGATTTTTATCAACAGGAATCAAACCAGATCCCTCACCAGCACCTCTAACTCCAGCAGGATTTGGAAATGAAGCCAAAGGGACATTCTGAGTAAGAATCAACATCCATAGGCATTGGCTCACTGTTCATGTTCAATGCACCAAAACTGGGGGGGCCCATATCAGCAATCCCCTTCTGCATCTTGTACAGCTCCTCTATGCTGTACTTCTTCCTAGCTGCACTCAGCTTAGGATCCACCTTTGAAGCCTTAGGCTTTGGTTGGGCATGAGGACTGCTCTTAGGCCTTCCCACCTTTCCAGCTTCAACATCATAGACACCAGCCAAGCATTCAACACTTGACAGTCCTCTAAAAGAATACAACTCCAACCCACCAAAGGAAGTATAAAAAGAGACTTTATTAACCTCCTTTCCTTTTCCCTTGACATCTTCATCTGCCTTAGAAGAAGACTTCCCCTGATCAGGGATCTCCTCAAACCTTGGCCTCCTCTGATTGAGACCATTTCTTCTCCTGTCCAAATCAACAAGAGCCTGCCCCTCACTGGGATTTACAAATGAAACATCAGGGAATTTGAACACCCTGCCATCAAACTCCACCTTTACTTCTGACATATCTCTGTTCAGAGCCCAACAATCATTGGACTTGTTCCCCTTCCTACTGCAATAAGAGCAGACCCAAGGATCACTCCTACCAGCCCTTCTGTCAAAATCTCTAGGCTGAGAAGGAGCCCTATTGGCCTTCTTAGCCTCCTGAACAAAGATATGTAGCTGTATTGTCAGATCAGCCAACTTCTCCACCACTGGGTCCCTCTCCTGCTTGGGAACCTCCACCATATTCTTCTCTTCCTTCTTTACCCTGCTCTCCTCTTCAACCAAAGCCTCAAAGACTTTGCTGAAATACTTGGCACACCTCTCCTGATAGGTGTCCACAGCCAACAGCTTCAAATAGGCCTCCACAGCCTCCTTCACCTTGTCCAAGGCAGGAAGCTTCTGGTCCCCATTGGAAAGAGTCTTCATCAAGTCCTTCCTTGAAAACTATTTCAACACATCAATCCTGACATCTCTAGCCAGGGCAGACCAAAAAACATCTTTGGCAGCATTTCATGTGCCAGCTTCTCTACTTCCACCAAATATTCTACCACAGGATCAAACTGTAGTAAAAACTTCCTGTAACTGAGTAAGTTACCAACACCACCATAAGACTGAAATTCACTGACAACCTTGTTCATATCCACCATAGTGAACCTGACACCACATCTATCCACCATCTTCTTGCACAACAACTTCCAATCCCTCTTCTTGTAGCCAGACTTCGCCAAAATCTCCTTATCCACTGACCTATCACCAATGAAGAAAATGATCTGCTTCACCATTTCCAGGTAAGAAGCACCATCCACACCAGCAGCAGTTTCATATTTCTCCAGAAACCACTTCACATCATCTCCATTAAACTTGGTACCATCCCAAGTTTTAATCCTAACACACTCCCTAACCATCACAGCAGGAGGACCTTCCCCCCCACTTACAGTCACCACAGGAATAGATGAACCAGAAGCAATTCTTCCAGAAAAAAATCAGCAGAAAATACCAACCAAAGACAACAGAGAATCAAAGGAACTAGCAGGCCCTACCCCACGTTGGGCGCTAGAAGTGTTGACAATCCTATAGTACTAGCTATAGGCCTTGACCAAGGGAGTTGGAGAAAATCCAGAGAGAAAATCCCCTGTCCCTTTAGAAAAATATAAGTGAGATTTACCTGCTACAGTAAATTGGTTGCTGTTGTTAAAAACCCCTTTTCTAATACACTTGACTGCCTTATCAGCCAAGAAAGTTGTCAGCCTAAATATCCTTAGGACTGAGTATTTCTTATGCTTAAAATAAGATAAACTTAAGTAAAATAAACTTATATCTTAAAAATAAGGTTAAAATAATAATATATATTATTTTATTATATATATATATAATTATTATTCTATTATATAACTTATAATAGTTTAAATAGCTTATCCATGGCCTAATAATATTTATTAAGGTTTTAATGGAGTCATAATATACTTATCTTAAGTGATATGAAGTAATTATTGACATACATAAGCTTATATGTATACATAAATCTCATATTCAGTGAAATATGCAGTATATTATGTATATTTAGGTATATAAGTGGGTTTTAGCCCCTTAATAGCCTATAACCTTTGTTTTTCTGCTTATTTTAGGTCATATGGACGAAATCAGTGGACTCACAATGCCTACAGAAACATAGACACCTATATCAGGCGCATACACCCAGTTTGGACAATTCAAATTACTTCCTTGGATGGTTATTCATGGATTTATGGGTTGGAGGGATGTTTCTGGGTTAATGTGGATGCTTGGGGATGTTATTGGGGGCTTGGACATTTTATTTGTTTCCTTTATATGCTTTTAGTTTCATTTAATCTCTTTTTGATTGTTTATTTTACCTGTTTCTTTATGGTAACCGCTTTTATCTGGATTTTCTATTTATGGTATGGATCAGTGTTATTATTAATAGTGATGGAGGGTCCTTAATGGAGGTCTTGGTGTTGAAACTGCTTGAAGTGGACACCATGGAGAGTTGATGGGCCCTCACAGTGCTGTAATTGCCGGGGATAGCAGTGACATCATCTGGATTGAAGGTCTGTGCACTCCAGTGGATTTGGGTATAAGTAAGGAGGGATTTTGACGGTTATTTATCATCATTCAATTACTAAAACTCCAATAAACATTACTATACAATTATTAACCTTTAGAAATATATAATAAAGCCACTATAAATTGATTTTATCTTTATATAAAGCTATAACTATATTTTATTCATCTATTTTCCACCACTAGCACGCATTTTAATCCAAGTATTGTGAGTTTGACTTGAGTATAACTATTTTATTAGTCTTCCCCTGAGGTTTAATCACTAAATCATTTATCAATAAGTAGTAGGACCATAAATAAACACTATTATATCATACTTATATACTAGACTATACTGACAAAAGTAGTCTCCAGACAGACTACCAAACAAAAGAACTGAAATGTAGAAAAATGTCCACACCAGAGAAAGCAATGATACTTGATGTAGGCTGAAAATCCGCACCAGAGACAGAAATATTACTTGATATAGCTTGCAAGACTACACCAGAAAAAACAGTTGCCAAAGTTGAGTTAAATGAAGAACTCACCTTTCAACAAACACAGCCAATTGTGGCCAGAAAACAGTGAAAACTGAGTGAGGAACAAGGATATCACCTCTGGATGGTTGTATGAAAATTAAGGCTGCCCCAAACTGTCTTATTCACTATATACACACAAACAACTATCTAAGAGCCCATGAACACCCACAGATTTGGTGTTTCTGAGTGCCAAATTGCATAAAACCCCTCTAGAAATGCTTCTCAGCCTTCTAGCACTGAGGAGGGCGGTCCACCCAACTTCAGGAGGCCGTCCTGAAGCAGCAGGACTGCCCTAAAGCCAGAAAACCACCAAAAACCTCCAAAAACACCCAAAATACTTAGAAAAATAAACTAAGACTACTAAAACCTTTAAAACAAATAATTAAGCTACAAAAACTTTGAGACATGAAACTTAGAGAAAATTAGTCCATTCCAATGGTACTAAGCACTTAACCCTAAGACTTAAGGTTAGCCCATAAAACGGGAAAAACCAAATTAAACAGCTATCTTTTAAAATGAAAAATGTGAAATAATTCCTCAAATACTTAGAATAGGGGGTATCAAAGTTAGAAATCTTACATTTCAAAATACCTCTTCTTTCCACCAAATCAACCATGATTATTTTTTAAGGTATGCCATCTTGTGCCCCAAAAACATCTTTTTACTGTGAATTAATGTCATGCTTGTGGCTTTCTTTTTGTGCTGTGAAATACCCTTTAAATAATTACAAATTTCCAACTTTGATACCCCCTAATATGAAAAATGTCATCAAGACATAAAATATAGAGAAAAACCGGGCTATCCAATGGTAATAGCCACATCCCCACAGTACCAATATTTGTCAAATAATTCCAGAAAATCACCTAATTATTAAATAATTCCATCTAAGCCATATCAGAACAATGCCAAACAGACCAACAAAGGGCTCCGCCAATGTTGGAATACCATAGCACTATTAATTTAATAATATAAAAAATGTGCTTTGAAAGACTGATTTGTCTTAATTAAAACTATTGATTTGGCTACTCAAATGCATAAAAATAAAACTTTTCAAATTTGGTGTTTTTTATGCCAGAAATGGCTTCTGGGTACTGGCCACATACTGTCTGCATTTTTCCCGTGTGAATAGCTTCATTTTTAGAAAAGTAAGCTTTTTCACACTATAATTACCCCACATTCTACGCCCACTGTGGGGAAACACACTAAAATAGGCAACAGGCGCTTATTTAGTGTCCTATCTTAATTATAAATGCATTGACCCTCTTTATATGCACTAATTTCATTAATAACCTCATTCTTGGTGTTTTATTTCACTACCACGCTTAAATTTGCCTTAATTAGTCAAGTACTTACCGGTGTAAGGGCCTTCCAAGGACTGCATGTAGTTACCCCACATCTCACACCCTTTTTTGGGTTTTTTGTGGTTTCTCAGTCATTTTTGGTTATTTTTGAATGGGGATTTCACGTAGTATAATGTCATTATTAGCCAAAAGATTTCTACTGTTAATCTCCCTTATTTTTAAGTAATAAATAGTATTAATTTTCCCTTTTTAGTCTTTTATTTTAATGTATAATACGCATATACTCTCTTTTTTGCTTATTCTTTAATTTTGATGAATTATTCCTATTACTACAGGATTTTGGTGGGTGATTTAATTCTATTTTTTTTACTGGTCACTCTTTTTGTTTCTGGAATGAGCTTTCATTGAATGTGTATATAGCTGGTAAATCAAGGGGGTCATTGGGAAAGTAATTATGTATAAAAGGAGGGGGTTTTGGTCTTGTTTTCTAAATTCTTTATCATTACAATTAAACATATAACTAACAAAATTACAATACATATCAATAATACTTATAAAGTCTTTGAATAGTATCCAAATTTATTAAATCTATTTTTCTATCAACTATAAGATTTTAACCCATATATAATTAGTGAGATTAAAATTACTGAGACCCTTATATTGAGTTATATTTTAATAATTATTGGATTTGTACTACAGTATTCATATACGACCATTAAAATCTTCTAGAAAACTGACCATTCAAGCTAGTTCATGTCTTTGTACTTTACCTCAGCCTAACACCCTCCCTGAAATTTATTGAATCAAAGAAATCAAATGAAAAAAAAAAAATTAAAAATGAAAATTTCTTTAATTAATTATTTTCACCATTCCCAATCAAGTTTTTCTAATTTATATGATAGCCAGTAGAATGAACTAAGGCCAGATGCACCATTACAAAAAACAGGAATCAATCTTGATGTAAAATAAATTGGGGCTCAAGGATTGTGGAGGTGAGGTAAAGGGGAGGAATGGGGCTACAAGGGTTAGGGAAGCTGGAGAGAGGTGTGAGGAAGGATATATGAGGTAGAGAAAAGGTTTGGAAAGTGTTGGAAGGTAAGATTAAGGGTTTCAGAAGCATTTTAGATGAAGAAAAGGGTCAGGGTGAGGTTGGGAGGGGTGAAATGGGGATCAAGAGAGGATGGCAAACAATGGGGCTGGGAGGGTAGCAAAAGGGGTGGGGAGGGAAGACAAGCATGTTTTGATAGAATTGAAAGGGATGGGGATTGGTGCAAACTGAGTGTAAAAATTGGAAGATGGACTCTGTTCTTTAAGCAAAGAACAGAGTTCACTTCCATAAAATATTAGCTGAAACATGAAATATATAAGGTGAAAAATTAACTTCAAAGTATGTTTTAGACATACATTTGAAGTTTAGTTGAGGAATGTTGAGAATGGAGCAGAGATCATATCTGGGATCATGATGAAGATTTGGCCCCCTTGGGTTTATGTAACGCTTTTTGGAGAGAAAAGACATATAGGCTAAAGAATCTTCCAAATCAGAGTCTGTTTTATAGTAAAGAACTAAAAGTAAAGTGATAGAATTCATCTTTGATTGAAGTAGCTGCCTAGTTGAGAGGTGTTTCATAGTTGTTGGTGGAAGACTTATGTGATGAGGGAAGTGGGAATTCACCGCCAAATGTGCAGTTGGGGTGTGTAGATAGAAAAAAACTTTAAGTGTTTTCCACAAAAATTAAGTAGCATAGAGTGAGGAAAGACTTAAGGATGGCATCAGCAATTATAAGTCATGTGAATTTCTTAAAAATCCATTATGGATGTGATGAGTTTGGGATCAGGAATTAGGAATGAAAATTAGGGTATAAGAGGTGGGATAATGCATTATTGTGGATTCCTTGTCCACTAGCCCTGGGGCTAGCGGATAAAAATTATCCACATTTAATAATTTTTTATTCTAGGAAAAAAAATTCCTGATCCCTAATTGCAGATTGGTCAACTTTGATACCCCCTATTATGTATATATAGGTCTATAATTGTGTTTTTACCTCTAAATGTCCTATAAGCTTTAATTTTCTGCTTAATTTAGGTCATATGGATGTATTAAATGGACTCACAATGCCTAAACAAGAATCTACACCTTTTTCAGGTGCATATATCCAGTTTGGATGGCTTAATCTGCTTCCTTTAATGGATTTTCACAAATTTATGGGTTGGGATATGATTACTGGGTTAATATTGATGCTTAGGGATGTTATCCGGGGCTTGGACAGTTGATTTGGCTCCTTTATATATTTTGGGCTTCATTCTATACTCTTTGGATGATTTATTTTACCTGTTTCTTTATGGTATCCACTTTAATCTGTTCTCTCTATTTAAGGTATGGGTTTATGATATCACTAATTGTGATAAAGGGTCCTTACTTGAGGTCTAGGTGCTGAAACTTCTTGAAGTGGGAGCCATGGGAAGATTATGGGCCTTCAAAGTTCTTTAATTTCCGGGGAAATCAGTGACATCATCTGGATTGAAGCTTGGTGCACTCCAGTGGAATTTGGTATAAGTAAGTTAGGATTTGATGGGTTATTGGAAATCACTTACTTACTAAAATTCTAATAAACATTATAAAACAATTATTTTCATATATAAATATATTATAAAGCATTTATAAATTTATATTAGTGGGTATCAAAGTTAGAAATCTTCCATTTCAAAATACCTCTTTTTTCCACCAAATCAACCATGATTATTTTTTAAAGTATGTCATCTTTTGCCCCCAAGACATCTTTTCAGTGAGAAAAATGTCATGCTTTTGGCTAAATTTTTGTATTGTGAAATACCTTTTAAAAATTAAAATTTTTTAATTTTGATACCCCCTATTATCTTTATATTAACTATAACTACATTTTATTAACCTATTTTCCACCACTAGCACACACCAATCCAAATACTTTGAGTTAACACTGAGCATAAATATTATATTAGTCGTCCCCTGTGGTTTAATCACTAAATCATTTATCAATAAGTAGTTAGACCATTAATATTTACTATTAAATCATACTTAGATACTAGCATACACTGACACAAACTCCTGAACTGTAGGTGAATGTATCTAAAAAGTAATGAGTATGGGTAAGTGAAATATATTTTATTATTATTTTGTACAATAACTGATAGTCCCTTTTTACAGCTCCCTCCTGTCTCTTTCTTTCCCCATCTGAACATTGTTTTTGAAAAGATATCTTTTAAGTTCAGTGCCTGGTCAGAACTTCAACCAACACAATCTCACTTTTTGCCTCCCTTGCTTCTCTCTCCAGTCCAACCAATGATAACATGAAAAGCTGGGCTCACTTGATAATCAAAGCCATATATCTTTTGGGAAGCAATTTAGTATCTAATCAAGAATCACTCTCAAATGAGGAAATGAATGAAATTATGGTGTAGAAAGACTATTACAGTCACCTTGCTGTAAGCAGAATACAAGTGAGTTGAATAAACCTAAGAAAATCTGTCCCTTCAAGCTAATAGGGAGTTCTAAATTAACTATTCCAAAAGCTATACTTGATAAAGAAAGACCAGTTTATTATTTAATATTAATGGTTTTGAGATGTAGAAATTATGTTCTTTTAAATTTAGGTGAAGTAGATACAACAGCTAAGTTGAACTAGAAAAGATATTTTAATTATTGAATTTTTATATTTTTATGAAGTTTAATTTTTGTAAAAATATGATAAAATATAGTCTCTAATTTTGGACCTATATAATGGTACCCTATAATACATATTTGTGAGTTTTTATATATAATTTATGAAATTTTATGTAATGGTGTTAGATTAATAAGGGTATTAAAATTTATAAGGAGTTATGTAAAATAATTATTGTGGTTTTTAATATTAATTGTTAGATGATTGTTGTACGTTGTAGAATATACTCCTACATTTTCCTTGCTGTAAGCAGAATCCAAAGGGGTTGGATAATCCCAAGAAAACCCTGTCCCTCTAAGTAAACGTAAGATTCAATTAACTAAGCTTGAAGATCTTCTTGAAGAGTTGGATTAGTTGAAATTCTGAGAGTTAGATTTTAAATGCATTGGAAACCTATAATAATCACAAATCTAAGTGCAACCAATGGTTACACCAGCCAACAAAATACATAGTACCAGATTACACTGATACCAGTCACAGCAAATATTTAGAAAAAGCCGCAAAACTTGCCCCAGAGACTGAAAAGTACAGTAAAGTACTCCAGAAACTACCCTTGTAATGACCTGTTCAACGCTGCCTTATTAAAGGACTGCCCCAGGTTTATTCAGTTTTCCACCAAAAATTAAAGAGTGTACTATATTATATTTTTTTATGAATTTTAAAATAAAAGAAACAAATTATAGTCCCCCAGGAGGAGAGCTATCCAATAGTATCCTATATGTTAATATTTTTATTATAATTGTTGTTTGATGTTAAATATTGTTAATGATCAAAAAAGACCCTTATTATCAAAACTAAGAATTCAAAAACATGTAGAAGACTAAGATTCTTCTCCCCTCTATCTGATTCTCCTTCTCCAGACCTTTCCAAAAATACCCTACATGCATAGGATCTACAAAAAACTATTGATCTAATAAGCATAATAAATTTCCAACCAAATTTTGCCACAATAGCCGAATTTTTCCACAGTGACCAAACTTTGGCACACTGACTAAACTTTGGTCCAGTGACCAAACTTTAACCCAGTGACCAGTCTTTCCCATTGTGAGCAAATTTTTGCCAAAATGAGCTCTTTTGCCATAATGAGCTAATTTGGCCAGATTGAGCTAAATTCTCCACAGTGAGATAATTTTGCCACCATGACCAAACTTTGCCACAATGACAGAATTTTTCCAGTACACTTTGCTTTTGCACTGGAGAATTACTGGAGCAATCTCAAGTGCACGGGAGCACTGGAGCTCAGTGGCCATTCTATCAGCACACCATATCCACCAATAATACTAAAAGTCACTAAATCAAGTAAAACAGAAGTAAACAGTAAAATATGATAAAAAACAACGAGACATAAATGATAGAGAATAATCTGTGATATCTAATGATAATAATCACCTTCCAAAATTCCAAATATCCAGCCTGATAATCTAGAAAATTGCAACTAATCTTCAAAAAAAACCCTAAAAGAGCCCAAGAAAATATGCAAAGTCGGAGAATCCTCCCCAAAATTCAGTGAAACCATTACCAAATCTATAAAACCATCAAATCACAATAAAAATACCATCATAAAACTATTTTAAAATGCCACAAATCAATCCAAAAATATCCACAATTACTGAAATAACACCCAGTAACACCATAATTTCCATTCAACCAATATTAAATCAAATTTTCACCTAATTGGCATACCCAGATGTGGAATTCCAGATCTTTAAGAAGTATTTGATTATTTCTGATGATGTCCTATTTTGAGACTACAGGCTTTATAAGAATAGTATGTCATGTGCCCCATTTTCCATAGCTGGAGCATCCCAGAGCTTTTCCAGAGATCACCTGAGTTTTATTGGAGATTTTATGGACTTCCAGACTAAATTAGACCAATAATACCCTAATAAAAATATAGAAAAATTAAATATGATAGAGCTACTTTATATTTAAAATCCACACTTTTTTCATAGTCCATTCAGCCCTATTCATCTATACAAAAACCATCAAAGTTAAATAATTTATTGAAAATCAAAAAATAAACAAAGATACTTTATAAAATTATTAAAAATAGAGGTAAAATAGTAAAAAATTTGCAAAAAATTTTAAAATATTTTAAGACTGCCCTCCTTCATTTCCCTGCCCTTTTAACCCAATAAGTACATTTCTTTTCCTTTAAATAATTTTTAAATCTTGAATTGTAAAATTAACCCTTTTTAACCATTTTTAACACCCATTCTTTCAAAGATATATCATTTTAAAATTATATTGGCCTATAAAATCTGCATAATCAACTTACAAAAATCTTCTTTTAATTATCTTTAGTGCTGTTTTAATCTTTAGGCTGCCACATTCTCCCTCCAATGAAGGATTTCTCCATTATTTAATATTTACCTTTTGATTGATCACATATTCATTAAGGGGTATCAATGTTCATGGATCGGCTGTGGCATTTCAAATCTGGGTAGGCCACTTAGGTGAAAATTTGATTGGAACATGGTTGGAAGAAGATCATGGTGCTACCAGGTGTTAATTTGGTTGAAGGGAGTTAACTGGATTTTTTTTGGGTTGATTTTTGGTGTTTTGGAATGGTTATATGTGGTATTCCTTTTGTGATTTGATGGTTTTATGGATTTGTATTTTTGGTGAATGAAGTGTTATCTTGGAATGGCCACTTTTTTTCTGGTGCGTTCTGGTTTGCTCCAGTGATTTTCTGGTTCAAAAGCAAAGTGTACTCGAAAAATTCTGTCATTGTGGCCAAGTTTGATCATGGTGACAAAATTAACTCACTGTAGAAAAATTATTTCACTCTGGCCAAATTAGCTCATTATGGAAAAATTAGCTCATTATGGCAAAAAGAGCTCATTATGACAAAATTTGCTCACAATAGGAAAGTCTTATCACCAGTGCAAAGTTTGGTCACTGCAGAAAAGTCTGGGCACTGTGGCAAAGTTTGGTCACTGCAGAAAAGTCTGGGCACTGTGGCAAAGTTTGGTCACTGCAGAAAAGTCTGGGCACTGTGGTAAAGTCTGGGCCCTTTAGAAAAGTCTGATCACAAGTGCAAAGTTTGGTCACTGTAGAAAAGTCTGATCACCAGTGCAAAGTTTGGTCACTGCAAAAAAGTTTGGCTATTGTGGCAAAATTTGGTTAGAATTGATTATGCTTGCTAGATCAATAGTTTATTGTAGATCCTATGCATGTAGGGTATTTATGGAAAGTTCTGGAGTAGGAGAATCAGATAGAAGGGGGGAATCTTAGTCTGCTACATGTTCTTTTTCTTTTAGTTTTGATATTGAGAGTCTTTTTGGATTATTAACAACCACCTTCATATTTTTCATTAATCAACAAAATTAAACAAAACTATAATACCCTTATAACATTTATATTTTTCATAAAAACTTTTGAAATACAATACAACAATTATATTTTCATCTCATATAGGGTATCATTAGAAAGGTCTAAACTCCAGGGACTCATTTATTGTATCTGTTTTCAAAAATTATTAAAATATAAAAACATTAATACTTCTTTCTTTTAAAATATTGTTTCTGGTGTAACTTTATTGTTGCATTTCAGTTGTTTTGCAAAGAAGAACTGCTTAATCATCCTAACAAGCGTTAGTAAGACAGGGTTTCATTCTTCATTATTATCAAGTAGACTTTTAAGCTTATTGATTTAAAAAACTCACAAATTCATTTAGAGGGACAGGGTTTTCTCTGATTATCCAACTCCTTTGGATTCTTCTTACAGCAAGGCAACTGTAAGAGTCTACCTACACAGCAATTAAAATAATTGCGGATAGAAATACTTATACATCAATTATCTTCCGCAATTATTTCTTCTAATAATTGGCTTATTAGACACTTTACATGTCAATGTTCACCTCTTATCCAACATTTTTCTACTCAATTTTTCATAACCACATCTTGGACAACTTTCTGTCATAAACACATCTTGGCCTACTTTCATTCATAGCCATGTCTTTGACTACTCTCTGGATATTCCTTGTACCTTGCTGCGCACTCCTATTATCTTCCCATTCTTTTCTTTCTATCTGCTCAGAATTTATCCCCATTTCATCTATTTGATTCTTCTCCTTTTCATCTCACTCTCTCATTTGCTTGTTTCTTTTCCTTTTCATCTTGCTATCTCATCTGCTTGTTTTGGCTCCTTTTCATCTTTAATTATCTAATATGCCTCATTGTTAGCCAGGCTGTCCCAGTAGCCCAGTAAATAAACATACAATTTATTAGAGTTAAATAAAGACATAATAATTACAGAGAATGCATTTAAAATTAATATTATATTACATAATAAATTTATATTAATATTTTATTTATATAAATAAAGTAAATATTATTTTAATTTTATTATAAGATAATATAAAAGCATTTAATTCTATGACAAAGGGCCCATTGTTTATTTAATAATTATAAATTAATTAATTAAAAACTTATAAGATAATTATATTCAAGTGTTTATCTTATATTTTAATTACTTTAATTAATTAAATTTAATTATTAAAATATACCTTTTCATATACTATTATCCATAATTATTGCTGCTGTTGTTTGGACCCTTAATTGTGTCAATAAAAAATTAAAATAAATTATAATACTTATTTTAAAAAATAGTATTAAAATTCTCAACTTAATTTAGTAATAAATTAATTTCTTGTTTCATTTAAATTAAGTATTTAATTACATAGTTGGAACAATTAATTAATTTCTTTATACTAAATTGAAATTGATTACATATTTTGTTGCGTCAAAATATTTTTTCTTGTTTCACTTAAAAACCCTTAAAGCAGACTGTACCATCTGTTTTGAATTATTTTTCTCATAGTTCCTATGTCCCAGGCTTGTTTAGTTATTCACTATTTTTACTTACTGATTTGGGAATTAATTGTGGGAAAATTAGATTCTTATTTGGGGTTTTAATTATTTGTTTCATTTTTTTCTCTAAATTGTTATGTTTCACTTACTCTTTTATTTTCTTGTTTCATCTTATTATGACTCTTATATTTACAATTGTAGTGGCGCTTCAGAGGACCCATTGCCTATAAAAAGGCCTTGGATAATCCCCTGTAGGATCATCACTTACTATACAAACCAACTCTGAATAAACTACCAATATAATACATTTTATTATTATTTTTATTAGAATTAAAATTCTAATTTAAATTTTATATAACTATTTACAGGTTACTTTAAGTCTGATAGTAATTACAGTGTTTTCCGGGCAGAAACCTTACTCTAAATAATATTGTTATTAAATAAAACCTCATTTTGTGTCATCCCTCAAATAAGTCGTAATTGCCTCACTTTAAATAAATTATTATTTCATTTATTTTAATTCTATAAACCTTTATTGCCTATTTCCTTTTAATCCTCTTTTCCTTCACCCTTTTCTTACCTTCTTCTAGACGACTGGCTGACAAGTAGGAGCCTTTTCAAACGACGAGGACAAATGACATAGCGCACGGACCACCCAGCAAAAAAGTAACTTTTGCCGCGACTGTGTTTCGAACTTGGGTTTGATCTATTAGGTTTAAATTAAACTAATTCATGTATTATTTTGAAGTGATTTTCCAATCACTATTGTAAGTTAACCTTTGCACCTCTCACTCATATTACTATATTTTTACTGCAATAAAAGTGATTGTGGCTTAATTGCTGATTTACTGAGTGTAAGTGTTCATTTATTAAATTTTTTTTTCCTAGTTGACCATTATAGAGTGTTTAATTCCTCTTAGTCCTAGAAGAAATTAACATTATTATTAATAAAAATTGAATTATTAAATTAATTTTTGTTTAATTTTGGTTGACTTAAATAGTACTTTGTACTTAGTCCCATATATTTCCATATTTAATTCTGGTAATTTAATTAATTGGTTGAAAATAACTTAATTGTTTATTCCCAATTTTCCTTTGCAGTCCATTTTATTAATTATTTTTTATAAATATTACTTTATATTAAAAAAATTTTTTTTATTTGGAGCAATTTATTAACTGAATTTTATTAATTTTTTTTAGAAATTAATCTTCCCACTATTATGTCCAACAATTTGGCTGAGAAAATGGATAACATGCAAGTGGATGAAATTGAAATTGATTATGATGCTGATACTGTGAGTTCTTCTAAAGTTGAACATAAAAAATCTTATGCTAACAAGAAAAATTCACATTTTTCAGGATGTGGAAATGACAGGAGAAGTAAACAAATCAAACACCCTTCCCCCAGCACAACAGAAGGAAGTAGAACCTCCAGTACCTCAAGAAGGTCTTCCAAAAGGATTCAAATAAAAAAGCTTCCTCTGCCCCAACAAATCAGCAATCTGTCCAGTCACATCAAAGAACTGAAGACAGAAAACATGAAATACAAGGCAAAAGTAGACACCTTGTGGGATCAAGTTCAGGAACTCAGGAACAAAAATCAGGCCCAGGCCCTCCTCAGTTGCCTTCCAATCAGCCTCAATTTCAGGCTCAACCTTCACAACCCCCCAGCTCCTCCATCCAAAATCAAAGTACTATGGAAGTAGAGCAATGGAAATGGGATTATCTAATGAGTCACTACCAGCAGAGTATTCAACATCCTCCTTATCATCAGCCTGGCCCATCCAGAACACCCAATTTCCACCATCCTCCTCATCCTTACCAACAAGGCAGGAGAAAGAAGGCCCAAGAAAAATCCCAAACTCACTCTCAGGGGAAGTTTCCTCCTCTGCCATGGTAAGTAATTTGGTTGATAGTCACTTGGGAATGTTTTCTAATAAGACTTCTTCTGCAGGTAATATTATTGAGAATGGTGAAAGAACAGTTAAACCTGTTAAAAGACAGTTTCCTGTAACTAGTAGCCCTATTAATGTAATTAGAAAATTTTCATTTGATGAACCTCTACATTTGACTTCTACTTCTTTAATTAATCCTTCTCTTGCAATTAAGAATGATTCTGTTTCCCCTGAAGTCTATAACTTAATTGAGAAAACTTCTGCAGAAATATTGAGAGATACCCTTGATTTTAATGTTGTGAAAGACAAAAATTTGAGAGATGTGTTAATCCATTAGAATGATAGATTAAATAATTTGCACTTGCAATGTAAAGTAAGTTCTTCTGTACAGGATACAGCTTATTTTAAAATCAAAGAAACCTTGAATATTGTTCTTAGCCAACAAAAACAAATAAGGAGTGACCATAGAGCTATCTCAGATAAAAATATCAATCTAAATAAGACCTTGAGTGAATTAAAACCCCTTATTGAAGAAAATTTTTCATTAAAAAGTGAAATAAAATCTCTACAAAATGAGTTTAAAAAGCTAAAGAATGATTTCCATGCACTAAGTGCCAAACACACAGTTTCCGAGGACAGAAATGTTCTATCTCTTGCAAAAGTAAATAACCAGATGTCTAAAATTTCAAGGATAAGAAACTATGTGTCTGCCCTGCAGGAAAAATTCTCAACCTTAACCATCAATAATGGTATGAATGAGAATACTGTCCATAAGCTGCATAAAAATAAAGAAAAAGAACCTGAGCAGAGTTCCTCTTTTCTTCCTCATATTTCAACCATTAAACAAACTGACAATGAGTCTGTAAAATTTTTTGCTACTAGCAAAAAATCTTGTGATGGTTATGCACCAGCTGTTTCTGTAAATAATAAAATTTCTGAACACCTGGCTAAACTTCAGGAATTATTACTAAAGAATAATTCAAACAAAAAAATGGACCATCCCAGTAGTCAGAAAAATTGGCCTAAGTTGGACCAATATCCTACCTTTGATGGTGATTCTTCCTCTGATTGGCAACACTTTATCCAAAGAATTGATAATTTAAAGAGATCTTATAAACTACCTGATGAGGAAATTGTTTCTAAGCTAATTTCTTTATTATCCAATGTAGCCTTGATGTGGTATGAATCTGTCCTTTTAGATAACAATCATTATACATGGAATGATTGGAAATCCTTGATTGAGAATCAGTTTGGTGGTTCAAAATTCAGGTTAGCTCAGCAAAGACTGTATGAGAATACTAGATATGTACCCTCCTCTGTTGAAAAACCCATTGTTTTTCTTGTGAAACTGACAAAAATCCTAAGAGCAATTGATCCAAAGATGGATTATGATATTTGGAGAGATAAAAACTTGTATAAATTACCAAATTCTCTTATAGATTTGATTGTGGCTACAACTGAGCATGTAAGGGAAAATTCTTCTTTCATTAATATTTGTAATGAGGTACTACTCAACCATAGATATGAACCAAAGAATTAACTTGGTAAATCTTAGAATGATCAGATTAAACCTTCTACAAAGCTCCCAGAAAAATCTGTTAAACCCTCTGCCCCAGTTGCACCTAAAAAATATGCAACAAATACTTGTTATAAATGTAACAAACCATGGAAAAAGGGTCATGTTTGTGACAAGAAAATTCATCTTTTTGAACAAAATGAAGACACTGATGAAGCTGAAATTGATGTCAGTAATTCTTCTAGTGATTGTGAAAGTAATATTTCCTATGGCAATAACTCTGTTAAAGATGTTTTAATGTTAGAACAGGATGTCCATTATTTAGATCATATATCTGAAGAATGTGTATTGGATTTATCTTCAGTGGAAAATGCTGAAATAATTAAAGATATTACTAACAATTCTATAGCCATATCCCCCTTGAAAGCACCGGTTATCATTAATGGTAAAAATGTTGATGTAGTTCTTGACTCTGGTGCTGGAGGAAGTGTCGTCTCTGAAAAGGCTTTAGCTTCAGTAGATAAGGATTATTTGAGTAAATTATTACCTACAACTTCTGAAAAATGGAGAGGGTATGGTTCTACCTTAATTCCTATTGGCAAATACAAAACCTCTGTATTCTTCAAATATAATGGTGGTTTTGTCAGAGCTATTTGTGAATTTGTTGTCATGCAAAATGATAATTTAAGCAATTTTTTTATTATTGGTAATGATATTTTAACCATTTTTGGTGTGAAATCGGACCCAGAAAATAATTTCTTCACCTTGGGATTGAATGGAAAAAGGAAATTTAAAATTTCCTCCTCTAAAAAACCTTCTGGGAATCTGTTAAAGTCTTGTAACTCACTAATCCAGTGTAAAGGCAGAACAACAATTGAAATGGATGATTTATTAAATGAAATAAATACTGCTTCTTTTGGTGATCAGTTAACTAGTGAACAAAAGGATTCTATTATTGCCTCAATTACCTCTTTTCCTATGGCTTTTGCTCATGGTTCTCATGTCTTAGGAATTGTTCAGGAAGAAATGAAAATTACCTTATCCTGTAACTTGAGTGATATCCTTCCTAGTCTTAAGGAAAAACCATATCCTGCTTCTCCAAAAAAAAGAAAGGATATTGAAGATAATATTGTCACATTATTAAAAATGAATATCATTGAGAAAGTGGATGTCACCCCCAAATATTGTGTCATCTCCCCAGTCTTGATTTCTTATGAAAAAGATAAAGCTAGATTATGTGGTGATTACAGAGCATTAAACACTTATACTGTTGATGATATTTATCCTTTACCCAGAATTAATTCAATACATGCTACCTTGCAAGGTGCAAATTTTATTAGTTTTCTGGATGGTAATAAAGGATATCATCAAGTTCCAGTTGAGAAAAATTCTCAAACCTTTTAGCTTAATGCTACTCATATGGGAATATATAAGTATGTTAGGATGCCATTTGGCCCTAAAAATGCTCCTTCAGTTTTTCAAAAAGTCATGGATAACACTTTCCATCAAGAAATAATTGAAGGGTGGCTCATGGTTTATATTGATGACATTATAATTTTTTCTAAAACTTTTGATGAACATATGATTCACTTAAATAGAGTTTTCCAAAAAATGAATGAAATCAATATGACCTTGTCCTTAATAAAGTGTAAATTTGGTTTTCAATCCTTGAAAGTCCTTGGCCATGTTGTGTCAGGCTTACAAATATGTGTAGACCAAAACAAAGTTTCTGCCATTCAAAATGTGAAAGCACCAACTTCTGTAAGAGAAATCCAAAGTTTTTTGGGTATTTGTGGCTATTATAGACAATATATTAAGAATTATCAGGTCATAGCCTTGCCTCTTACAAAACTGACCAGAAAAGATGTTGCCTTTCTCTGGAATAATGACTGTCAAAAAGCTTTTGATACATTAAAAAGTTGCTTAATGACAGCCCCTATATTGGCTCTTCCAAATTTTAACAAACCTTTTTTCCTATACACAGATTCTAGCTTTGTTGGTCTGGGTTCTTCCCTTCACCAGAAACAAATTATAAATGATAAATTCTCAGAGGTTGTAATTTGTTATATTTCAAGAGCCTTGAGAAATAGTGAATTGAAATATGGTGCCACTCAATTAGAATTCTTAGCAGTTGTTTGGGCTCTTGAGAAGCTTCATTACTATCTAGATGACCAAAAGTTTGAATTGGTAACTGACTGTAGTGCTGTGAAGTCCCTCTTAAACCTGAAAACACCTAATAGACATATGTTCAGGTGGCAACTTGCTGTTCAAGAATACAGAGGATGGATGACAATTACCCATAGGGCTGGAAATGTTCACTCCAATGTTGATATGCTGTCTAGATTGCGTCTGCCAAATAATGACTCAAATCCTGCTTATGTACCTGAAGATGATACTTTTCATATCCATGGTATATTTATAGCTGATATGGAAGATGAGTTATTACAATTAATACTGGATTCATATGATAAAGATTCTGATTTAAATAAATTAGTTACTATCTTAAATGATCCTAAGAATGCTTCAATTCAAGCATTGATAAAAACTCTTCCTGAAAAGTATCAAAATGCTTTGAGTAAAGGAAAGTTTTCTATTGAAGATGGATATATTTATTATAGAAGAAAGCTCACTAATGTAATTGTAATTTCTCCTTCTATGAAAGAAATTATCCTCAAACTTTCTCATGATGACATATTAGCTGGTCATTTTGATCTTGAAAAGACACTGATTAGACTCAAAAACACTGCTTGGCGGGCTATTATGTCTGAAGATGCAAAATTATATGTTGAATCTTGTGATTCATGCCAAAAATCCAAAAGAATGACTGGTAAGAGAGCAGGGTTATTACAGAGAAATTAAGCACCTGATTCTCCCTGGAAAATCATTAATATGGATTTTGTCACTGGTCTTCCTATTGCAGGTAAAGAAAATTATAATTCTTGTTGGGTAATAGCGGATAGATTTACTAAAATGTGCAAATTTGTTCCCACCCATAAAGATGTCTCCACCAAAGACTTGGCTTTCTTATGGTGGTGTAATATGCTCAATATAGTTGGATTCCCTAGAGCCATTATATCTCACAGAGATCCAAAATTTACATCTGAATTCTGGATTTCTCTAGTGGATATATGTGGTTGTGAATTAAAATTATCTACTGCTCACCATCCCCAAACTGATGGTCTAGCTGAAAGAATGATTCAAACTCTAGAGGATATGATTAGAAGGTATTGTGCCTTTGGATTGGAATATAGAGACAAGGACAGATTTACTCATGACTGGGTCACCTAATTACCTGGTCTTGAATTTGCCTATAATAGCACTGTTCACTCTGTTACTCAAAAGAAACCTTTTGAGCTTTGGCTAGGTTATGTCCCTCATACTCCTGCTCAAATACTCAATAGTTAATTGCCTAAATTAAAATTACACCCTGGTGTCAAATCTTTATTCAAATGCAACAACTGTGCAGAAAACATGCTCAATCTTGTATTGATAAACTATTTGAATATGAGAAGAAGAGATGGGATAAATCCCATAAATAACACACATTTAAAGAGGGTGATGAAGTGTTGATATCTACTGTCCACTTCAGTTTACAGGGTAATAACAAGTTAAAAGATCCTTTTGTGGGTCCTTTTGTTGTAAAAAAATGATTTGAGATAATGCAGTTGAAGTTGTGTTATACTCTACATATGATAGAAAACATCCTGTTTTCCCCATTTCCCTGTTAAAACCTTATACTTCCAACAGTGACTTATTTCCAAAAAGAAGAGGTAGACCTAAGAAAAACCCTCAGGAAGTCACAGAAACTGCAGAAATTGATAAAATTCTCAATGATAGAATTATCACTTCTGAAAGAGGTACTGAGTATTTATTGAGATTTAAAAATAAGTCATCTGAATATGATGCATGGATACCTGGTAAAGAAATTTCAAACCTTCCTACTCTATTAAAAAAGTATTAAAAGAAAAAATCATAGCATTTTTTATTTATTGTTTTTTTGGAGTGAGGGAGTGTCAGCCAGGCTGTCCCAGTAGCCCAGTAAATAAACATACAATTTATTAGAGTTAAATAAAGACATAATAATTACAGAGAATGCATTTAAAATTAATATTATATTACATAATAAATTTATATTAATATTTTATTTATATAAATAAAGTAAATATTATTTTAATTTTATTATAAGATAATTTAAAAGCATTTAATTCCATAACAAAGGGCACATTGTTTATTTAATAATTATAAATTAATTAATTAAAAACTTATAAGATAATTATATTCAAGTGTTTATCTTATATTTTAATTACTTTAAATAATTAAATTTAATTATTAAAATATACCTTTTCATATACTATTATCCATAATTATTGCCGCTGTTTTTGGACCCTTAATTGTGTCAATAAAAATTAAAATAAATTATAATACTTATTTTAAAAAATAGTATTAAAATTCTCAACTTAATTTAGTAATAAATTAATTACTTGTTTCATTTAAATTAAATATTTAATTACATAGTTGGAACAATTAATTAATTTCTTTATACTAAATTGAAATTGATTACATATTTTGTTGCGTCAAAATATTTTTTCTTGTTTCACTTAAAAACATTTAAAGCAGACTGTACCATCTGTTTTGAATTATTTTTCTCATAGTTCCTATGTCCCAGGCTTGTTTAGTTATTCACTATTTTTACTTACTGATTTGGGAATTAATTGTGGGAAAATTTGATTCTTATTTGGGGTTTTAATTATTTGTTTCATTTTTTTCTCTAAATTTTTATGTTTCACTTACTCTTTTATTTTCTTGTTTCATCTTATTATGACTCTTATATTTACAATTGTAGTGGCGCTTCAGAGGACCCATTGCCTATAAAAAGGCCTTGGATAATCCCCTGTAGGATCATCAATTACTATACAAACCAACTCTGAATAAACTACCAATATAATAAATTTTATTATTATTTTTATTAGAATTAAAATTCTAATTTAAATTTTATATAACTATTTACAGGTTGCTTTAAGTCTGATAGTAATTAGAGTGTTTGCTGCGCAGAACCCTTACTCTAAATAATATTGTTATTAAATAAAACCTCATTTTGTGTCATCCCTCAAATAAGTTGTCGTTGCCTCACTTTAGATAAATTATTATTTCATTTATTTTAATTCTATAAACCTTTATTGCCTATTTCCTTTTCCTCCTCTTTTCCTTCTCCCTTTTCTTACCTTCTTCTAGACGACTGGCCGACACTCATTGTCATAGATCTTCTCAAAGGCAGCCATCACCCAGTTGTTTTTCAAATCCCACTACACCCTCTTTCCCCCACTCTGCTAAGAAATCCAAAATCCTTCAACAAAAAAAGATTATCATCTCATTTTTATCAACTGGCTAAAAAAAACTAATTATGATTCTTGTTTTGGTACTGAGAATGAAACTAAATTAGGACGGCCCACTGGATCAATGGTCAATGGCTATCTTCTAATGGAAGATGAATTAAGAAATAAGACTAAGGCAAGGATAGATCTTTTACCAAAACAGATGTCTGAATGCTTCAAGTATTATTGAGCCAAGTACAAGAAGGCAAAGACTCTTTCATTTTCTACTGGTTTTGGTATTACTGACCTAGATATCAGAAGGGGCATTAAATCCATAAACGATAAACTTGAATCTCTATGTCCATACTTTAAAGAGATGGATGCTATTTTTGGAGAGCGAGCTGATGTTAATCCTGCAAACATGTTGGAAAGAGAAGATCCTATCTCCAAACATTATTTCAAAACAAATCTTTTCCCATCCTCTTCCTCCACTCAAGACTCCCTTGCTCTAAATTTAACAAATCTAGATAGCTTTCCAATAGATCCCTATGGTTATATAAACCAATGTTATCACCCTTCAGTAAGTTTTTATTTCTTCTAACTTACCAATTGATTTTTTATTTACTTATCTTTTCTTATTTTTAAAAAGGATGATGAACAAACCCAGTACCCACCATCATCTGATTCTGAAGCTAGTGATAATAATGAGGAGAATATTAATGTACCAACTTCATCTAACAAAAAGCAAAGGGTTTCAACTAGTCTAAATTTCTACTCCCAAAGGAGACAAAAAAGTGATGCTTCATCACAAATCCCTTTTTCTTCTATGGAAGAATTTTCAGAGAAATATGATGTTGGTAAGTGATAGCATACCTCTTGATAATTTACTCTGCTTTTCTTCTACTTGATGTTAATATTTCTTATAACTCTAGAAAAAGTTGAAATTGATAAAGAGACTCTAAAGTTTGAAAAGAAAAAATAAGAATTCTCTTTAAGGAGGTATGAAAGAGCACATGATTTGGAAGAGAAGAAGTTGGAACTCTCTTTACAGAAGAATGATATGACACATGTCTTGGAGGAGAGGAAGTACAAACTCTCTTTACGGAAAGATGATAGTTCACAAGACTTGGAGGAGAAGAAATTCAAGTTATATCTAAGTATTGAAAAATCAAATAGAGAGGTGAAAACACTTAAGCATCAAAGCCTCATGGAACAGATGAAATATAATCTTGATTGCAAAGAAAATTCCAAAACGAAACATTTCTTGATAGAATGTGTTAAAGCTAATGAATCTGTTGAGGAAATTGAACGTTTAAATAAATTTTTTGATGACTAGTTTGTTTTATTTATCTCACACTTCAACTGTTCATAATTAATTTTTCATAAAATCTTATCTTAATTTCCTGTATTGCTTTACTCTATCCATCATTAGTTGAATTTTAATATTTTAATAGTATAAATTCTCTTTCAAATATAATTTTCAAGAATTTTTAATGTTAAAAATTCTTTTTTGATTAAAATTTTCAAGTCACATTTGAAAATTTCCCAATCCCACCCCTTCATTTGATTGAACTAAGGGGTGGGTATCATCACAATCCTTTCAATAATTTTGCAAGTCATATATTAAATTTTGGCAATACTCCCCCCTGTATTTTATTAAAGTAAGGGATGGGTATCACCAAAATTTCAAGTCATTTTTTTTCAAGTCTCATATGTAAATTTGGAAATACCCCCCCCCCTGTGTTTTATTGATTTAAGGTAAGGGTATCACCAAATTTTTAAATCAAATTTTTTTTAAAGTATGATATGAAAATTTGGAAATACCCCTCCCCTGTATTATATTGAATTAAGAAAGGGTATCATCAAATTTTCAAGTCAATTTTTTTTTAAAGTCTGATATGAAAATTTGGCAATACCCCCCCCCCTGAAATTTATTGAATCAAAGAATTCAAATGCAAAAAAAATTAAAATTGAAAATTTCTACAACCAATTATTTTCACCAGTTGCAATCAAGTTTTCCTATTTTTTATAATAGCCAGTAGAATGACCTAAGGCCAGATGCATCATTATATGAAATCAGTAATATATCTTGATGTAACTTTAAAAAATAATTGCAAGAGACAAATCCTAAAATTAAATGAAAAAAATTAAAATTGAAAATTTCTACAACCAATTGTCTTCACCAGTCCCAAAAAAGGTTTCCTATTTTATTTAATAGCGATTAGAACAGCCTAAGGCCAGATGCACCATTATATAAAAACAGTAATCTATCTTGATGTAACTTTAAAAAATCATTGGAAGAGACAAATCCAAAATTAAATGAAAAAATATTAAAATAGAAAATTTCTACAACCAATTATTTTCACCAGTCCCAATTAAGTTTTCCTATTTAATATAATAGCCAGTAGAGTGACCTAAGGCCAGATGCACCATTATATAAAAACAGTAATCTATCTTGATGTAACTTTAAAAAATAATTGCAAGGGACAAATCCAAAATTAAAAAGGATAAATAAAATTGAAAAAGAGGAAAATTAAAAAGGAAAATTAAAAAAAAATAAAAAAGATAAAAATTAAAATAAATAAATAAAATTAAGAAAAGAGAAAAAAAGGAAAAAAAAATTGGAAGAAATATTTAATGATAGAAAAAATATTTTATTTTAGTTGCAATACTTGATAAATCTACTAAGAACATTTTTTTATCTAATATTTCTTTTTGATTATTAGGATTATTAATAATACCTTCATTTATTTGGAATGAACAGCCAAAATGGGTAAATTCTTGACAAGAAACTAAAGTTGGAGGTGCTTTGGTTGTTTGATGCTGATGTTGAGAAAAATTCCATATAGCCTCAACTATTCCATTGGCACGACCAAAATCAATAATACATTTATGGTCAGGAAAATAAAGGCCATGTCCCTCATCAGAAGAGGGTGATGGAATAGGAAAACCAGTCTCTGGATTAATATAAGAGAATATTCCAAATTTTGAAAAATTCTTATCATGTTTATCTAGAAGAACATTGTTGTAGAATCCTTTATAAATCATGATAACCTTAGAACAAAAAACATAAGAATTTATTGCTTCTTCTCATTCAAGATCAGACCAATTTGGTAAACCAGGTTCTAAAGCAAGATGATGGTTTTTTTGAAAAGCTTGAAAACATTATTTTTTAAATTGATTTTCTAAGAAAATATTAAATGATCCTAAAGAACTCCATTGTTTCAGATCTTCTTCCATTTGCTCTGGTTTAAATTTTTCAATAAAGAATAAATTCCTGAAATATATGAAAAAATTATAAGTTACTTATAATAAAAAAATATTTACATACCAAAAAAAACTCCTTGATCATATCCTGGTTGCCAACCAAAACAATTCATGACTCCAGAAATCATATTTCTATTTGATAAGGGTTTTTGAACCAAAGCCATTTGATAGAGAGTGAAATTAAATCAGAAAGATGGAATAAAACTTCAACCTTTTTCCCATTAAATGAATAAACTTCTAAGATGAATTTAGGTTTGTATCCATTATTGACAACTTCAACAATGAGATCTATACCACCTTCTGTAAGTTTTTTGATGTTTTTGTAAAAAACATTTTTCTTAAAATTTGATATTGAAGTCTTATAAAATTTGAGATAATCCAAATTTCCAAAGAAAGTTTTGCAAAATATCTTCATCCTAATCAATTTTTTTATTTTGATAAAATTTTGTTTTTGAATTGCTTGATTCTTTAGCTGGTTCCATGATTTTCTGCTTCTTATTTTCTGGAAAGAAAATCTCAGATTGATTGGGAGAAGGAATTGAATTGAAGGATATTGAATATATAGAATAAATTAAAGATAAAGAAGAAGAATTTGAATATATTGAAGGAGTAGAATAGAAGTAAATTGAAGAGATAGAAGAAAGTAAAGTTAAAGAAGATAAAGTTGAATATATTTGATGATAAACTTTAACGGTGGTGATGAGAAGTCCAAAAAGAGGGAGACAAAATCCTAGATAATAATTAGATGTGAGTTTCAGAATCCTTATTGTCAAATTATGCAATATAAAAAGGTGAAATAAGATAAGTGAAATTTGGAAAAAAAGGCTCAACTTCAAAGGTCAAAATCTCAGCAGCCACTGTGCCTAATTCAAACCTGTTTGTGGGAAATGAGAGATAGGCTTTAGTAGAATCTTTAGTTAAAGACATGTGATTTAAATAAACCTAACCCTAATTTGTTACATAAAAAAATGAAATAAAAATTTAAATAGGGAAAAAAAGGCTCCAATTTCACAGTCAATATCTCAGAAACCACTGAACCAAATTCAAATCTACTTGCGGGAAATGAAAGGTAGCCTTCAGGAGAATTTCCAGTAAAAAGAAAAATAGATTCAAATAAACCTAACACTAATCCTGAGTCTTATTTTCTAAATTTTACAAAAACTTGAAAAGTGGTAATGAAGATGAGAACAAAAGGAGTTTAATAAGTTCACTGTTATCCAGATAAGAGTCATACATATATTTAAATATGAAATATTCAAAAAAGGAATGAGATATCATATAGGCATGAAAAAAAGGAGATGAAACTTACCTTGATTGAAAAGTAGGAAAAATAGAGTGAGAAAGATTGATGTTGGAACTGTGGGGAAATTGAATATGGAGTAAGTAAAAATCATAAAGAATGTTAAATATATGTGTTTTAATGAAATGGAGCCAAAAAAAAGTGAAATAGGGGAAAGGGTGGATAATTATCATGCCAAGAGGGATGAATTGTAGGGTGATGGAGCTAAAAAAGAAAGTAAAGAGGGAGAAAAAAAAGGGTTAATTTTACCATTGAAATCAAAAATATACACTTAAAAAAATTAGATAAAAAAATAAAAAAAAAACAAAAAAATTATAAATAGAAATCAAAAAATCAAAAAAGGAATAAAATGACTAACCTGGAGAGATGAGATGACAAAATATATGAAACCAATTTTTTTGAGGGATGTTGGAGGAGAAGAGGAAAAGGATATGAGGGATGAGTGAAAAAAAGAAACAGTGAAAAATTATGCAATTTTAGAAAATATGCAATGTCATGTTGAGCTGGTGAAAGAAAACCAATAAGCCATCCAAAAAAGAGATATTCAACATAAATTCCAAAAAAAAATGAATATTCAACAAACAAAAATAGCAAGCCAAGTGAATAAAGTATACAAAGTGGACATTTGGAGAGTATGAAAACAAAAAATTAAAAGGGTTGTGTGCCAAAATGGTGGAGGGTGATTGGAATAATGACTGAGCATATGCAGGTTGAATTAATTTTTTGTGATTCAATGGACAAGAAAGCTGGCGCTGTGGTAGCCTAAAGTTTAGTACGGCACCTAAGTATGTAAATGGAGTTATCACGGCATGCAAGATTGGTGTTATTATTTTTTATAAAAGGGTTTTATTTAATTTATTGGAGTTTAAAATATGAAGAAATTGGTCACGAGCGAATGCCTACACAAATACAATTTATTTTACGGAGAAAACTTATTTTTACGGTCTGAAAATTTATAAGTATCAAGTCGAGTTACTCAAGAACCTTGGGAAATTTTCCCAGAATTTTTACTATTTTTCTTATATTTTTAAATGAATTTTAAAGCTTTATAGAAATATTTACGTTTTCAAAAATTACTTAACTTTGATGAATTTTCACAGGGTAATTAGAGCTGCGCAGACTACGAAAATTAGTTTGGTATGTAAAGGGGAAGTAGCTCTATTATGTGTAATTTTTCTAGATTTTTTATTATAGTTTTAAGGTTCTAAATTGAGTCCGGAAGTCCGGAGGTACTCCGTACGGACTCCGTACGGACTCCGTACGGACTCCATACGGGCTCCGGATTGACTCTGGAAGAGCTCTGGAGGGGAAAACTTAGGCACGTGACTAGGAATACTTAAGCGCTTCTCAAACTCGAAATTGAGGAGGGGGACAGATCATACAGCTTAATCTTTAACCACCACAGTCTCATTTTTTATTACTCAACAAATTAAAATAACTTGTAATACCCTTATAACATTATTATTTTTACATAACATTTTAGAAATACTATTCAACAATTTAAATCACACTTCATACAGGGTATCTTTAGAAAGGTCTTCATCACTGGGACTTGATTATTGCTGTCTCATAAAAATTTAAATTATTATAAAAACATAAAAGTCAATCTTTTCAGATCTTTCACTGGTACACCTTAATTGTTGTTATCAGTATTTCTTTTATCAACAGCCACGATCATTTAATCTCAATAAGCGTTAATTATTTTAGAGTTTCATTATTTTTATCAAACAGATCCAAGTAGATTGGTTAGCTTAGTGATTTAGAATTCCCATTTTGATATTTTTTTTGTTGGAAGGACAGGGTTTTCAGCTAAATCCACACATCTCCTCCGGATTCTGCTTACAGCAAGGCGACTGTAAGAGTTTACCTTACCATAGTTGGCGCCCAATGTGGGGTTCGATTTCTCTAGCTTTCTTTAAAAGACTTACTTGGATCAAGAACGTTATTAGCCTGCAAGAGGCTTATTTTCTGGAACTCTAATTGGATTTTAGTTATTGGCCTGCAAGAGGCTTGTTATTTTATCGATTGTTAACGCTTTTCATTACTTATTGGGATGTCTTCTTCTGCTGTTGCTTCTGGATCTTCTAACCCTCTTACTCCCTTAGTTAGAATTGTTTCTTGGGATGGCCCAAAGTTTGATGGGGAGGAGGTTAAATGGTTCATTAGCAGGTATGAAGCTGCTGCTGCTGTTGATGGTGCTTCCCATGTGGATATGGTGAAGCAAGTTAGATTTTTTATTGCCGATAGGGAGGTGGAAAAAGAGGTTATTGCTATGCAGGCATTCAAGGACAAGGATTGGGTTAAGCTTTCTAAAGCTATGGTTGATAGATGGGGTGTTAGGTTTACTATGATGGACCTCAATAAAATTGTTGGAGACTGGCAAGCAAAAGGTGGTGTTTCTTCTATGGCTGACTTCAAAAAGCTCTGTGTTCAGTTTGATGAAGTGGTGGAATATCTCATACTGGTGGACGAGTTAGTGCATGAGAACCAAGCAAAAGATTTGTTTTGGTCAGCATGCAGCAGGGATATTCGTATGGACGTCTTGAAGGATCTTTCAAGAAAAGATTTGATGAAGGAACTGCCTAATGGTGAGCAGAAACTGCCGGCTCTGGAGGTTATCAAGGACAACATTCAAGCCCATCTAAAGTTATTGGCGTTGGACAAATATCAAGAGTCATGCACTCAATATGTTAGCAAGGTTAGCGAAGTTTTGGCCGAAAACAACGATATTATGGTCAAAGCCCAGGAGGCCAAGAAGGCTCAAATGGGATTACCTGCTGCTAAAGTTGAGGGTAATGTAGATAATAAGATGGTCGATCACTTGGCCGATTTAACGAAACAATTAAAAATATTTGTTCAAGAAACTCAGAAGGCCAATAAGGCCCCAATCGCTTCTTCGTCGACGTCAACTTCTTATCAATCCAGAGGTTATGAGCGTCGAAATTATAATGGCAATAACAACGGTAACCGCTTCCCAGGCAATGGGAGAAATGGTGGGAATGGTGGTAGTAGTTATAGAGGTGGCTACGATGAGCCAAAGGTGTGCTCCTATTGTAATAGGAGGGGGCACAGAGCAACAGTTTGTTTTGCTCTTGATAAGGATATGGATGCTGGGCGAGTTTTATTTGATGGTAAAGTTTATAAATTTCCTGATGGTTCGTTCATCAATCCCAGTGATGGACAGTCTCCTTCTGATTTGGTCAGAAGAAGTTTAACGGCTGAAAGGAGAGCCAGATTTGAAGAGGTGACGGATAAAGATGTTAATGCCAAGAGTGGCAAAAATGGTAATGGTAATGGTGGTAAAGCTGACAAGGGCAAGGAGAAAGAGGTCAGTAAAGCCACATTTTCTACTTCTTTTGGTGGTTTAGAGCTGGCGACGGTTGCCCAGGTGGAGGGTAGCTGTATGGCTGGCGAATACGATGTTAATGCTGCTAGAAGAGCAGCTGCTACTAAGGCGAAAAGTAGCATTCAGAGCCAATTGAGGGCTAATCCTGGCAAGGCCAATAACAAAGTGAACCCTTACTCTAAGGACAAGATTTCTAGTGCTCAAACTGCCGCCAACAAATTGAACCCTTACTCTAAGGACGAATTATATAAAATGCAGAAGGGGATTGCTGATATGGGGCCCCCTAGTTATGGAAAGTTTGATTTAAATGGTGAGCCTATGCCAGAGGATGATTCGGATTCTGAGGAGGACGTACCGTTGGCGTCTCTACCCAGACCAAGTTTTAGTGGTCCCATCCCAATGGAGGGAGTAAGAAGGACTAGCAATGGATCAGGATTAGTGCAAGAAGCTGGTGACGGAGTTAGGGTTATAGAAAGTGAAGATGTTATAATGGTGGGTGAAGATGGCTCGGTTGGACCTCAAGAGGTACCCAGGGCCAAGGTTGTTAAATCAAAGGTCCAGTATGAGCGGCCAGTAGTTTCTGGTCAAGCTAATGCGATGGACGCAGTTTTGAATAGGGTGAATCAACTTCAGATTCCCTTATCTTTGGGGGAGTTATTTACGATTAGTCCGGCGCTTGCTGAAAAGCAAAAGAAGCATTTGACAAGGCGTCGGGTTTCCACTGGAGAGGTGGAATATATTTTTGAAAATGCTGAGAAGTTTGGGGAAGATGTAGATACGCATTTTTCCGCTCCCCTGGGTTACCTGGTGGTAACTCTTAATGGTAAAGAAGTAAAGGCCTTGGTCGATTCAGGGTCTCAAATTAATTTAATTTCATTGGAGCAAGCGACAAGTATAGGCTTGCCAATTAAAAGTGGAACTGGGGGAAACCTCAGAGGCATTGGAGGGCATGCAACAGAGCTGATGGGTACAGCTGAGCATGTCAGGTTAGGCATTGGTGGATCTGTTGGTAAGGTTCACTTTTATGTGGCCAGAGGAGCAGTCAAAACTGTTCTTGGTGGTCCTTTTTTGATGGATTTTGAGGCCAGGATAGGGTATCAAGCTGGCATGGGGATTAGTTTGGAGATCACTGGTGAAGATATGCGGAGGTTACATATGCGGTTAGCGCCTCCTGGAGATGAAGGTTGGGAAACACGGCCAGGGATTACTACTCTGTGCCAGTGTTGTGTTTGCACCAAGAAGCGGCATATAAAACGGACGGCTTCTGGTGAATTATGTTTGTTGGAAAGTGATGAATGCCCTCATTTTTTGGGGTAGCAGGGGCTGATCACTCTAATGTTGTAATCTCTCCTCAGGATGAGATCCCGGATTGCAATAGGTCAGCTCACTTGGAGATAATTCAAGTGGATTCTCAATTATTTTCTGTTAATATTACTTTGGAGTGCAAATATGTTATGGACTTTTCTATATGTTTATTGGATTTACCCAGTTTTTCTATTAAATTTAAAAATGGTGAAAAAGGCAAAATGGGCCAAATCAGGTTGGATAAAAATTGGAAGGGTATGTTTTATGACCTCCAGCAAGAGGTTAAACTGCAATTATCACCTTCTATTTTGGACCTCCAGCAAGAGGGTAAACTGCGAAAATCTTATCAAAATCCAATAAAAAATCTCAGTATAATTAAAACTCAAAAAAATAATTTTTGTGAAAATTCAATTCCGGTCCTCCAGCAAGAGGTTAAACTGCCAACTTTCTTTACGGGTGATTTACTGTTGGATAAGGGAAGCAAAGGTGTTGGAAAATCTGTTTATAAATTAGACGAGGGAAAGGAGAAAAGGGTAAAATTTAAAAATGAAATAAAATATTTTTCTAATTTTTCTTATTCTGATTCTGGCGATGAAGAAGATTCATTTGATAAAAGTTTTAATGGCGATACAAAAGTAAATGATTTACCTCAAGTTTATTTAGATGTGGACGCAGCCAAATATAAGAAAGTAGCAAATAAAGCTCGACCTATTAATGAACCGCTACCTGCTGAATTAAATCCACCTTTGAGAAGACCAAGGTTATCAAGAGATCCGTATGAAAGTCCCTTGGTAAAGAATCCGCCTGAATTTTCTGAGACGTCAAGAATCACTTTTGAGAGACTGGGTGTTGTTAATTTTGGACCTGATGGTTGGTTGTCTGGAGAAGAGAAGAAGTTGTTGTTGGATGTGATGGTCAAGCGAGAGAAGGCCATTGCTTTTGTAGAAGAGGAGAGGGGTGTGTTGAAGCATTCCTATGGGGAGCCTTACAAGATTCCTGTGGTATGTCATGAACCGTGGCAGCAGAAACCGATTCCTATTCCGGCTGCATTAAAAGAAGCCTATATTGAAGTTGTCAGAGAACGGATACGCACTGGACTGTATGAGCAATCAACGTCAAGTTATTCTAGTCCGGTATTTTGTATCAAGAAACCAAATGGCAAGCTTAGAGTTGTTCATGATCTTAGGGAATTAAATAGGGTTACAATAAAGGATGCTGGGATACCTCCTAGTGCTGAGGAGTTTGTTGAAGCGTTTGCAGGGAGAGTGTGTTATGGATTGGGAGATATTATGGGTGGATATGATGAGAGAGAGTTACATCCGGACTCAAGGCCTCTCACTACATTTGATACACCACTTGGACGTTTACAGTTAACAAGATTACCACAAGGAGCAACAAATTCGGTTGCAGTTTATCAAGCTCAGATGGCTTGGATCCTTCAAGATGAAATTCCACAATATGCTGGAATCTTTATAGATGATGGAGGAATTAAGGGACCAACAACCGACTATGATAACCAGGTGTTGGAAGAGAATCCCGGGATACGCAAATTCATTTGGGAGTTTGCAATTACTTTAGAAAGAATCTTGTTTCGAATTGAAGAGGCTGGTTTAACTATTTCAGGTTCAAAATTTTCCTGTTGTGTGCCAGCCTTAGAAATATTAGGCCATGTGGTATGTAGAGAGGGTAGGATTATGTCCAAGAAGAAAGTTAACAAAATTCAGTCCTGGCCAAGACCCAAGAATACGACCGAAGTTAGAGGGTTTTTAGGCGTTTGCGTATATGTTAGAATGTTTATTAAGGACTTTTCTTCATTGGCAGCTCCATTGAGACGGTTAACAAGAAAGGATGCAGACTGGGAGTGGGATGAAGAGTGTGAGAAGGCGTTTGTGAAGTTGAAGGAGGTTGTAGGGAAGGATTTAGTCCTGCACAAGTTGGATTATGGAAAAGATTCTGGCAGAATTTATTTAGCAGTTGATTCAAGTCAGGTTGCAGCTGGGGCGGTTTTGTCTCAGATGGATAAAGCTGGTTACATCAGGCCAGTTAGGTATGAATCTGTAGTATTTACTGAGGTCGAATCAAGATATTCTCAACCAAAATTGGAATTATGTGGTGTGGCAGAAATACTGAAGAAACTTCAGCATATTTTGTGGGGGCAACATTTTGAGTTGCAAGTGGATGCGAAATCGTTAATCCAGATGATTAATTCCCCAAGTTTACCGAACGCACCCATGACGAGATGGGTAGCTTTTATTCAACATTTTTCGTTTGATTTAGTTCATAAGCCTGGCAAAACTTTTACTATGCCAGATGGTTTATCAAGGAGACCACCCACTGAAGAAGATTCAGACTCAGAAGAGTTCGATGAAGATATACCTATTATCAAAGCCAGCACTAAAGGAGCTGAAGACTTTCCATACCTCCCCCATGAGGTTAAACTGGCAGGACTATTGTGTTTAGATTATGATGATGATGACCTCCACCAAGAGGATAAACTGGAAAATAGTCTTTATGTTAATAAAGGTGTTGGAAAAGGTGTAGATAAATTCGGCAGAGAGGAGGTAGAAGAAGATGTGGTGTATGTAGATGAAAATGGATTGGTAGTGTGGGATAGTAGTAAATTAAGGAATGGTGTATATGTTGGAGAATTAGAGAACTTAAATAAAAAGGTGGATAAAGAGAAAGAGGTATTTTCAAATACGGTTTTCGAAGGATCCAAAGGTTCAGAAGAAAAACGTCGACATAGCTCGATTAAAGATTTATTTAGGGGTCAACGATTATTGGCTCATTCATATGCAGGTGATATTGGTGATAGAGAAGTCCCTATTGATGTTATATTAATCGATTTTCAAGATGAAGTCTGGGGTCAGACTGGTTTTTATTTTTTGTTAGTCAAATATTTGTTGACTTTAGAGAGGCCAGAAGATTGTGAAGACGATGAATGGGTGGCTATCAAGAGGAAGTCATCTACGTTTTACCTATCTGGTTGACGTTTAATGAGGAGGAGGTATCCAAATCCTCAAGTAGTTATAACTCAACAGAAGGGGCAAGAATTAGTTTTGAAATCACTGCATGAAGATCTCGGGCATAGAGGCGTTGGAGAAACGTTTAGAAGAATTTCTGATCGATTTTGGTGGCCTGGCATGAAGATGGCTGTTAAACAGTGGGTTCAGTCATGCGAAGAATGTCAAAGACAAAGTTATTTAAGGCCAAAAGAACCTGGACGCGCGACCGGTGAATATACGCTCTTTGGAAGAGTTAGTTTAGATGCCGTTCATATAAAAGAGGGACGGTATAAATATTTAATTGTGGCCAGAGATGATTTATCTGGTTGGGTAGAGGCAGCGCCTCTTATTAATTTAACTGCCAAAAATGTGGCAGAATTTTTTTTGAATAATTGGGTATATAGGTATGGGGTGATGAAGTTGGTAACGGTAGATGGAGGTCCTGAATTTGGGACAGAGTTTAAAGAGGCCGTATTGAAAGTTGGATCAAAGGTTAGGGTAGCAACCCCATATTATCCTGAAGCTGAAGGCATGGTTGAAAGAGGGCATCAAGTTATTAAGGATGCTTTAGTTAAAATGTGTGGGACAAGTGCTGAAAAGTGGAGGCACTATTTACCTTTAGTTTTATTTGCTGATCGAATCACTGCCAAAAGGACGACCGGATTATCACCTTATGAACTTGTTTTTGGACAGAAAGCAGTTTTACTGGTTGATTTAGAAGCTGAATCATATCTTGGAGTTGACTGGGACACGGTCAAAACTACTGAAGAATTATTGTGTGCAAGAATGATGCAGCTAGAAAAGAAAGAAGAATATTTAGAAAAGGCATATTCGCGGATGATGAAGATCCGAAATCAATCAGTCAAATATTGGGATGAGCGGTTGGCACATCGATTAAGGAAACCTTTGAACCCAGGAGATATGGTCCTGGTGTATAATAGGAGTTTGGAAAGTCAATGGGGAAAGATGTTTGCAGATAGGTGGAATGGACCGTATAAAATCAAGGAGCAAGTTTCCGGCGGTTCATATGTGCTAGAAGAGTTGGATGGAGTAGTATTAAAGAAGAGGGTAGCAGCCGATCAAGTGAAACGGTTCTATCCTAGAGGCACCAGGAGTGCCAAAGTCTTCCTCCGCAATGAGGATAAACTATGAAACTTCCTAAATTTTATGGATCCTCCGCAATGAGGATAAACTATGAAACTTCTTAAATTTTATGGATCCTCCGCAATGAGGATAAACTATGATATCAATGAAACTTTATGGATTCCTCCGCAACGAGGATAAACTATGATATCGATGAAATTTTATGATGACCTCCGCAACGAGGATAAACTATCTTCTTTTTTTTATCAAATACTTTACTATCTTTACACTGCATATGGGCGACGAAACTATGATGAAACTTAACGAAATGCAAGAAAACCTTCATTGAAAATTTTCAAAATTAAAAATTCTTAAAATATGGGTGAAGATAGTGTTGGAAAAATTTTAAAATTTATTGGAAGAAGTGTTCACAGGGGAACCTTCTTAATTTAATATTGGCAAGTGTGGGGGTAATTGATGGGCTGGATGCTCTATACACAATTACCCCATAATGTTCGTTTCCAAAATTTTCCCTGTTTCTAGTTGAATCCTGGCTTTGTCTTTTAATTTTAGGAAGTCCACTAAGACTATAAACTGGAACGAATCAAGAGACACCGCTCTCAACGCCAGATTCAAGATTTTTTTATTTTGTTTTTGATTTTTATGTTAGATTGTGATTTCATTTCTTTAATATATATTATGAATTAATGTAAAGGTGATGCTCACTGGTGGTCTCTAATCATTTTTATAAATTGGAGGGAGCCCACCCAGTGATCATCATTATAAAAATTATCTTCTAAAAACTTTCATTTATTTTCTTTTCTTTTCAATTTCTCAAAATTGTGTAACCACATCAAGTTGCACTTGGATGTGGGTATGATGTCGAGGGTACGGCTCATCAAATGGCCGGGGGGCATCTTTTAAAATTTTATTTTGAAATTTCATTACTTTTTTTTATCTTTCTTTTCACATTTGTTTATCTTTCTTTAAAAATTAAATTTTAACTTTTATTTCAAAACTATCTCTTTTAAATTAAATTAAAAAAATAAAATAAAATAAAATAAAATAAAATAAAATAAAATAAAAAAAAATAAAAAAAAAAAATAATAATAATAAAAATAATAATAATAAAATAACTAAAAATATAAAATAAAAAAAAAATAATAATAATAATAAAAAAAAAAATAAAATAAAATAAATAAATAATATAAAAAATAAAATAAAATAAATAAAAGGTATTTTAGTTTTAGGTAGTTTAGATGTTTAAATTTTATTTTTCAAACATTATTCAAGAAAGCTACATACCAGGAAGAACACCATCAAGGGTTGTTATCTTTTGAAGAATCGAAATTAGAAAATTTAGAAGGACCTTGATTGATTTCCTGAGATTCAAATCTTATTACACGGTCACGATAGTGTTGAAGCCAGTTGGCTATTTTGAAAAGGTCTCTTAACAGTTGCTCTCTCATCCAAGATTCTGATCTATCAGAGGGCGGGTATCGTTGGAAATAAGCGATAAGGTTATTAAAATTAGCAAAAAGCTTTTCAGACACTAGGTGAATTGGAACTCTAGGGAAGCTTGGATTAGGTTCTGGTAGCTCATAAGCTGAATATGAAATTGGAGAACCGGTGGACGCTTATCAAATTAAAATATCAGCAAATTAAAACCTGAAGATTAAGAAAATAAAAGAGACAACTAACCTGTGTCAACACTGTCATGATCATAGATAAATGGCTTACTTGGTAATGGAGTGGGATTTTTTATGTTTAGGAAAGGATTTTTTATTTTTGATAGATGAGGAGGACTGGTGTTGGATTTGGTGTTTGTAGTAGATGTTCTGGGCCTTTTGGATGATACAAGAGAAGATGAAGACTGCTGGCTATTATAGGACCTTTTGTGCTTCAAGATGTTGGAAGAAGGAGAAGAATTGTTAGAAGGTTGAAGCATGGCCCTGGGAGCAGCAAGAGTTCTTGGGGGACTAGCAGCAAGTCTAGATTGGAGAGAAGGACCCAGAGGATTAGGTGAAGGAGAA
Source organism: Hemileia vastatrix (assembly GCA_030280995.1). Classification (NCBI taxonomy): domain Eukaryota; kingdom Fungi; phylum Basidiomycota; class Pucciniomycetes; order Pucciniales; family Zaghouaniaceae; genus Hemileia; species Hemileia vastatrix. The sequence continues at coordinate 13,662,565 of JASXTE010000004.1, read as the reverse complement.
AGATTTAAATAGGCTGATGGAGAAAAAGGTATGGGATCTTTAGAGGTTGATGGAATAGGGGGTGGAGTAGAAGGTGAAGAAGAAGGAGGAGGATTGCAGAAGGCGGCGAAGCTAGTAGCAGTGATGGGGAAAGAACCACAGTTCAAGCCAGAACATTTTCTTTTCTTCTCATAACAGGATAAACAGGCCCTGTTATAAGTGTGTTTTTGCCAGTTAAAAGAGAAGATACATTCCCTATGGGTGAAGGCACAATATTTGCAAGATTGATCAGCTGAAGCAATGAAGTCAGAAGGTTTCATCTTGTTAGGAGATATTTTTTTGAAGAAGAAAACTAGAAATTAGGATGAAGAAAGCTGGTGGCAAAATCTGGGTTCAAGGATAGAGAAGTTGTTAGGTCCACCAAGACCTTAAACTGGAGTGTTATCAAATGTTAGGTCCACCAAGACCTTAAACTGGACTATTATCAAGTGTTGGGTCCACCATGACCTTAAACTGGATTTCTTATCGATTAAATGTTTGGTCCACCATGACTTTAAACTGATAGTTCATTCATTGTCTAGTCCACTATGACTTTAAACTGGAAAATTAATATCTGCAGGATAATTCAACATTCATTGGTCCACTATGGCCTTATACTGGAATTACTTGTCGATCAAATGTTTGGTCCACTATGACATTAAACTGGATTATCAAATTTATTCAATCTTTGGTCAAGCCTAGGCCTTACTTAGGAATATATCAAGATATTTATGCACTTAAACGATCTTTGGTCCACCAAGACCATAAACTGGCAATCGATTATATGTTTGGTCCACCAAGACTTTAAACTGGAATGTCAATCTTGTTTGGATAACTCAATTCAATCTTTTAATTTATCACTGTCCACTATGACTCTAAACTGGTTATTCAATTATTTCTGGAATTGGGTGCTGATAATCTTTAGGAGGTTAAAATTTTAGGTGGTAATGATGCTATGGAAAGCATAATGTTTAATTAGGTGAAATTTGTGGCGCTTTAACATGGTCTAAAGTTAAAATTATTATTGGAAGCCTGGCAAAAGTATTTTATGGGTTTGCTGTATAGCAAAGTTTGAAAACTGTGATGAAGGAATCAGAAGTTAGGATGGTAGTTGGATTTTAGGGAATGATTTTTTTTAGTGCCTCATAGTTAGGCCATTTTTTTTTTTTTGGTGTGAAGCTTGGAGGACCTTATGGCGAGATTGGAATCATAGAATTCGGCTCAGTGGGGGGCCCTATGAGGTTGGAATCAGGAGTATTCGGCTCATAGGAAGATCCACTCTCTCAATGCTGTGACAAGAAGGAAGACTGGTATATGGGAGTCTGAAGGGATTCAAACCTTGCTCTCAGTAGTGGAATCATCACAAGATTTATATTATTTTATTTTATGTTATATCAAGCCAGAGAAGAAGAAAGAAAGTTTTTATTATAAAGATTTATAAGAAGACCAGCTAAAACAAATTTATCAAATTATTTTATTAGACAAGATAATTCTTTTGGAATTTCTCAACCACTTATGCAAAGTTATAAGAATGGGGACATTCTCGATTGGAGGGAGGATGTGGTAGCCTAAAGTTTAGTACGGCACCTAAGTATGTAAATGGAGTTATCACGGCATGCAAGATTGGTGTTATTATTTTTTATAAAAGGGTTTTATTTAATTTATTGGAGTTTAAAATATGAAGAAATTGGTCACGAGCGAATGCCTACACAAATACAATTTATTTTACAGAGAAAACTTATTTTTACGGTCTGAAAATTTATAAGTATCAAGTCGAGTTACTCAAGAACCTTGGGAAATTTTCCCAGAATTTTTACTATTTTTCTTATATTTTTAAATGAATTTTAAAGTTTTATAGAAATATTTACGTTTTCAAAAATTACTTAACTTTGATGAATTTTCACAGGGTAATTAGAGCTGCGCAGACTACGAAAATTAGTTTGGTATGTAAAGGGGAAGTAGCTCTATTATGTGTAATTTTTCTAGATTTTTTATTATAGTTTTAAGGTTCTAAATTGAGTCCGGAAGTCCGGAGGTACTCCGTATGGACTCCGTACGGACTCCGTACGGGCTCCGGATTGACTCTGGAAGAGCTCTGGAGGGGAAAACTTAGGCACGTGACTAGGAATACTTAAGCGCTTCTCAAACTCGAAATTGAGGGGGGGGACAGATCATACAGCTTAATCATTGACCACCACAGTCTCATTTTTTATTACTCAACAAATTAAAATAACTTGTAATACCCTTATAACATTATTATTTTTACATAACATTTTAGAAATACTATTCAACAATTTAAATCACACTTCATACAGGGTATCTTTAGAAAGGTCTTCATCACTGGGACTTGATTATTGCTGTCTCATAAAAATTTAAATTATTATAAAAACATAAAAGTCAATCTTTTCAGATCTTTCACTGGTACACCTTAATTGTTGTTATCAGTATTTCTTTTATCAACAGCCACGATCATTTAATCTCAATAAGCGTTAATTATTTTAGAGTTTCATTATTTTTATCAAACAGATCCAAGTAGATTGGTTAGCTTAGTGATTTAGAATTCCCATTTTGATATTTTTTTTGTTGGAAGGACGGGGTTTTCAGCTAAATCCACACATCTCCTCCGGATTCTGCTTACAGCAAGGCGACTGTAAGAGTTTACCTTACCATAGCGCTAGTTCAGGATCATCTTCATCATAAAGATCATTCCACTCATCCTTTGAAATCAGCTAGGATATTTTGGAGTATAACGCAAGTCAAGATCCAATTAGTAGCAGTTTTGACCTCCAATTTTTTTGAAAATTGGATTCTGAGCTCCTGAAGACTAGAATATTGTCCCTTTAAAATACCTATAGTGTGTTCAATCTGTAATCTTGATTTGGAAAGGTGATAATTAAATTTAGTTTTGGGGTCATTTTCTAAACTTGCACCAGGGAAAGCAGGTATAATGTACTTCCAACTTGCATATGCTGAGTCTGCAAGGAGGTACTGGGATTTGTCAAAGTATGAGTCTGGGGTTTGAGAAATCCTCATTTTTTGGAAGACAGAAGAGTCATGTCATGATCCAGGGCAGTCACTGTGATAAGCAAAAAAAATTTTATTGACATCACATATAAGTTGAACAGCAATAGAATATCTAGAAGGAAGATAAAAACTTAGTTCATGAATGATGAGAAATCGGAGAAGATTTCATATAAAACTTTTTTTGCAATCAAAATAATGGTTCCCATCATGAGCAGACTTTTGACCCAAAGGTATAGTTGTGCCATCAACAAAACCTACACAGCCAGGGAAACATTTGGCTTGCATTACTTGAGAGGGTTAAAGTTGCTGTTCTGGAGTTGGCCAAGCAAGTGTTTGAGACTTGAGGGAAAGGATAGAAATCATACAGCGCTTTTTGTATAATATCAACGTGCCATATCCTATTTTAAATAGATTATCCAAATATCTTACAGAAGCACCGTATCCATTTGAGCCAAAGGGACATAGTGCAACAGCAGGTTGAATGGCAGGATTACACTGTTTGTTATGGGAATTGTTATAAAAGATAGGATGTTCAGAGATGAGTTGATAAAGTTTGAAGAAAAAATTGGGAGAAGTTCTAAATATTTGAGTTAATTTTTGTTGAGGAATTTTAAGAATGGAGCAGAGATCATATTGGGGATCATGATAAAGATTTGGCCCCCTGGAAATGAAGTAACACTTTTTGGAAAGAAAACATAAATAGGCTAAAGCATCTTCCAAATAAGAGTCAGATTTATAGCCGAGAACTAAAAGTAAAGTGATAGCATTTGTAGTGGAGTGAAGTAGCCGTCTAATAGAGAGGTGCTTCAATTTTGTCAGTAGAAGGTTTATTTATGATGTCCCTCTTTTATATAAACAGCATGCAAACTAACCCTACTAAAAAGAGTGTTTCCTCCAGTTGCCATTTCAGGTTCTTTTGGCCTAAATAACTTCATTGATGAAATTCTTTCCATGACTGAACCTATAATTAAACAGCCAAATTCATACCAGGCCACCAAAATCTATCAGCTATTTTTCTATATGTTTCACCAAATCCTCTATGCCCAAGATCTTCATGCAGTGATTTCATAACCAACTCTTGCCCTTTCTTTTGTGTTAAAACTACTTGAGAATTTGGATACCTCCTTTTTATTAATATTCTACCAGATAGCTAAAATTTGAATGACTTCTATTTGATAGCTACCCATTCTTCATTATCACAATTTTCTAGCTTTTCTAACTTTAATAAGTATTTTACCATATTAAAATAAAAACATGTCTGTACCCAGACATCACCTTGAAAATCCATTAATATAATATCAATGGGAACTCCCCTATCACTTAGATCACCTGCATATGAATGAGCCATTAGCTTCAGGCCTAGACTTTGTCTGCCTAAAATAATATATTAGGGGGTGTCAGTTCTGGAAAATCCGCACTTAACTTAAGTGCGGATTTCAAACCAAATCAGCACTTAAATTTTGCAAAAAAGTCACTTATTTCAAAAATGGGTGTCAGTTCTGACCTCAAATTAGCACTTTTTTCGTGATTTTTTTTCAAAACCACATGTTGGCCACATCACCCCTTTCTTTCCCATACCATTTTGTACTCTCCAAATGTCCTCTTTGTGTACTTCATTCACTTGGGTTGGAATTTTGGTTTGTTGCATAATCATTTTTTTTTGGAATTTACGGTGAAATTTTTTTTTTGGATGGCTCATTGGTTTTCTTTCACCAGCTCAACATGAAATTGCATATTTTCTGAAATCACATATTTTGTCAGTGATTTTTTTTTCATTCATCCCTCATATCCTTTTCCTATTCTCCTCCAACATCCCTCAAACAATTTGGTTTCATTCATTTTGTCATCTCATCTCTCCAGGTAAGTCACTTTATTATTTTTTTTGATTTTTTGATTACTAATTATAATTTTTTTTGTTTTTTTCTGTTTATTTTATTTTATTTATCTAAATTTTTTTTGTAAGTGGTTATTTTGGATTTCAATGGTATAATTAACCTTTTTTTTCTCTCCCTCTTTACTTTCTTTTTTAGCTCCATCACCCTACTCTTCATCCCTCCTTGGCATGGTCATTATCCCCCCTTTCCCTTATTTCCCTTTTTTTTGGCTCCATTTCATTGAAACACATACATTGCACATTCTTTATGCATTTCACTTACTCCATATTCAATTTCCCCACAATTCCAACATCAATCATTCTCACTCTATTTTTCCTACTTTTCAATCAAGGTAAGTTTCATCTCCTTTTTTTCATTCCTATATGATATCTCATTCCTTTTATGAAAATTTCATACTTAAATATATGTATGACTCTTATCTGGATAACGGTGAACTTATAAAACTCCTTTTGATCTCATCTTCATTACCACTTTTCAAATTTTTGTAAAATTTTGAAAATCAGACTCAGAATTAGGGTTAGGTTTATTCAAATCTAATGTTCTTTTTACTGAAGATTCTCCTGAAGGCTACTTTTAATTTCCCACAAACATATTTGAATTTGATTCAGTGGTTGCTGAGATATTGACCGTTAAAGTTGAGCCTTTTTTTTCCCAATTTAAATTTTTATTTCATTTTTTTATGTAACAAATTAGGGTTAGGTTTATTTAAATCACATGTCCTTTAACTGAAGATTCTATTAAAGCATATCTTTTATTTCCCTCAAACAGGTTTTAATTAGGTTCAGTGGTTGCTGAGATTTTGACCTTTGAAGTTGAGCCTTTTTTCCAAATTTCACTTGTCTTATTTCACATTTTTATATTGCATATTTAGAGGATAAGGATTCTGAAACTCTTATATGATTATTATCTAGGCATTTCAATTATATAGGCATATATTCATTGCTCAAGAATATCACTAAAGCTCAAAAAGATGAAGATTTTTGCTTATGGGACACTCTACCTTACTTTAACTCTTTTCTTGCTCTTTGACTCAAAGAGCACTGTAATAAAGCATTTGAAAAAAATCATGAAGTTCCAACCAGTGTTGGAATACCAAATTGGTGTGACTCCAAATGGGAAGATATCAGCCACGAATATCTTTTATTTTCTAATGTTATTATCACTCATTCTGGATTTCACAATAAAATTTACACCGATACCAATGACACCAATTTTCTTACTTTTGGTATATTCTCATATATCAAACCAATTACTGGCCAACCAATACCATCTCCAGGTAAAATAAACATGGTTTATATTTTCCAGACCACCGGTGCATCATTAATTTTGGTTTGGGAAATGGTATCATCAAAACTATTTGGAATTCTTCAAAGGATAATCATCAAACGACCAAAGCTCCTCCTGGTTTGGAATCCTGTCAAGATTTAACACATTTTGGTTGCTCATTTCAAATCAGTCATAAGTTGATTCAAAGAATCAATAAGGTAATGAAAGAAGGTAAAGTTAATCGATTTAAAAAAACTTTATTTAGATCCAAAAAGTATGGGGATTAGAGTTGTCATCAAAAAATTTATATTTTTTCATAAATTTTTAATAAATATTTTTTATGTATCAATTTCCTCAACAAAAGTAATGGGCCAACGACCTTGTGTTGTATAAATGGTAATCATGATAACATTTATTTGTTTCATGGGGTTCCTCTAGCCTATATCTGTGGAAAGTCCCAAACTTTTGTTTCTAGACTTGGTCTGCATTTTGGCTTGAGGGATTGTCATTACTTTAAACTAGGGAAATTGATATATATTAGATTTTTATTTAATAATTTACGTAATTATATTAAATTTAGATGACTTCCACCACTTACTTCAATAAAATGCAGGGGGGGGTATTGCCAAATTTTTAAATCTGACATGTGAAATTGATGACTTAGAAAAATTTTGGTGATATCCACCCCTTGCTTCAATAAAATGCAGGGGAGAGTATTGCCAATTTTTTAAAACAGATATAGAATTTTTTTGACTTGTAAATATTTTGGTGAAAATTTTTGACGAGAATGTGAAAGTAATTGTTTCCACCTTGAGCAGGTTTCTGGCTCAAAGGAATAGCAGTACCATCAACAAAACCAATACATCCTGAGAAGCCCTCTGCTTGCATAACCTGAGATGATTCAAGTTGCTCTTCTTTTGTTGGCCAGGTGAGAAGTTGAGATTACAAGGAGTTGATGGCAGTGATACATTGTTTGGTATAAATGTTAACTGAACCATACCCTAAATCAAAGACATTTTCTAAACATTTCAAAGTGGCTCCATTACCATTTGAACCCAAATGACATAGTGTGATGGCCAATTGAATTGAAGGATGTTGTTGTTCTTTTTGAGAATTATTGTGAAAAATGGGATGATCCTGAATAAGCTTAAGCAATTTAAGGAAAAATTCCTGAGAAGTCCTGAACAGCTTTCTAAAACTGGGTGTAGATAGTTTAAGAAGTGTTTGGATGGTGTACTTGGGGGTATGAAGTACTTGAGGCTTTCTGGGAAGAAGGTAAAGTTTCGTGGCCATTTTTGATAAAAAGACAAAATCTTCTTCTAGTTCAGAATCAGAATCTCAATCAGAGTCCAAGAGCAGTTCAAGAGCCATGAAAGTCATTGCTTTATGTAATTTATCACGATTTGAAAGTGAGGAAGGCATAACTCTTATATGATATGATATGAAGATGTAAGTGATGTACAATGTTTTGAGTTATGAAGTGTTATGCTGTGGAGTGCTGTATATGAATGGGATGATGCTGAAAAATCAGTGAAATGGGACTTGATGGTGAAATCAGCACTTTTGGTTGAGAAAGTGTGGATTTGAGTGAAATAAGTGACTTATTTCATTTTGAAATCCACCAGTATTGGGGTTAGTGTGTTTTGGAAATCCACACTTATTTAAGTGCGGATTTGCCAGAACTGACACCCCCTATTTTGAGTTTTCCTCCTCTGAACTTTCCAACCTTTTATTAATTAAATTGTTTCCCAAAATTTTAACACCTCTTTCAGCCCCAACCACACATTCTTTGTTTAACCTCCTTTTTACTGAATTTCAACAATCACCTGAGCTCTCTTTAACCAGATTTTCTAAAAATCTAACATATACACCATTCACCAATTTTATGCTATCCCACACTACTTCACCATCCTCATCCAAATACACCACATCAATTCCATCCTCTTTTTTTACAAAATTTATCTAAACCTTCATTAAACTTCAAAAACACATAATTTGACACTTTTTTACTATTATCCAGTTTATCCTCATGGTGAAGGTTGTCTTCATCTTTATTCACAGAAATTAAGGCAGATGGTTTAACCTCATGAGGGAGGTCTTTGTTTTTATCTAAACTTATTGAACCCACAAGTTTAACCTTATGGGTAGGTCATCATTGCTATTAACACATATCTAAAATGAAAGTTTAACCTCATGGGGGATGTAAGAAAAGTCTTCAGCACCTTTTGCGCTAGCCTTGATAACAAGTATATCTTAATCAAATTCATCTGAGTCAGAATCCTCATCAGTGGGTGTCTTCTTGATAATCCATCTGGCATAGTAAAAGTTTTTCCAGGATTGTGAGCTAGATCAAAAAAAATGTTGAATAAAAGCTACCCATCTTGTCATGGGTGCATTTGGTGAATTAGTGGAATTAACAATTTAAATTAAAGTTTTAGAGTCCACTTGTAGCTTGAATTTTTGACCCCATAAAAAATTTTCATTTCTCTTATAAATTTTAACCACTCCACAAATTCCAATTTTGGTTGGTAATATCGTGATTCCACCTCATTAAAAACTACAGATTCATACCTGACTGGTCTAATATAACCAGCTTTATCCTTTAGGGACAAGACCTCCCCAGAAGCAATATGACATGAGTCAACTGCTAAATAAATTCTACCTGCATCTTTTCCATAATCCAACTTATGCAAGACAATATCTTCTCCAACAACCTTCTTCAACTTCTCAAATACCTCTTCACTCTCTTCATCCCACTCCAGTCAGCATCCTTCATATTCAACCATCTCAATGAAGCTTTCAATGAAGAAAAGTCCTTGATAAATGTTTTAACATAAAGGCATACACTTAAAAACCCTCTGACTTCAGTTGTATTCTTAGGTCTTGGCCAGGACTGTATTTTATTAACCTTTTTCTTTGCCATTATCCTTCCCTCACTTAATACCAAATGACATAGAGTCTCTAAAGCTGTAACACAACAAGAAAATTTGGAACCTGAAATATTTAAAACATCTTCTTCAATCCTAAACAAAATTCTCTCTAAAGTAACCACATATTCCCAGATAGATTTTAATATCCCTGGATTCTCCTTCAACACTTCATTATTGTAATATTTTAAAGGTCCTTTTATACCACCATAATCAATTAATATACCAGCATATTGTTGAATTTTATCTTGCAGAATACAAGCCATCTGACCTTGATAAACAGCTACTGAATTTTTTACTCCTTGAGGTAATCTTGTTAGTTTTAATCAACCAAGTGGAGTATCAAAAGTTGTGAGAGGCCTAGAAACTGGATTTAACTCTCTCTCATCATATCCCCCCTTTATATATCCCAATCTATAACATAATCTTCCAGAAAATAAATCCAAAAACACCTCTGCACTAGGTGGTATTCCTGCATCTTTTATTATAACCCTATTTAATTCCCTGAGATTGTGAACTACCCTAAGCTTGCTATTAAGTTTCATTATACAGAACACTGGACTTAAATAAATTGGTGAAGGCTTTTCATATAATCAATTTCAAATCTATTCCATAATGACTTCAATATAATCTTCTTTTAAAGCTGCAGGTATCACAATTGGTTTCTGTTGCTATGGTTCATGAAAAACTAGAATCTTGTAAGGCTCCTCATAAGAATACTTTAGAGCTCTTCTCTCCTCTTCTAAAAATGTGATGGACTTCTCCCTTTTTATCATCACATTGAACAACAACTTTTTTTCTTCACCTGAAAGCCAATCATCAGGTCCAAAATTTACAACCTTTAATCTCTTAAAAGTGATCCTTGAAGATTCAAGAAATTCTAGTTAATTCTTGACTAAAGGACAGTCATATGGATCTCTTGACAAGTTTGGTCTCTTTAAAGGTAGATTAAATTTGGCTTTAAGTGGTTCATTAATTGGTCTAACCTTATTAGCTACCTTTTTATATTTTTCCACTTCTATGTCCTCTTTGACTTGAAGTATTTGATCCATTATAGATTCATCATTAAATAATTCTCTATCAGAATTTTCTTTTTCTTCATCTTTATCTTCATCTTCAGAATAAGTTTAAATATAATTTTTATTTTTACTATCTTCATATCCACCCCTTTTTAAATTGTCTAATTTATCCCCAGATTTTTCAACACCTTTTCTACCATTTTCCACCACAAAGTTACCAGTAAATAAAGTTTGAAGTTTAAACTCTTGCTGGAGGACTAAAATAGAATCATCACCAATTTTATTTTTTTTGTGAATTAATTATACTAAGATTTTTTGTCTGCTTGGATGAGATAATTGCGGTTGATCCTCTTGCTGGAGGCTATAAAATAATCCACCTCATATATCACCACTATCATCCAAATTACCTTTCAAAACTTTATCCAAAATAATACATCCCATCTTTCCCTTTAAACCATTTTTAAACTTTATAGAATAATTTGATAACAATAATAAACATATAGAAAACTCCATCACATAATGACATTCCAATGAAATATCAACAGAAAATAATTGAGAATCCACTTGAATTATCTCCAAGTGAGCTGACCTACTTCAATCCAGGATCTCTTGTTGAGAAGAGAATACAACATTAGAGCAATCAGCCCTTACTACCCCAAAAAATGGGGGTCTCCAAACTTATTATTTTTTATTAGTTCACCAGAAACAGACCATTTTTTTGTTTCTTCTTGGTGCACATACAACACTTGTACATTGTAGTGAGTCCAGGCCTAGTTTTTCAACTGTCTTCTCCTGGAGGTTCTAATCACATATGAAGCCTTCTTATATCTTCACCAGAAATTTCAAATTTATTCCCATACCACTCTGATAGCCCATCCTGGCTTCAAAATCCATTAAAAATAGCCCACCAAGAGCTGTTTTCACAGCTCCTCTGGCCACATAAAAATGCACTCTATAAACAGATACACCAATACTTAACTTGAAATGCTCAGCCATCCCCATTACCTAGGTTTCATGCACTCCAATACCTCTTAAGTTTCCACCAGTACCATTTTTAATTTGCAAGCCTATAATAGTTGCTTACTCTAATGAAGTTAAATTTATTTGAGACCAAGAATCCACCAGGGTCTTCACCACTTTACCCTTTAAAGTTACCGTTAAATACCCTAAATGAGAAAAAAGATGATTTTCCACCTCCTCTCCAAACCTCTCCACATTCTCAAAAATATATTCCACTTCTCCTACTGATACCAGTCTCCTTTTCAGATGCTTCTTCTGATTCTGTGCAAGGGCAGGACTAACTGTAAAAAATTCACCCAAAGATATAGGAATATGAAGTTGATTCACTCTACCCAACACTGTTTCCATAGAATTTTTTAACAAGATACTACTGGCCTTTCATATTGAACTTTACTTTTAATAACCTTGGACCTGGGCACCTCTTGTGGACCCACAAGGCTATCTTCACCCCCCATAGTACCATCTTCATCTACAATAACCCTAGCTCCATCACCAGATTCTTTTACTAATCCAGATCCATCACTGGTACTCCTTACCCTTTCCATAGTAGTTGTACTACTAAAACTTGGCCTGGGAAGAGATTTCAATGATACATCCTCCTCAGAATCTAACTCTTACTCTTCTGGCATAGGCTCTCCATTCAAATCAAAATTTCCAAAACTGGTAGGCCCCATATCTGCCATCCTCTTCTGCATCCCATAAATTTTTTCATTAGAGTAAGGTTTCTTTTCCATCTTTTCAATTTAAGCCCTTCCTGCTTTCTCCCTTAGTTTATTTTTCATTTTAATTTTTGCTTTAGTAGCAGCTGCTCTTCTGGAAGAATACACATCATATTCCCCAATCATACAATTTTCATATACCTTAACAACCATTCCCAGCTCTAATCCACAAAAATATTCTGTGAAAATGGCCTTACTGACCTCCTTTTATCTTCCCTTATCAATCTTTCCACCTATATTACAACCATTCTTATTCCCACCTTTAACATTTTTATCATCATCACTATTTATTTCTTCAAATCTGGCTCTCCTTTCAGACATCATATTCCTTCTAACTAAATCCAAAGGAGCTTAACCATCACTTGATTTGATGAAAGATCCATCAGGAAGTTGATAAACCTTTCCATCAAAATTTACTCTACCAGCTTGAAAGTCCTTATCCAAAAAGTAACATTCCCCAGCTTGGTGCCCCCTCCAATTACAATAAGAGCATTCCTTGGGTTTTCCATAACAATCTATACAACCATTTTCACCATTGCTATTACCATTGCCATTTCCATTAAGCCATTTTCCATTTACACTAAATCCATAGTTCCTCTACTCATAACCTCTAGATTGATAAGTAGAAGACATAGAAGATGAAGCCACAGGCACTCTGTTGGCCTTCTGAGTTTCTTGGACAAATATTTTAAGCCTCTTTTTTAATTAAGCCAAGTAATACAAAATCTTATTATTTATTTTACCCTCAACCTTAGCAGCAGGCTGAACCATCTGAGCCTTCTTTGCCTCTTGAGCTTTGACCATAATATTGTTTTTTTTCAGCCAAAAATTCACTAACCTTGCTAAAATATTGAGTACAGGATTCTTGATATTTTTCCAATTCCATTAGTTATTAATATGCCTGGATGTTTTTTATAATGACCTCTTGAGAAAGAAGATTCTGTTCCCCATTTGGAAGATCCTTTATCAAGCTCTTCCTAGACATTTCCTTCAATACATCCATCCTGATCTTCCTACTAATAGATGACCATAATAAATCCTTGGCCTGATTTCCATGGCCTATATCCTCCACCAGAATAAAATATTCAACCACTTGATCAGACTGTCCACATAACTTTTTAAAATCCACCATATTAAAAATACCACCTTTAGCTTTCCAATCACTGAAAATATTTTTAAGGTCCACCATAGTGTACCTAACACCACATCTATCAAGCATCTCCTTTTAAAATTTTAACCTGTCCCAATTTTTATAACCATCCATAGAAATGAACTCCTTTTCCACCTCTTTGTTCACAATATAAAACCATATTTGCTTCAAAATATCCAAATGAGAAGCCCCATCCACAAAAGCATCAGCTTTGTATATGATTAAAAACCATATAAATTCTTCACCAATAAACTTGGGCCCATCCCAAGATACAATCTTGACCAATTCCATAACAGGAAGAGAAACACCAGATACAGCATCAGAAGAAATCTCAGAAGTAAAAGATAAAACCATTAAAATAGTATAAGCATTTTTAAAATAAGCTTTTTGCAGGCTAAGATGGTCCAAGTTCCAAGTAAGATCAAATAAAATCTAGAAAATTTGTACCCTAAGTTGGGTTCCACCAATGTAGAAAGACTCTTACAGTCTCCTTGCTGTAAGCAGAATCCAAGGGAGTCTGATAAACCTAAGAAAACCTTCTTCCTTTAAATAAATAGAGAGCTCATAATCAACTAAGCCAGAAGGTATAATTGGTATAAAAAGACCAGTTTCTTATTTAATATTAACAGTTTTGAGATGTAGAATTGATGTTCTTGTAAATTTAGGTGATGTAAATACAACAGCTAAGTTGTACTAGAAAATATTTTTTATTGATTGAATATTTATATTTTTATGAAGTTTTATTTTTGTGAAAAGATGTTAAAGAAAGTACCTAATTCTAAGACCTATATAATGGTACCCTATAAGTATATATTTATGAGTTGTTATATAAAATTTATGAAATGTTATGTAAAAATGTTATATTTATAAGAGTATTACAATTTATAAAGTGTTATGTAAAATAATAATTGTGGCTGTTAATATGCATTGTTAGATTATTGCTGTATGTTAAGATCTGTATGATGATGTCTTATTCTGTCTAATTTTAAGTCTACAGGCTTTATATGGATAGTATGTCATGCGCCCTATTTTCCTAGCTTGAGCATCCCAGAGCTCTTCCAGAGATCACCAAAGTTTGTATGGAGCTTGTACAAACCTCTGGACTCATTTAGAACCTTAAACTACTAATAAAAAATCTTGAAAAGTTAAAGATAGTAAAGATACTTCTGCTTTACAATTTAAACTATTTTTTTAGTATGTGGAACCTAATTCATCTATATAAAAGTCATCAAAGTTTAGTAATTTATGAAAAATTAAGAATAATCAAAGATACTTTATAAGATTATTAAAAATAGATGAAAAATAGTAAAAACTTCCCAAAAAATTTACAAAGTTTCTTGATACTCTCTTCTTTCATTTTAATGCATTTTAAATCCAATACTTTCATTTCTTTTCTGTTAAGTATTTGTTAAATCTTGACTTGTAAAATTTACCCTTTTTAACCATTTTTAACACCCATTTTTTAAATATAAATCATTTTAAAATTATATTGGCCTATCAAATCTCTATAATCAACTTCCAAAAATTATTTTTTGATAATCCTTAGTGCAGTTCTAATCTTTAGGCTGCTACAACAGTTGGCAATATTGTTTATAATTTAGAGGAGATGAAGTATTCAAGCCATATGCTGCTTTTTTTGGGGCCTCCACTGAAGATTTAGTTTTCAAATCCTCATTTACCTTAAAATACTTAGGCCAGTTGCATGACAAGATTATTTTCATGATTCAGTTTCTCACAATCCTCAAGGCCATTTCAATTACTGAGGAATTCTTGGCTGATCCTATTGGCAGTTTATCTACATAAGTAGAACCAGAGGGAGGATCAGAGGTCCAAGTAACTAGGGGTCAACTTTTATTTTCACATCTTGATTTTTTTTAGCTGCAGAGGTTAAAGGGCTGTTTTCAAGAGCTTTTAACTACAGGAAAACATTTTTGAGAGCTTGTGCAGAGCTGATTGAAGTCTCTGAACTTCTGCTCAAGTCCAAAACCAATACTGAAGCTTTGAAGTTGTCATGAACTTATTCCTTTATAACTGGCCTTATCAAAAAAACACTTGGTGGTAAGGCCTTTTTACACCCCTTATAATTTCAATAGAGGAGTTGGTAAAATGTATACTAGATAATTTTCTTGATCAGTGTGAGGCTGATACTAAACTGAAAGAGGTGCTATTTATCAAGCAGGGAGGAAAAAATGCCAAAAAAATTTCTCTTAATTTTTAATAAAAATTATTTGTTTGCTAGTAATTTTATATTATTTTATTCAATTCATATTATCGGTGAAGCTGGTGCTTGAGAAAATGTGTTTCCTTTCATTTTGAAACTTACCTTGAGCTCTTGTACCTTTCCATGACTGACTATTAGCTGTTAATTTCCATCAATCTATGTCTGATTAACATGTAAAATAAAATAATTTTAATTAATTTGATTAACTTTACACACTTCAAGTTATTACATTTCACAACTATAATATGTTAGTGGGAACTTTCAAGAAAACATTATGATATTTTAAACACAAATAGTAGAATATTCAATTTTCTTGGATCTGCAATTTATGTATAAAACTTAGTTTCATGTTATATCTTTCATATTTAATATTACATATCAAAATTTTTTCCTGAAAATTTGGATGTATATTTTTCTCTAAACTTCCAAAATCTTTTTCAATTAATAACACAATCCTTTAGGCTATAACCTGCATTTTCAAATATTTCTTAGTCTGTATACCTTTTGACAATGGAAGAAATTCAATATTGTATGGTAAAATCTTTGTTTTAAAATATGAGCATATCAACTGAAATTGTATTTTATTGGACATGTGTGATTGTCTTGATTCTCAAGATGATAATGGCTCCTCTGTGAATGAGTCACCCCTAACTGCTTGCTTTTTACATCAATGCCCGAGGAGAAAAATGTTTCATAGTACCTCATCTTCTCACACATCAGAAGATGGGCTTATGAATTCAGCTTCTGGAGAATATTCCTCTAATTATCAATCTCCAAATTCCCAACCACTTTCATATGCGTAACATTTCCAGTCTGATCCCCCTGGGACACACAGTCTTTATGATCTATTCTCAGCTCCCCCTCCTCCTCAACAACAACATTATGCAAATCCACAAGCTGCCCCACCTCCTTTTCATCATACTACCCATCAACAAAACCATCCACGTTCTGCTTCTCTACCACCTCCACTTCAGCCTCCACCTCCACCTCAATCTCAGCTCCCCCTAAAACTGAGCCACCACCTCCTGGTGAGGAAGCTGAACAACCAGCCCACCCAAAAGGGTGTGCTTCTGCTGCAGGTGTGTATTCCAATTCTCATGATCATATCTTTTCAATTTTTTTTACATTAGAGGGTATCAATTTTCAGAGATCAACAATTAGGGATCAGGAATTTCTTTTTTTGGGATCAAACATTATTAATTGCGGATAATTCATCACCACTAGCCCTTGGGCTAGGGGATAAGGATTGCACAATGATGCATTATCCCACCTCTTATACCCCAATTTTGGTTCCTAATTCCTGATCCCAAACTCATCACATCCATGATTAATTTGTAAGAATTTCAAATGACATATAATTGCAGATTCCATCTTTATTTGTCTCTTAACTCTACGCTACTTCATTTTGGTGGCAAAAACATAACATTTTTTTATTATCCTTATGTGTCTCTTCACTATGCTACTTAATTTTGGTGGCAAACACATAACATTTTTTTCTATCTACACACCCCACCTGCTCATTTGTCAAAAAATTCCCACTTATCACCTAAATCTTCTAACAAAAAACTTTTCTACTGACAACAATAAAGCACCTCTCTACTAGGAAGCAACCTCACACAGCAATGAATGCTATCACTTAAGTCTTAGCCGTTGACTCTGACCCTGACTCTGGGTTGGAAGACATTTTAGCTTATATGTCTTTTCAATGATCTTTATAAAGAAGAGGATTCCAGACCTGCACCAGCTCTCCCCTCCCTTGAATCACAAAACATTCTTTCCACCAGCATACACTCTGTCATTATGCCAACCACTCTCCAACATTTTGAAACACGACCCTTTTAAATTTTTTTCATACTCTCCAAATGTTCAACTTCAGTGATTTATTCACTTGGTTTGGTGTTTTTATTTTTTGCATATTCATTTTTATTTTTAATTTATGCTGAATGTCTCTTTTTTGGATGTCTCATTTTTTTCATTCACCAGCTCAACATGAAATTGCATATTTTCTGCAATTGCATAATTTTTCACTGTTTCTTTTTTTCATTCATCCATCATATCATTTTCCTCTTCTCCTCCAACATTCTTAAAAAAATTTGTTTTCATTTATTTTCTCATCTCATCTCTCCAGGTAAGTCATTTTATTCTTTTTTTTTATTTTTTGATTGCTAATTATTATTATTTTTTTGTTTTTTTCTGTTTTTTTTTATTTTTTGCATCTAAATTCTTTTTGTAAGTGTTTATTTTTGATTTCAATGGTAAAATTAACCTTTTTTTCTCTCCATTATTACTTTCTTTTTTAGCTTCATCACCCTACTCTTCATTTCTTCTTGGCGTGGTCATTATCCCCCCTTTCCCCTATTTCACTTTTTTTGGCTCCATGTCATTAAAACACATACATTTCACTTTCTTTATGCATTTCACTTACTCAATGTTCCATTTCTCCCAAATTCCAACATAAATCTTTCTCACTCTATTTTTTCTACTTTTAAATCAAGATAAGCTTCATCTAATTTTTTTTGTATAACTCTTATCTGGATAACAGTGAACGTATTAGACTCCTCTTGTTCTCATCTCTATTACCAATTTCAATTTTTTATAACATTTTGAAATCAGACTCAGAATTAGGGTTAAGTTTATTCAAATCTGTTTGCCTTTTAACTAAATATCTCTTTGAAGGCTACCTTTTATTTCTCACAAGCAGATTTGAATTTGGTTCAGTGGTTGCTGAGATATTGACTGTTAAAGTTGAGACCTTTTTTTCCAATTTAAATTTTTTATTTCATGTTTTTAAGTAAAAAATCAAGGTTATGTTTATTTAAATCACATTTCATTTCACTGAAGATTCTCCTGAAGCCTATCTTTCATTTCCCATAAACGGATTTTAATTTGGTTCATTGGTTGCTGAGATAATGACCATTAAAGTCTAGCCTTTTTTTCAAAATATAACATAATTTATTTTGTGTTTTTATATTGCATAATCAGATAATAAGGCTTCTGAAACTCTTATCTGATGATTATCTACAATTTTATCTCCCAAAGCTTAGGATCACTCAATTATTTATTGACCAATTTTTTGAAAAAATTACTTTCTGGTTTTCATAACAAGATTTATACCAATAATAATGATGCCAATTATCTTACTTTGAATATTTTCTCTTATATTAATCCTATTACTGGACAACCTATTCCTTCCCCAGCTAAAATAAAATGTCATGGATTATACTTTCTGGATCACAACTGTATAATCAATATTTGATTGGGAACTGGAATCATCAAAACTATTTGGAACTCTTCTCAGGATCATCAACAAATGACCAAAGCTCCACTTGGCTTGGAATCTTGTCAAGAGTTCACACATTTCAGATGTTATTTTCAAATCAGTCAAAACTTAATTGACTGAATAAACAAGGTAAAAAAATAAGGTAAATTTAACAGATATAAAAAAATTTATGTAGATCAAAAAAGTATGGGGATGAGTAGAGTCATCAAATATTTTTTATTTTTTAATAAATTTTTATAAATAACTCTTATATTTCAAATTCTGAAAATAAAGTAATGGGCCAATGACCCTGTGTTGTATAAATGGGAATCATGACAACATTTATTTGTTTCATGAGGTTCCTCAGCCTACACTTGTGGAAAGTCCCAAACATTTGTTTCTAGATGTATCCACATTTTGGCTACAGGAATTGTCATTACTTTAAAACTAGGTAAATTGATATATATTAGTTGTTTATATTTTAATTTATGTAATTATATTATATTTTCGTGATTTTCACCCCTTTCTTTAATAAAATGCAGAGGATTTTATAAAACATACATAGAGTTTTGTTGACTTATCTGTATTCAGAAAAGTGAATTTAATGATTTGAATGTAAAGAAGAAAAATGTATGAGTTTTTCAAATTTTTGCAAAAAAAATCATCTAGAATCAAGACCTTTAAAAAATCAGCACATATGAAATTATCACCAAAAAGAAATAAAACAAAGTTTATTTAACCAAACAAACAAATAATTTAAAATGTTGCAATAGAATTTTTCACATCTCAGTGAGGAGTGTGCCAAGGATTGATCATTAGAATTAAAGCATTCTATCAAGAAAACATTCTAAAAAAAATAAAAAAAACAATTTATCAAACATTTTCATTAAGCTTTCAATTTCCTCAATAAATTTATTAGCTTTAACACATTCCCTCAAGAAATCTTTCTTTTTTGAACCATCTTCAAGATTATACTTGAGTTTCATTTGATCCAATAGGAAATTGTACTCAAAAGCCTTCTCCTCTTTCTTTATCTCAAAATTCTACTCTTCCAATTCATGTTCCCTCTCATCCCTCTTTAAAGAAAGCTTGAATTTCTTCTCCTGCAAGTCTTTTACCCTTTCATCCCTCTGTAAAGAAAGCTCAAATTTCTTCTCCTCCAAGTCTTGTGCCCTATCATCCCTTTGTAAAGAGAACTTGTATTGTTTCTTTTGAAAGTTGAGAGTATCTCTTGCAAATTCAAATTTATCTAGAGTGAAAAGGAATATTAACAAAAGAAAAGAAAAGCTCACTTAATTATTAAGAGGTATGCTATCACTTACCAGATTCATGTTTCTCCAGAAAATCATCAATGGAAGAAAAAGGGGTTTGGGAAAAACTATCTCTTTTTTGCTTTTTTTGACTGTTGAAATTCAAAGTAGTTGATGTTCTTTACTTTTTTTGGAGGTAAAATTTTCCTCTTCATCATTAATTCTAGCTTCAGAATCACTTGCTTGAAGATCCTGGGGTTGTTCATTAGCCTTTTTAGAAATAAATAAAATAAAACAACTAGACAAGAAATAAAAACTTACTGGAGTGGGATCACATTGGTTTATATCACCATAAGGATCTATTGGAAAGCTTTCTAGATTTGTTGAATTTAGAACCGGGGAGGCTTGATTGGAGGAAGAGGATGGGAAAAGATTTGTTTCAACATCATGTTCAGAGATAGGATCTTCACCATCCAACATTTTGGCAGGATTAACATCAGCTCACTCTTCAAAAATAGCATCCATCTCTTTATAGTATGGACATTGATATTCAAGTTTATCAACTATGGATTTTATGCCCTTACTGATATCAATGTCAGTAATACCAAAACCAGTAGAAAATGAAAGAGTCTTTGCCTTCTTGTATTTGGCTCAGTAATGCTTGAAACGTTCAGACATCTATTCAGGCAAAAGATCAATCCTTCCCTTTGTCTTATTTGTAATTCATTGGCCATTAGAAGATAGCCATTGACTTTTGATGCAGGGGGTTGTCCTACTTCAGTTGCATTCTCAGTACCAAAAGAAGAATCATAATTAGTTTTTATTTTCAGCCAGTTGATAAGTATGAGATGATCATCTTTTTTTAGTTGAACTGTCTTTGATTTCTCAGCTGAGCAGGGGAAAGAAGGAGTAATGGGATTTGATGAACAACTGGGGAAGCCTGCCTTTGAGAAGATCTATTACAACGAGGAATGTTGAGATATTTGAAGATGAAAAGGAGAAGAAAAAACAGATGAGATGGGGAGTGGTTCTGAGCAGATAGAATGAATAAACAGGATGGGAGTGCACAGCAAGGTAGGGAGGCTGGCACATCCAGAAAGTTTTCCAAGATGTGGTTATGAAAAATTGAAGATACAAATGTTGGAAAGAGGTGAACATTGACACGTAAAAGGTCTATAAAACCAATTATTAGCAAAAATAATTGCAGAAGATAATTGGGGTATAATTATTTTTATCTGCAATTAATTTAATTGTAGATTGGTCAACATTGATACGTTATTGTGGATTCCTTATCTTCCGCAATTAATAATGTCTGATCCCTGGAAAAAAAATTCCTGATCCCTAATTGTGGATTCCTCAACTTTGATACTCCCTAATTGTGGATTCCTCAACTTTGATACTCCCTATTAGGGGGTGTCAATGTTAGAAATCTTCCATTTAAAAATACCTCTTTTTTCCACCAAATCAACCATGATTATTTTTTATGGTATGCCATCTTTTGCCGCCAAAACATCTTTTTACTGAGAATTAATGTCATGCTTGTGGCTTTCTTTTTGTGCTGTGAAATACCTTTTAAATAATTACAAATTTTTAACTTTAATACCCCCTATTAAGGGGTATCAATGTTCAGGGATCCGCAATTAGGGATCAGGAACTTTTTTTTCCGGGATCAGACATCATTAATTGTGGAAGATTTCTATCCACTAGCCTTGGGGCTAGTGGATAAGGAATCCACAATAATGCATTATCCCGCCTCTTATACTCCAATTTCCATTCCTAATTCCTGATCCCAAACTCATCCCATCCATGATGGATTTGCAAGAAAGTTAAATGACTCATAATTGCTGATGCCATCCTTAAGTCTTTACTCACTCTTTGCTACTTAATTTTGGTGGCAAAAACTTAAGTTTTTTTTCTATCTACACACCCCAACTGCACATTTGGCGGTTAATTCCCACTTCCCTCATCACATAACCCTTGCACTGGCAACAATGAAACATCTCTCTACTTTGAAGCTACTTCACTCAACAATGAATGCTATTACTTTTCTTTTATTTCTTTACTATAAATCTGACTCTGATTTGGAAGATGCTTTAGCTTATATGTGTTTTCTTTCAAAAAGCGTTACATCATCACCAGGGGGCCAAATCTTTATCATGATCCCTGATATGATCTGGCCTCCATTCTCAACATTCCTCATTTAAACTTCACCTAACTTTTTAGAACTTCTCCCAATTCTTTCTTCAAACTTTATCAACTCATTTCTGAAAATCCTATCTTCCATAACAATTCTCATAACAAACAGCGTAATCCTGCCATCCAACTTGCTGTTTCTCTATGTCACTTTGGCTCAAATGGAAATGGTGCTGCCGTAAGATGTTTGGATAATCTCTTTAACATAGGATATGGTACCGTGATATTATACACAAAGAGCTGTATGATTGCTATCCTTTCCCTCAAGTCTCAAACTCTTGCTTGGCCAACTCCAGAACAGCAACTTGAATCCTCTCAAGTAATGCAAGCTGAAGGTTTCCCTGGCTGTATAGGTTTTGTTGATGGCACAACCATCCCTTTGAGTCAAAATCCTGCTCATGATGGCATCCATTATTTTGATGGCAAAAAAAGGTTTCTTCAAAATCTTCTCCAAGTTCTCATCTTTCACAATCTAGCTTTTTATCTTCTTTCTAGATAATCTATTGCCATTCAACTTGTATGCGATGTCAATAAAAAAATTATTGCTTTTCACAGTGGCTGCCCTGGATCATGTCATGACTCTTACGTCTTCCAAAGAATGAGGATTTCTCAATCCCCTGACTCATACTTTGACAAATCTCAGTACCTCCTTGCAGACTCAGCATATGCAAGTGGAAAGTACATTATACCTGCTTTCCGGGGTGCAACTTCAGAAAATGACCCCAAAACTGCCTTTAATTATCACCTTGCACAATCAAGAGTACAAATTGAACATGCTATAGGTATTTTAAAGGGATGATTTTCTAGTCTTTGGGAGCTCAGAATCCAATTTCAAAAAAAATTGGAGATCAAAACTGCAAATCATTGGATCTTGACTTGCGTAATACTCCACAATATTCTAGCTGATTTAAAGGATGAGTGGAATGATCTTTATGAAGAAGAGGATCCTGAACCACCACCAGCACTTCCCTCCCTTGATTCACAAATCATTCAATCAACTGGCATACACCCCATTATAATGCCAATTACTCTCCAACATTTCTCTTCACCACCCTAAAAATTTTAAATTTTTATGTTTTCATACTTTCCAAATGTCCTCTTTGTGTACTTTATTCACTTGGTTTTGTATTTTGGTTTGTTGCATATTCATTTTTTTTTTTGAATTTATGGTGAATATCTTTTTTTTGGATGGCTCATTGGTTTTCTTTCACCAGCTCAACATGAAATCACATATTTTGTCAGTGATTTTTTTTTTCATTAATCACTCATATCCCTTTCATCCTCTCCTCAAACATCACTCAGTTTTTTTGGTTGCATTTATTTTCTCAACTCAACTCACCAGGTAGGTCATTTTTTTTCTTTTTTCTTGGTTTTTTATTTGCTAATCATGATTTTTTTTTTTGTTTTTTTTGTAAGTGCTTCATTTATTTTTGTTCTAGGGTAAACTAATTTTTTGTTTTTTTTTCTCTTTTTTCTCTTTTTTTTTGTTTTTTTTTCTCTCCTTCACCTCTCTTTATCATCCTCAAGGCCCCCCTTTTTCCCTCTCTTTACCTGTCTCAATACCCCCTTTTTACCCCCTTTTTACCCCCTTTTTACCCCCTTTTTAGCTGCCTCAAATCCCCCTTTCCCCCCTCTTTAGGTCCCTCATCACCCCCCTTCCCCTCTTTTTAGGTGCTTCAAGACTCCCCCCTTCCCCTCTCTTTATGTCCCTCAACCCCCCCTTCACCTCTCTTTTGCTGCCTCAAACCCCCCCTTCCCCTCTCTTTAGGCGCCTCAAACACTCCCCCTTCCCCCCCTTCTACTCACTTTACCCCCCCACCCACTCCCTTACCTCCTCCTCTACCCCCCCTTTTAATTAACGAACGATCGTTAATGATTGTTTGTTAAGTAATTGAATCACTAACAATTTGATTACTTAGCGAACAATTGTTGTAGACAATCCTATAGTACTAGCTATAGGCCTTGACCAAGGGATTTGGAGAAAAACCAGAGAGAAAATCCCCTGTCCCTTTAGAAAAATAGAGTGAGATTTACTTGCTAAAGTAAGTTGGTTCCTGTTTTGCTAAAGCCCCTTTTTAACACACTTGACTGCTTGATGAGCCAAGAAAGTAGTCACCAGATAGACTACCAGACCAAAGAACTGAAATGTAGAACAAATTCAACACCAGAGACAGCAAAGATACTTGATGTAGGCTGCAAATCCACACCAGAGACAGTAATAATACTTGCTATAGCTTGCAAGACTATAACAGAGAAAACAGTTGCTAAAGTTAAGTTAAATGAAGAACTTACTTGCAGCAAACACAGCCAATTGTGGCCAGAAAACAGTGAAAACTGAGTGAGGAACAAGGATATCCCCTCCGGATGGTTGTATGATGATTAAGGTTGCCCCAAACTGTCTTATTCACTATGTTCACACAGACCACTAACTAAGAGCCCATGTGCACCCACCAATCTGGCGCCTGTACCCGCCAAATCGCATAAAAAACCCTCCTGGAGCGCTCCCCAACCTCCTAAAACAGAGGCGGGCGGGCCGCCCGACGTTGGAGATGCCGCCTGAAGCGGCCCGGCCTCCCTGAAGCCAGAAAACCAATAAAAACCACTAATCTACTTAGAAAAATTAGCTACAACTACTAAAACCTTTAAAACACGGAATTTCACTATAACAACATTGAGACATGAAATATAGAGAAAAATTAGCTCTATCCAATGGTACTAGGCACTTAACCCTAAGAGTTAAGGTTAGCCCGTAAAACACGAAAAACAAAATTAAACAGCAATCTTTTATAAATGAAAAATGTGGAAATGACCCCTTAAAACTCAGAATATGAAAAATGTCTTCAAGACATAAAATATAGAGAAAAACCAGGGCTATCCAATGATAGTAACCACATACCCGCAGAACCAATATCCACGGAATAAAATCAGAAAAATACCAAATTCCTTAACAGATGTCAATTAAGACATGCACAAACAGCGCCAAATCACACAACAAAGGCCCCTGCCAATGTTGGAAGACCACATCCTCCCTCCAATTGGGAATGTCCGCATTCTTTCTTCATCCAACCACCATGTTTAACCTCCTTCCCAAATCTGCCTCTGAAATGGGCCCCTGCCAATACTGCATCGACAATAATTTAATCTGCGCCATGACACCACCTGTCCATCCATACAGAACGTCCTGCGATGTCTGCCACTCCAGAAAGAAGACCTGCCACAGACCTGGTCCACTTTCTTCTGCAACAGATTCACCTCCACCTCAGCCTGGTCCTTCTTCGGCCAGCACCAAAAGATCTAGGCCATCCATCCTGATACCCAGATTAATCAAAAAGCTCCACCCTTCCCAAAAGAGTGCCACAACCCATAAAACAACTAGTTCCCCCATCCCTTGTCCATCTGATGGTAAAGAACATTCATTCCTTCTTTCAACTTTAAAACTGATAACTTCCCAGTTCCTTCCTCTTCTGATAGTGATGATAACAATGTAGGATCCATTGCACCACCAACACCAAAGCACTTGCCCACTATCAAGGCCAAGTTCAAACAACACACATCACAACAGAAGCAACTTCTGCTTCACTACTTCCAATCCACTCCTGCTAGAGATCCACAGGACATTGAGAACAGAAGACACCTCATTCACCAATTCAAGGCTAATTCTGAACACTTCATTTCATCTCTTGATTCCCTCTGTTATTTCACTAGTACTTGAGTTTGATTCAGAAAATAAAAAATTGACCACACCCTCTATAGGATGTAACCACAAACAACCCTCAGTTTTAAGTCTTGGGGGACCATCCTCATTTTATAGTCTTGGGGGACTCAAAAACCCTCAGTTTAAAGTCTTGGGGGAGTCAAAAAACCTAAATCATAAACCCAGAACCAGAGATCAACCACATTAAGACACAGAGAAAAAAACTAACATTCTGGGGTAATTGTGAATAGAGCAGCCAGCCCATCATTTACCCCCAAACTTGCCTTTGCTGAATTCGGAGGCTCCCCCTGTGGATACCCTCCACCAATCTTTCAAAACCAACTCCAACAACAAAAACTTTTTCCTCAGTTTATAGTCTTGGGGGACTTACAACCCTCAGTTTAAAGTCTTGGGGGACTAACACAGTGTTCAGTTTAAAGTCTTGACGGACTAGCCTTGATAAAATCTTGAAACCAGATTTCAGTATAAATTCTTGATGGACTGATCTTGATACCAAGCTTTTTCAGTTTAGACTCTTGATGGACTGACTTGATAATATAGCTTTTTCAGTTTAGAGTCTTGATGGAATTACTTGATACCATAGCTTTTTCAGTTTAGAGTCTTGATGGACTGACTGAATTTTGCATAAAATGGACGCAGCCAATTTCATGCAGCACACCTCTACAGCCAACCTGCTGAACTTCCACCTTCACTTCATCATCTACCCATCACTGAAAAAAATCTCCTCCTATCCCTTTTCATCATCTTTTCTCACCACAGATAATGGCTGGATCTCCTGATGTTAACCCTTCTACTATCCCTTGATTCACTGCTCCCAAGGACTATGCCTGCAAACAGTGCATCCACATGTGCAGACCTTGCACCTTCACTCTTCCAAATCCTGAATCCAAATTCTACAACAGGACTTGTGACTTTTGTTATTCCAAAAAGAAAAGATGTGACAGAGACGCCAACTACCCTATTCCTCTGCCTTCTCCTTCTCACAAATACATCTCCAGATCCCCTACCAGATCCCCAGAGCTTGGTCCTTCCTCGTCCTCTCTATCTTCTGCTCCTTCCAGAAGATCCAGAAGCTCAGCTTCCTGCACTATTCCCAAAGGACCAGCCTTAGCCTCACAAGAAACTGCTTTTATCTCCGCCAAATTGGCTCCAAAAGCTTCAAAATCAACTCCCAGGCTTCTAGACTGCGTCCAGGCGGCCCGCCTCACCAAACAGTGAAAATCAGGGCCAAAACCTCCAAAAACGGCCAGAAAATAGCCAAATTCATCCAGACAACAACAACAACTCAACCCAACTACCTCCTAATGCTCCCAGAGCAATGCAATCCACCCTTCAAAAGTCCAAAAGCACCAAAATTTCCCAGATTTCTAAGAGAACTGCCAGAGAACCCCAAGAAGAAACCAGAACACCACACACTGCTCCACAACAAAAACTTCGTCCCCAACTAAGACAAAGAAACTACACCTCTCCTCTGTCAGCCAACTACTCTTCTGACAGTTCCATCTCTTCGAATTCTCCATCCAGAAAAGAGCAGTCTGCTTCCGAATCCCCCTCTCCTGCTCCATCCTTTAACAACCCTGGTACTCCATCACCAGCACCTCCTCCAGCTGAATCCAACAGAGATAACAACCACAACAAAAACCACAATCTCACTGCTTCAACTAGGCCCCAGAAACCTCAGCATCCCAGATCACCTTCTCAGGATCCTTCAGAGGAAAACCATGAGAATCCATATCTTTCCCTAGTTGATCCACCCACTATGACCATTACAAAATCGTCAGAGATCCAAATTCCAGCTGCTTACAGATTTGATGAGCTTCCAATATGTAAGTACCAAATTAATTATTCCATTCCTTAAACAAAAATAATTACTGATCCAATTCTTCTTGTCTAGTTGGAACCCCTCCTCCTGAATCTATTATTGGAGTTGGCCAAACTCTTGAAACTTCTTTGACCCTGGATTATGGAGACATGAAGAAACACCTAAGCACCATGTATTCCAATATGCTAAAAGCCTTTGCCCTCCATGGACCCTTGAATGACTTTGAAAAATCCTTGAGAAAGCGCCTACTGGAAAACCACTGGAAAATGTCTAGGATCATTAAACACACCCTCCAGCACTCCATTCCTGCCTCTTCTTCTTCCTCCTCTGAACTTCCCTCTAATCCAATCCCTGATCATTACAATCCCTATAATCTCTCCAGCAGGATGCACTTCAAAGAACACAGTGCTTCCCACAATCCCAACAAAAAACAAAAACGTCATCACAATCCGGACCAGCCTCCAGAAGCTTCCTCATCCAGACAATGAGCTCCTGAAAAAGATTAGAAACATAAAAATAATATAAAACAAATAATAAAAAATAATTTCAGAATTTTTTTTTTTTTTTTTTTTTATGGTCTACTGATATACTAAAATAAAAAATTAATAATTAAAATGAAATGAAATAACATAAATGAAATAAAATAAAATATAAAAATAATACAAATGGTATCCCCCAGCCAATTGATGAGCTGATCCCCTGATACCTTACCCACATCCAAGTGCACCTTTATGTGGATACACAATTAATTCTTTTAAATGGTTAACAGAAAACAAAATTCAAAAAATTTAGAAATTCAGAAAATAATAAAAAATAATGAAACACAAAAACACATGAAATAAATAATAATTAAAAATAAGAAAATAGCATTGCCCGGCCAATTGATGAGCCTTTCCCCACCTATGCTTGCCCACATCCAGGTGACCCTGATGTGGTAACACCCTATATTTTTGATTTTATAATTTTAAACAACCCCCATAAAAAATTTAAAGAAAAAAAGAAAATAAAGAAAATAATCTAAAACTGCTATCTAGCAAAAACATAACTGCAAAATTAAAGACAGTCCAGCTCCATAGATGGTCCAATAAGGGAAAGTCCGATCCATAGTAATGATTACTGGGTGGGCTCCCTCCAATAAGTAAAAATGATGGGAGACCACCAGTGATCCACCACCAATCTGAAAGAACCAAAGATAAAGAAGCCAGTCCCAAACCATTTTAAAGTCATAGCGGACTTAAAACCTGAATAATAAACAACAGAACTAGAATTCAACTAGGAAAAACAAAAGACTTGAGACAGACATTCTGGGGTAACTGTTCTACAGAGCAGCCAGCTCATCAGTTACCCCCACACTTGCCAAAATAAAATCTAGAAGCCCCCCCTGGGTACCTTCTAACAAAAACACAATGTCCAATACAAATAAAACCAAAACCAATAAGATTGAAGAGACCAGCACATGAAAACCAGAGGAAATTCCAGTTTAAAGTCATAGAGGACTAAAACCTGTGAAAAGAAACCAATACTAGGGTTCAACCAAGTTAAGAAAAAGGGTTGGAAACAGACAATCTGGGGTAACTGTTGATAGAGCAGCCAGCCCATCAGTCACCCCTACACTTGCCAAGATCAAATCTAGAAGCCCCGCCCATGGGTACCTTCTAACAAAAAGTTTCCACACAAAAGTTGCTCTGCAACACCACAAAAATTCCAAAACAAAAAAATGGTCCGTAGTTTATCCTCATTGCGGAGTCAATCTTCTTCATGCCTAGTGTCTCTGGGATAAAACCTCTTCACTTGGTCTGCAGCCTCCCTCTTTTTTAAGACTGCACCATCCAACTCTTCCAAAACATAAGAACCTCCAGACGCCTGAGACCTGACTCTGTAAGGTCCATTCCATCTGTCAGCAAACATTTTGCCCCACTGACTCTCCAAACTTCTATTATACACCAAAACCAAACAACCAGGTTTCAAGGGATTCCTGAGTCTATGAGCTAACTTCTTGTCCCAGTATCTGACTGATTGATTCCTAATCTTCATCATTCTAGAGTATGCCTTCTCTTGACATTCCTCTCTACATTCCAACTGTTGCATCCTGGCACAGAGCAAATCTTCTGTTGAGTGCACGTCATCCCAATCAATTCAAAGATAAGAGACATCTTCCAAGTCCACTGGTAGAACGGCTTTTTGACCAAACATTAGCTCATAAGGAGAATAGCCAGTTGTCCTCTTCACAGTGACCCTATCAGCAAATAAAACCAAGGGTAAATAATGCCTCCACTTTTCGGCACTATCTCCACACATCTTCACCAAAGCATTCTTGATAACTTGATGGCCTCTTTCAACCATGCCTTCAGCTTCAGGATAATACGGTGTAGCCACTCTAACCCTAGAACCAACACTAGCCACAGCTTCTTTAAATTTGGCACCAAACTCTGGCCCACCATCAACAGTCACCAACTTCATCAACCCATACCTATAAATCCACTCCTTCTTCAAAAACTCTGCCACATTCTTGGCAGTCAAATTAACCAGAGGCACTGCCTCAACCCAACCAGACAAATCATCCCTAGCAACAATCAAGTATTTATACCTGCCCTCTTTAATATGGACAGCATCCAGACTGACCCTTCCAAAAACAGTTGATTCACCAGTAGCATGGCCCATCTCTTTAGGTTTCAAGTGACTTCTTCTTTGACATTCTTCACAAGATTGAACCCAACCCTGCACAGCCAACTTCATACCCGGCCACCAAAATCTGTCTGCTACTCTTCTATAAGTCTCCTTAAAGCCTCTATGACCAAGGTCTTCATGCAAAGATTTCAAAACCAATTCTTGACCCTTCTTCTGAGTCACCACCACTTGAGGATTAGGATGTCTCCTTCTCATCAACCGCCTTCCTGACACATAAAATCCAGGACTCTTCTTCTTGATTGCCAACCAAGTATCATCATCACAACTATCTGGCCTCTCCAAGGTCAACAGATATTCTACCAAAATAAAATAAAACCCAGATTGACCCCAGGTCTCATCTTCAAAATCCAACAAAACAACATCCAAGGGTACAACTCTGTCATCAAAATCACCAGTGTGAACATGAGCCAATTGAGCAGCCCAACCAGGATACCAATCCTTAAATTTTGGCATGTCCTTCTCTTTCCACTGAACCTTGTGAGAATCCAGTTCACTAACAAAAACACCCTTTTTCAATTTTGAGCTGTCCCAAACAACAACTCCATCTTCATCAACAAAAATATCCTGATCACCAGAATCAAGATCAGATCCAGCCAGTTTAGCCTCTTGGGGGAGGTCAGAACAATCATCCAGTTTAGCCTCATGGGGGAGGAAAGAAAAATCCTCAGCACCCTTTGTGCTGGCCCTAATCACTGGAACATCTTCGTCAAACTCTTCAGAATCAGAATCCTCATCTGTAGGTGGCCTCCTTGATAACCCATCAGGCATAGTAAAAGTTTTACCTGGTTTGTGTACCAGGTCAAAAGAAAAATGTTGAATAAATGCCACCCACCTAGTCATTGGAGCATTTGGAAGACTAGGTGTATTGATCATCTGAACCAAAGATTTTGCATCCACCTGCAGCTCAAAATGCTGCCCCCACAAAACCGTCTGTAGCTTCTTTAAAATTTTAGCTACGCCACACAATTTCAACTTAGGTTGAGAATACCTAGATTCCACCTCATTAAACACCACAGACTCATACCTTACTGGCCTGACCCTCCCAGTCTTATCCTCCTGAGACAAAAAAGCACCAGCAGCAATATAACTTGAGTCCACTTCCAGATAAATCTTTCCAGCACTAACACCATAATCCAACTTGTGAAGAATAATATCTTCACCAACAACCTTTTGCAGCTTCCGAAAAGCCTCTTCACACTCCTCAGTCCATTCCCAATCTGCATCTATTCTGGTCAATCTCCTTAAAGGTGAAGCCAACAAAGAAAAATATTTAATGAAAATCCTGACATATACACATACACCCAAAAATCCTCTGACTTCAGTAGTATTTTTAGGCCTTGGCCATGCCTGAATTTTATTAATCTTCTTCTTGGCCATAATCCATCCCTCTTTACATACCACATGACCCAGAATTTCCAAGGCAGGAACACAACAACAGAATTTTGACCCTGAAATGGTCAAACCAGCCTCTTCAATCCTGAACAACACTCTCTCTAGAGTTGTTGCATATTCCCACACAAACCTCCTTATTCCAGGGTTCTCCAATAACACCTCATTACCATAATCAGTGGATGGTCCTTTAATTCCACCATCATCAATAAAAATACCAGCATGAGTAGGAACCTCATCCTGCAATATCCAAGCCATCTGTGCTTGATAAACTGCCACTGAATTAGTTGCTCCTTGAGGCAACCTAGTGAGCTGAAATCTTCCCAAAGGAGTCTCAAATATTGTGAGAGGCCTTGAATCCGTATGTAGTTCCCTTTCATCATAACCACCCATAATATCACCCAAACTATAACACACCCTTCCAGCAAAAGCTTCAACAAAATCCTCTGCACTTGGAGGCATACCAGCGTCCTTGATAGTGACTCTATTCAAGGCTCTAAGATCATGAACCACCCTCAACTTTCCATTCTGCTTCTTTACACAGAACACAGGACTTGAGTAACTGGATGTTGATTGTTCATATAACCCAGTCCTGACTCTTTCCCTAACAATCTCTACAAAATCCTCTCGAATAGCGGCTGGTATCGGAATAGGTTTGATTTGCCAAGGTTCATGACAAACAACAGGAATCAAGTAAGGTTCCCCATAAGAGTGCTTCAATACACCCCTTTCCTCCTCAACAAATGCCACCGCTTTTTCCCTTAGCACAATAACGTGCAACAACAACTTCTTTTCTTCCTCAGAAAACCACCCATCAGGACCAAAATTAACAACTTTCAATCTTTCCACGGTCACCCTAGCCGTCTCTACAAATTCTGGAGGATTCTTCACCAAAGGAGTACAGTACGGATCTCTTGACAAAGGAGGTCTCTTCAAAGGTGGATTCAAACCCACAGGCATAGTCTCATTGACAGGCCTAATCTTTTGCGCTACCTTCTTATACTTTGCCGCTCCACCTTCAACTTGAGGGATCTTCAGGAATTCTTCACCACCAGACCTGGAACAAAAACCAAGGGTTTCCCCATTGCTCACATGTGTGGCCAAGGTAATGTTTTTGAAAGGTGTAGAAGAAACCCTAGCGGTGCACAATTGTGAGGACCTACTTTTACACCCCAATCTCACCACTCCAAAACTTTTCCGCAATTCCACATCTTCATCCTCACTTCCAACTTCCAAATCTTCAAATCTTGATTCATCTTCTGAATCACATCTTCTAAAATTGTGCAGTTTATCCTCATGCTGGAGGTCCAAAAATCGATCTTGATGATCTTCTCTCTTCAAAATTTTCTGCAGTTTAACCTCATGCTGGAGGCCCAAAAATAGATCTTGACGATCTTCACAAAAATATTTTGCATCTTCTTTCTTCATTATCTTCAGATTTTTTTCTTGATTTTCTTGAATTATCTTGAAATTTTTATCTTCTTTTCTTGAGTTTTCTTCTGTCCTACAAAAATAACCAGGGGTTTCCCCAATGCTCACAGGTGTGGCCCAGGTAATGTTTTTGAAAGGTGTAGAAGAAACCCTAGCGGTGCACAATTGGGAGGACTTACTTTTAGACCCCAATCTCACCGCCCCAAAAATTTTCCGCATATCTTTCAATAAAGATATATAACCAATCTTCTTCTTTGAACTTGAATTAAAAATAATTAAGAATCTTGAGAGAGAACAGAGACTTGATAAAAAACTTGATGAATACTTGCAGAGAAGAGAAACATTAAAAAGAGAAAGTTGAAAATCCACTTGGTATATCTCCAAGGGAGCTGACCTACTACAACCTGGGATTTCCTCATCTCGGGGAGAGGTTTTAGCACTAGGGTGATCAGCCCTCATTACTCTAAAAAATAAAGACTCTCAATAGAGCCTGAACCGCACTCCAAAAAACCAGAGGCAGCACCCACTTCCTTCCTTCTCCTGCAGCAGTCCATGCACTGGCACATTGAAGATAAACCAGGCCTAGTCTCACAACCATCCTCTCCAGGGGATGATAACCTCATGTGAAGCCTACTTTCGTCTTCACCAGTCAACTCCAAACTGATTCCCAAGTCGAATTGATAACCAATTCTTTCCTGAAAATCCATCAAGAATGGCCCACCCAAAACTGCTTTTACATTACCTTTAGCAATGTAAAAATGAACCTTCCCTGAGGCTCCTCCAACATCTAACTTCACAAACTCTGAAGTTCCAACCAATTCAGTGACATGGCCACCGATCCCTCTCAAATTCCCACCAATACCAGTTTTGATGGGGAGGCCCATATGAGTTGCCTCAAACAAAGAAATCAGGTTTATCTGAGAACCTGAATCCACCAATGCCCTTGCCTCCCTGCCATTCAGAGTGACATTGACTTATCGCAGAGGAACAGAAAAATGAGTTTCCAACCCCTCACCAAACTTTTCAGCAGAATCACAAATGTATTCTACCTCACCAGAAGAAACCCTTCTCCTGGTCAACAACTTCTTTTGCCTATCAGCCAACCCTAGACTGATAGCATACAATTCCCCATAAGATAGGGAAACCTGACCCTGGTTCATCCTTTCCAGGACAGAGTCCATAACATTAACTTGACCAGACACTACTGGCCTCTCAAAGTGAGCTCTTTGCTTCACCACCTTGGTCCTAGAAGATTCTTGAGGACCAGCACCACCAACAGATTTACCATTAACAGGAACCAAACCAGATCCCTCACCAGAACCTCTGACTCCAAAAGGCTTTGGCAATGAAGCCAAAGGGACATCCTCCTGGGAGTCAGAATCCACCTCCATTGGCATTGGCTCACCATTCAGGTCCAATGCACCAAAACTAGGGGGGCCCATATCAGCCATACCCTTCTGCATCTTGTACAGCTCCTCTTTGCTGTACCTTTTCCTAGCTGCACTCAGCTTAGGATCACCCTTTGAAGCATTTGGCTTTGGTTGGGCCTGAGAACTGCTCTTAGGCCTACCCACCTTTCCTGCTTCCACATCATAAACACCAGCCAAGCATTCACCACTTGACTGTCCACCACAAGAATACAACTCCAAACCACCAAAGGAAGTAGAAAAAGAGACCTTATTGACCTCCTTCCCCTTTCCCTTGACGTCCTCATCTACCTTAACAGAAGACTTCCCCTGATCAGGAATCTCCTCAAACCTTGGCCTCCTTTGATTGAGACCACCCCTTCTCCTGACCAAATCAACAGGAGACTGCCCCTCACTGGGCTTCACAAAGGAACCGTCAGGGAACTTAAAAACCCTGCCATCAAACTCCTCTTTTCCTTCAGACACATCTCTGTTCAGTGCCCAACAATCATTGGACTTGTGCTTCCTCCTACCGCAATAAGAGCAAACCCAAGGATCACTCCTACCAGCCCTCCTTTCAAAATCTCTTGGCTGAGAAGGTGCCTTATTAAACTTCTTGGCCTCCTGAACAAAAATGTGCAGCTGCTTTGTAAGATCAGCCAACTGCTCCACCATTGGGTCCCTCTCCTGTTTGGGAACCTGCACCAAATTTTTTTCCTCCTTCTTCTCCCTAACTTCCTCTTCAGCCAAAGCCTCACTTACTTTGCTGACATACTTGGCACACCCCTCCTGATAGGTGTCCACAGCCAATAACTTTAAATGGGCCTCAACAGCCTCCTTCACCTTATCCAAGGCAGGCAACTTCTGATCCCCATTAGAAAGAGTTTTCATCAATTCCTTTCTTGACAACTCCTTCAACACATCCATCCTGACATCTCTAGCCAGGGCAGACCAAAAAACATCCTTGGCAGCATTTTCATGAGCCAGCTCCTCCACTTCCACCAAATATTCTACCACAGGATCAAACTGTAGCAGAAACTTCCTGTAACTATGTAAGTTACCAACACCACCATAAGATTTCCATTCACTGACAACCTTGTTCAGATCCACCATAGTGAACCTGACACCCCATCTATCCACCATTTCCCTATACCACAATTTTCAATCCCTCTTCTTGTAGCCAGACATGGCCACAATCTCCTTCTCCACTGACCTATCACCAATGAAGAAGATAATCTGCTTCACCATGTCCAGGTAGGAAGCACCATCCACTCCAGCAGCAGTTTCATACTTCTCTAGAAACCACTTGACATCCTCCCCATTAAACTTGGTACCATCCCAAGTTTTAATTCTCACACACTCCCTAACCATCACAGAAGGAGGATCATCCCCCCCACTGACAGTCACCACAGGAATAGAGGAACCAGAAGCCATTCCTCCAGTCCAAAACACCAAAAAGAGCCAACCAAAGAAAACAGAGATTCCAAAGAACTAGCAAGTTCTACCCCACGTTGGGCGCCAGAAATGTAGACAATCCTATAGTACTAGCTATAGGCCTTGACCAAGGGAGTTGGAGAAAAACCAGAGAGAAAATCCCCTGTCCCTTTAGAAAAATAGAGTGAGATTTACTTGCTAAAGTAAGTTGGTTCCTGTTTTGCTAAAGCCCCTTTTTAACACAATTGACTGCTTGATGAGCCAAGAAAGTAGTCACCAGATAGACTACCAGACCAAAGAACTGAAATGTAGAACAAAGTCCACACCAGAGACAGCAAAGATACTTGATGTAGGCTGCAAATCCACACCAGAGACAGCAATAATACTTGCTATAGCTTGAAAGACTATAACAGAGAAAACAGTTGCTAAAGTTAAGTTAAATGAAGAACTTACTTGCAACAAACACAGCCAATTGTGGCCAGAAAACAGTGAAAACTGAGTGAGGAACAAGGATATCCCCTCCGGATGGTTGTATGATGATTAAGGTTGCCCCAAACTGTCTTATTCACTATGTTCACACAGACCACTAACTAAGAGCCCATGCGCACCCACCAATCTGGCGCCTGTACCCGCCATATTGCATAAAAAACCCTCCTGGAGCGCTACCCAACCTCCTAAAACAGAGGCGGGCGGGCCGCCCGACGTCGGAGATGCCGCCTGAAGCGGCCCAGCCTCCCTGAAGCCAGAAAACCAATAAAAACCACTAATCTACTTAGAAAAATTAGCTACAACTACTAAAACCTTTAAAACACGGAATTTCACTATAACAACATTGAGACATGAAATATAGAGAAAAATTAGCTCTATCCAATGGTACTAAGCACTTAACCCTAAGAGTTAAGGTTAGCCCGTAAAACACGAAAAACAAAATTAAACAGCAATCTTTTATAAATGAAAAATGTGGAAATGACCCCTTAAAACTCAGAATATGAAAAATGTCTTCAAGACATAAAATATAGAGAAAAACCAGGGCTATCCAATGATAGTATCCACATACCCACAGACCCAATATCCACGGAATAAAATCAGAAAAATACCAAATTCCTTAACAGATGTCAATTAAGACATGCACAAACAGCGCCAAATCACAAAACAAAGGCCCCTGCCAATGTTGGAAGACCACATCGTTAGCAATCATTCACTAAGTAAACAAATTGTTAGCGATTCGATTACTTAATGAATGATTGTTACCAATCGTTCATTAACAAGGAGGGGGTAAGAGGGGGTTGGGACATATAAAGTAGGGTAAAGGGGGGGGATTTTGGGGGGAATTTCAAGACAATTAAGGAGGGGGGTTCAGGGGGTTTTTGAGGCAGGCAAGGAGAGAATGTGAGGGGACTTTTGAGGCAAGGAAGGAGGGATTTGTAAGGGGATTTCAAATAAATAAAGGAAAGGAAAAAGGGGAATATTTATGTGAGATAAAGAGGGGTTACCTACTTTTAAATAAATATACTAACAAATTTTTTTTTCTAAATTTGATTAATTTTTTAATTTTTTTGGCTGGCAGTATTATTGAAATAAAAAAAAATTTCTTTCTGTTAAGGACTGTCCCTCTTATTTACAAATCAAAAAAATGTTTTTAAATTAATTTTTAATTTTTCTAGTAAATAATTTTTCTGGTTTTTTTTTTATTTAAAAAATTTTTTGGTTTTTGATTTTGATTTTACTAATTTTTTTTTTTTTTCAGGATCTTGTGAGAAGGTTTTTAATAACCAATTTTCAGGTTCACTTTTATTTTTTTATTTTTGATTTAATTTTTACTGAAATTTTTTTTTTTGAATTAATTTAATTATTATTATTATTTTTAAAGGATTTTGCTTTTATTGTGTTTTTTAAAATTAAACCTCAGGTTTTTTTTTTGATAAATGTCACGGGACGACCTACGCACAAGGTCGAGGATGTTCCTGAAAGTGAGATGAGGGATTTAGAAACTTCTTTGAAGCACAGAGGAATGATTCGAGGAAGTGATTCAAAGGTCACTCTAAGTAAGAGCTACAGGTTCGAGGTATGTTTGAGAAGAATTATAAGATAGTTTCAAAGGTAATAGGAATTCTTAAGATCTCACAAAGGGTTGGAAACTCAATAATCAAAGGTTTAGGATTTATTGAGAAAATAAAAGAAAGATACAATAACAATGATTTAACTTAAAGATTTTACCACTATTAAATGTAAATAAGTTTTATAATTTAATTCTAAGGAATATCGAACCAAATACCCAACCCTTTTATATCCTTTATTCCTCCTCGTATTGACCTCCCTTTCATCACACCATTCCCATACCATTGACCATTACCAACATACACTTAATCCCTCTTCGCTAATATCCGTCCATGCTCAATTTACCCCTTTTAAATTAATTAACAAACTTTCAATGAAAACTACTACTGTACTATTACGTTGATCCTAGCGCTGTGCGTCGCTTATTGAAAATGAGACTAAGGCACCCTATTGAGAGATTGACTAATTTAGATTTAGAGTTTAGGCTAGCACAGTTAAATAGTAAGTACACAAAGGGGAATTGCTTTCTGCGCTTTGAGTATAGATTTAGAACTTGATATAATTGATTTAATGAGCTGCTTTTGCCTCGAGTGTCACGTGGCGCGTGACAGATGCCCGGGTATAAGAATCGCGAGCTCCGTTGAGCTTGAGCCATCTTCTCACACTAGTTTCCCCTTCCTCTATAATAATTTTTTTATTTATTTATTAATTTCCCTAGTATAATGAATTGTCCTACTCCCACACCTACGCCTCCACACCCTAAAGCGGATGGGGGAATGATTACGTGACAGTTTTCCCAAGCTTGCACGGCTTGTGAAAGTATGGAATACTTCTGTGTCGAAAGTACGGCGACTCGAGGCCCTTGCCAGAAATGCAAGTTTTGCCGTTGGCGACAAGTGGCATGCAATGCGTTGACAAAGAACGCAGAGATCGAACAACGGTTTACCAAGACCAAGTTTTGGGTGATCCCGAAAACAAAAGAGGTGGTTGAAGACATTTGGGATGTCTCGGTTGGAGACGAAAAATCGGTGGGGGAGAATGATAAGGAGCTCAACAACAAGATCAAAACCTGGGTAACCCAGGTCACGAGTTTGAAGCGGGGTGTTGAAGAAGAGGTTGACGAATTGGTGGAGGAAGATGAAGATGAAGTCCCTGTTCCAGGGCGGGCACCCAAGAAACGACGGGTGGTCATTGAAGACGACGAGGTAGAGGTGGCTACAAGGTTTTTCTTAGAACCTGACCCCATCTTCGAGGTAAGCTTTAGTTGTTGTTTTTTAGGAATGAGGTTACTGATGAGTTTTGTTTAGGCGTCGAATACCATTGAAGACCCAATTGGGGAGCCTGCGTCGCGTTTGCCAACTGAGGCAAACCCTCCGGTCACGGGTGGAATCGAAGAACCTGAGGACACGCTGGACCAGGTGTGGTCGAAGAAACCTCGTCAGGGTCGACAAGTAAGGTTTGCAGAAGAGTTGTGTGGGGAGGTCAATACAATTATTGACGCTGCTTCCTTCAACGTGGCAGAGGAACTCTTGGAGATTGGAGAGGTGGTTCCGGTAGGAGAGGAGGAGGTATTTGAGAAATGCAGGAAGGAGATAAGGGTAATTCTGGAGAAGATGAAAAGATTGGTTCGAGAAAAATTAAAAGAGAAAAATTTGAAATGAAAAGAAGAGATGTAAAGAAGTAGAAAAGTATAATTGTATTTTAGTTTTATTTTATTTTATTTTTTTATTATTGTAGGTGAATATTATTATTTTTTATAAGATTTGGGAGAGAGATAAAAAAAAACAAAAAAAAAATTTTGCTTTAGAATTTGAAAGAAGAAGTTTAAATAAGAAAGAAAGAAGTTATTTAATTGAAGGAAGTTTTTAAGGTTTTAAATGAAAAATTTATGTAAGAGAAGAGAGAAAGAAAAAAAAATGGTTGGTGATTGAGATGAGTTTGTTGAAATGAGAATTTAATGAAAGAAGAATTTGTTATTTGCAAAAAGTTGTTTATTGATTTTTTTTTAGGAATTTTTTAGTTGAAAAGAGAGGAAGAAGAAAAAAAAAACAGAATTTAGAATTTAAACAGAATTTGAAAAAGAAGAATCATTTGTTTGAAGAATTTTTATAGGGAGATTTAGAGGTTGAAGTTAAGTTTGAGGAAATGGTCGTGTCATACAAGATTTTGATGATTCGAAGGAAAGAAAGTTTTTAAAGAGAGAATAAATTTTTAGAAAAGAAATTTTTAAAGAGAATTTTAAATTTAAGAAAAGAATGTATTTAGAGAATTGAAAAAGAAAAGAGAAAGAAAATATTAAGGGAGATTTAAGAGTTTTTTATTTTATTTTATTATATATGTTTAATCTATTTATTTTATTTTATTTTATTTTATTTTATTTTATTTAATTTTAATTTTGATTTTACTTTTAGTTGGTTTTGGAGAAAATTTTATAGAAGGAGAAGAAAGAAAAAGAAGAGAGAAAAAAAAGAAAACAAGGCTAAGAAATTTAAGAGGTGTTTTAGATTTTTTACGAGAAAAAGAAAAAGAAAATTTAAAATAAAAGAAATTTTAAAGTTTTGGTTTTAAAGGATATTTCAAATGAAAAGATTTTAGGAGTTCAGGGGCGTTAGAAACATTGATGGCTGGTTCCCAGGATGTTTTGTCTGAGTCATTGAGGAAGCCTTCCCATTCCACGAGGTATTGAAGTTTCCCCTTGCGTATTCTTGAATCAAGGATATGACTTACTTCCCACTCTAGATGATCTTCTACTTCAACCGGTTCCGGAGGGGGTTGGTTCTTGCCCGGGTATATTTCTCGAGCCAGTTCCAGGAGAGATACATGGAAAACAGGGTGAATTGCCTGCCATTTAGGAGGTAACTTGAGTCGAAATGCAGTTTTAGAGACTTCAGAGTTGATTTTGAATGGTCCCAAGCGCTTTTCAGCCAGTTTCTTTGATGGTCGTGTTGTTCGAATGTTTCGTGCATCGAGCCATACTTTGTCGCCTGGTTTAAAGGAAGGAGCAGATTGTCGATGTTTGTCGGCCTGTTCCTTGTATCTTCGAATCGCTGATTCCAAATTTGTTTTAAGTTCTTCTTGGAGTCGTGATATTGTTCGAAGATAATGTTCTGCAGGATGATTAGTTCCTACATGGATTGAGTTGAATCGAGGATGTCGTCCATAAATGGTTTCGAAGGGAGATTGTCGTGTCGAAGAATGAGTCGAGTTATTATAAGCAAGTTCGGCCAATGGTAACCATGTGGTCCAATCGTCTTGTTGGTAACTGACATACATTCAAAGATATTGTTTGAGGATTTGGTTAACTCTTTCTGTTTGACCATCAGTTTCAGGATGATAGGCTGTGGAGAGGTTCCTCGTGATATTGAGTTGTCGACACAGTTGGGTCCAGAATGTGGATACAAACAATGAGCCTCTATCTGAAATAATATCATTTGGTAAGCCGTGTTTGGAGAATACATATTCTAGAAACAATTTTGACAAATCTTCTGCTGTAGCAGTAGTAGTGGTTTTAATGAAAATAGACATTTTTGAAAATCTATCTACTATTACTAATATAGCATCAAAATCATTAGAAAAAGGAAGTTGAGAAATGAAATCCATCGATAAAGATTCCCAAGTTTTAGAGGGGATAGGAAGTGTTTGAAGCAACCCATGCTTCCGGTGACGGGGAGCCTTAATCTTATTACATTTGTAACAAGCTTTTATATAGGCCTTGATTTCCCTGGTCATACCTGACCAGAAGAAATCCCTCGCTATTAACTGGTAGGTTTTATCAACCCCAAAATGACCAGCTAATGGAGAATCATGTCGACTGTTGAAAATCCATAATTTTATCTCATTGTTGTTGGGTATGACTACTCTACCTTTGAAGACTAATAGACCTGATTCAATACTAAATCTTTTGGCCCCTTGCTTCAAGAGTATTTTGTCTTTTAACCCTAAACAATATTCATCCTTCGACTGAGCTTCGAGGATGTTGGATAGTGGATTTCCAAAAGATTGAATTGTCATCGAATTAAGTTGATGAGTCGTTAACATTGATTCATTGAAGATTGATTGCACATTTGCTGGGTTCTTGTCAGCAAATGCGTCCCCCGCTGTGGGTAAATGTTGTCCTGACGTGACAAGATATCTGTGACAATGCAGTTTTTACCTGGGCGATAGGAAATAGAGAAGGAAAATTCAGACAAAAATTCAGCCCACCTGGCTTGACGCCTGGTTAACACTTTGGAAGACATGAAGTATTTCAAAGCATTATGGTCTGTTAAAATTTGAAAAGGACTATCTAGGCTGAGAAGAAAAGAACTCCATTTTTTAAGACAATGGATATTAGCTAAAAGCTCTTTGTCATGAATTTCATAATTTAATTCTGTGGCTATGAGTTTGTGTGACTCAAAAGCAACAGGATGAAACAAATTTGTTTCAGGATTTAATTGGGAGATGACCCCTGCAATAGCATAATCGCTCGCATCTGTCTCTACTATTGTTGAAGCAGAAGGATCAAAATGTCAAAGAATTGGGGCTGTGGTGAACACCGTTTTTAGTGCCTTGAATTCCTTTTGTGCTGTAGAAGTAAAAACAAAAGGAATGTCTTTTCTAAGAAGAGAAGTAAGATTGGAAATAGTTTTAGAGTAATCTTTAATAAATCTTCTATAGAAGTTTGCAAAACCCAAAAATCCTTGGAGCGATTTAATGTTTTTGGGCTCAGGCCATTCCAGGATTTTCTGGACTTTTTTTTCATCCATGACTAAACCGTCAGTGGACAACGTAAAACCCAAAAAATCAATTGATTTGAGGTGGAATTCACATTTATTATGCTTGGCATAGAGACCATGATCTCGAAGA
Organism: Hemileia vastatrix; assembly: GCA_030280995.1. Taxonomy (NCBI): domain Eukaryota; kingdom Fungi; phylum Basidiomycota; class Pucciniomycetes; order Pucciniales; family Zaghouaniaceae; genus Hemileia; species Hemileia vastatrix. Next base: position 13,619,816 of record JASXTE010000004.1, on the reverse strand, counting down.
CAATTTAGGACCTGTCGAACATGATGAATATGTTCATCCAGTGTCTTCGAGAAAATTAAAATATCATCTAAATAGACGACAACAAATTGTTCCACAACATCTTGGAAGATGTCATTAACAAAAGTTTGAAAAGTTGAAGGTGCGTTACATAATCCAAAAGGCATAACTAAATATTCAAAACTACCAAATCTAGTGTACATTGCAGTCAGTGGTTCATGACCTTCTGCAATGCGAATCAGATTGTAAGCGCCTCTAAGATCAATTTTAGAAAAGAAATTAGCACCATTGAAAAGGGTAAGAAGTAATGACATAGGAGGAACAGGATATGCATTCTTCTTAGTGACTGTGTTGAGCTTTCTATAGTCAACACACAACCTAAGACTACTATCCTTCTTTTTTACAAAGAGGACAGGGGAGCTGGTTGGAGATTTACTGGCTCTGATGAAACCTTTGGCTACATTCTCTGCAATGTAGTCTCGAAGAACTTGAGATTCATCCTTTGACAAAGAATAGACAGGACCTGCCGGAGGTACTGGGCCTATTAACTCTATTTGATGGTCGTAGGGTCGATGAGGTGGTAACTTATCGGCCTTGCGGATTGAGAAAACATCGAGGAATTTGTGGTAGACTTCTTGTAGATTTGATTTAATGGCTTCAACGTTGATTTGGTCGTCCTCTTCATCTTTGAGAGAATCTGTCGAGGGGATACCTGTATTGAGAGAGCAGAATTCGATTACTTCGAGGCAATTTAAATCCTCTTTGAGTGAAGTCATCGAGGTAGAAGGGTTAGCCAATTGCTCATTTAGAGAAAGATCAGATGCTTGCAAGTCATCTGGCAGAGATTTGTCCTCTAGCAGGACATTGTCAGGCGGGTTGTTTAACTCCCTATTAACCTGCATTGAAGAATCAGAAATATACTTAGAGCGTGGGGTGATCAATCCCTTAGTCCAATCAATTTCAGGATTTGAATGCTTTAAAAAGTCATGGCCAAGAATGGTATCGTCCATCCTTGGGGCGTCCAAGACTGATAATTCCCACTCGAAGGGGGGAAAGTTCGGAAAGTTGAAAACCCATAAAACTTTCTTACTTACCCAATATTTGGGTTCCTCTGATTCAACCAAATAGATTGGATTTCAATCGACATCTGTAAATGTTAGTTGAAGCTTCTCGGCAAAAGATAAACTAACAAAAGAAATTGAAGCTCCAGAGTCTATAAGAAAACTGAAGGGGGTATCCTCCTTGAAAAGAATGAATCTCAAGCGGTTTAAGGCAACTCCAGTCCTTAAGACATGGAGGTTCTGTGCACTGGGAGAGATAAGATAGTTTGCTTTGCACACAAGTAAACTATCTACTAGTTTTTTGACTTCAAAATAGTACCTTCTCTTTCCTTAAACTTTACACAATCTTCCAGCTTGTGCTTACCCCCACAATACATACATAACCCATTATCTGCTCGTCTCTTCCTCTCAGCTTCTTTAAGTTCCCCTTTAGGATCCAGTACTTTGCTGATATCGCCTGGGGTCAAGCCTTTTGGTCGAGGTTTATCCTTTCCCTTATTGGGTTTGGTATGAGTCGAGGAGGATTGATTTGGTCATGGGTGTGAAGAAGATCCCGATTTAAAATTTTGGCCTTGAGATTTGTTGGCATATCGACGATGTTGAAGTTGTCCTTGATAAACGCCATCAAGTTCGAGTGTTTGATCCATTAAATCCGTTAAAGTAGTCATCTTCTGACCGTGAAATTTTAATTGATCCAGAATCCTCAAAGGAAGTCCTTTCTTGAAAGGATACTTAAGGGCAGCATCATTCCAACCTACTCGAGTTTGAAGTGCTCTGAAGTTCGAGATATATTCAGAGGCTTCACCATTATCACTCATGCGAAGAAAATCAAGTTCAATTTCTGCGTTGTCAGTTTCATTAGGGTCCCCAAACAACGTAAAAAGTTGGTCTTCAAATTTTTCCCAATTATTGATAAGTAAGTGGGTTTCTGTTGAAGAAAGCATGAGTAGATAAGGTTCGAACCATCTTGCTGCTTTCCCGGCTAGGAATGAAGAAGCGTAAACAACCTTTGATCGGTCGCTGTTAAAGGTTCGAGGGTCATTATTGAACAGTAGCTTGCAGGTTTGCAAGAAGGGTCGCAATCTGTCGGGGTGATCTCCGTCGAATTTTTCAGGAGATTTCATAGAAGGAGTTTTGAACTTAGATCCCTCTGAAGACGTTGGATTTGAAAGGGTTTTCATGAAAGTCTCATGAAATCTTCCAGAGAGTTAGATGGTCCAGGTTCTGAGGATTGACCAGAAGGGTGATTGGCTGGGGCGGATGGTGCCTCATGCATTGTATCCTCTCCTTCTTCTTCATCACTAGAATCCTCAAAATCTTGTGGGATGTCTTCTACAGATTGAACTGAATGTTGCCGTTCCCTAAGGTCGAGTGGTTCCAAAGAGTGAGTGCGGGAAACAGACCTTGTGGCTGTTGGCCTGCCCCTAGCGTGAGCTCTAGTAGTAGCACCCGTAGGAGGAGTGCGTTGAAAAGGTGCCATTTTAAAACTTTAAAAACACCTAAAAGGACGTAGTAGTGCAAAGAATGAGAACTACGGAGAATTAAATTATATTGTCACCAGAATACCTACGCACAAGGTCGAGGATGTTCCTGAAAGTGAGATGAGGGATTTAGAAACTTCTTTGAAGCACAGAGGAATGATTCGAGGAAGTGATTCAAAGGTCACTCTAAGTAAGAGCTACAGGTTAGAGGTATGTTCGAGAAGAATTATAAGATAGTTTCAAAGGTAATAGGAATTCTTAAGATCTCACGAAGGGTTGGAAACTCAATAATCAAAGGTTTAGGATTTAGAAATGATTTATTGAGAAAATAAAAGAAAGATACAATAACAATGATTTAACTTAAAGATTTTACCACTATTAAATGTAAATATGTTTTATAATTTAATTCTAAGGAATATCGAACCAAATACCCAACCCTTATATATCCTTTATTCCTCCTCGCATTGACCTCCCTTTCATCACACCATTCCCATACCATTGACCATTACTAACATACACTTAATCCCTCTTTGCTAATATCCGTCCATGCTCAATTTACCCCTTTTAAATTAATTAACAAACTTTCAATGAAAACTACTACTGTACTATTACGTTGATCCTAGCGCTGTGCGTCGCTTATTGAAAATGAGACTAAGGCACCCTATTGAGAGATTGACTAATTTAGATTTAGAGTTTAGACTAGCGCAGTTAAATAGTAAGTACACAAAGGGGAATTGCTTTCTGCGCTTTGAGTATAGATTTAGAACTCGATATTATTGATTTAATGAGCTGCTTTTGCCTCAAGTGTCACGTGGCGCGTGACAATAAATTATTTTTTTGGAAAATTTTTTACTGATTTTTTGGTTTTTTTTTCCATTTTATTTTTCAAATAAAAAAACAGCTTTTTTTATCATTAGGTGAGAATTTTTTTTAAAAAAAAATTGAGTTGAAATTTTATTGACAATTAAATTTTTTTTCAGATCAAAAAAATGTCTTCTTCTTCAGATTCACCCCTTACTTCTCTCTTTTCTTCATCTTTATCATCTCTATCATCTTCTTCAAAATCAACTTCCATACAATCATCTTCTAAATCATCAAAAAAAAATAATGATAATCAGTCTCATAAGAAGAAAAGATATCTGAAAAAAAAATTCATCATCTAAATCATCAAAAAAAATTAAAGATAATCAGTCTCATCAGAAGAAAAGATATCTGAAAAAAAAATTCTCTGTGAAAGTCATTTTTGTCATATCCCAAACATTTTTTTTCATAAAACTAAAGTAGATAAAAATATCAATATCTGAAAAAATTACCAGAGGATATCAAATATCTAACCGAGATTTGGAGATGATTGAGTTGTTGCAGTTATCAGTAATTCTTATAAGGTCAATTCATATTGGAAGTTCATTCATTTGATGGTGTAAAAGATGAAACTTTTAATCAACTATCGGATCTTATCATAACTCTTTATCAAATGTCTTTGGTTCAATTACCTATAAGGAATACAAATTTGTTGGGCGGTATCATGATTGGATTTGGTTGGTGACCAGGTTTTGTTAAAGGATATTCTCTTGGTATGTCTAATAATTTTTTTTCCATTCTTAATACCATTTCACTTATTTGATTTATATAGGCATATATTCGTTGGTCAAGAATATCACTAAAGCTCAAAAAGATGAAGATTTACACTTATGGGACACTCTACCTTCCTTTAACTCTTTTCTTGCTTTTCGACTCAAAAAGCTCTGTAATAAAGCATTTGAAAAAAATCATGAACTAGCAACTAAAGTTGGAATACCGAATTGGTGTGACTCCAAATGGGAAGATATCAGCCACAAATATCTTTTATTTTCTAATGTTATTATCACTCATTCTGGATTCCACAATAGGATTCATATCGGTAGGAATGATGCCAATTTTCTTACTTTTGGTATATTCTCATATATCAATCCAATAACTGGCCACCCAATACCATATCCAGCTAAAATCAAAGGACATGGTTTAAATTTTCCAGACCACTGATGCATTATTGATTTTGGTTTGGTAAATGGTATCATCAAAACTATTTGGAATTCTTCTAAGGATAATCATCAAACGACCAAAGCTCCTCCTGGTTTGGAATCCTGTCAAGATTTCACACATTTTGGTTGCTCATTTCAAATAAGTCATAAGTTGATTCAAAGAATCAATAAGGGAAAGAAAGAAGGTAAAGTTATTCGATTTAAAAAAACTTTATCTAGATCCAAAAAGTATGTGAATTAAAGTTGTCATCAAAAATTTTATATTTTTTCATAAATTTTTAATAAATATTTTTTATATATCAATTTTCTCAAGTAATGTAATGAGCCAATGACCTTTGGTTTTATAAAAGGTAATCATGATAACATTTATTTGTTTCATGGGGTTCCTCTTGCCTATACCTGTGGAAAGTCCCAAACTTTTGTTTCTCGACTTGGTCTGCATTTTGGCTTGAGGAATTGTCATTACTTTAAACTAGGGAAATTTATATATATTAGATATTTATTTAATAATTTATGTAATAATATTAAATTTATATGACTTCCACCCCTTACTTCAATAAAATGCGGGGGGGGTATTGCCAAATTTTCAAATCTGACATGTGAAATTGATGACTTAGAAAAATTTTGGTGATACCCACCCCTTGCTTCAATAAAATGCAGAGGAGAGTATTGCAATTACTTTAAAACAGATATAGAATTTTTTTGACTAGTAAATATTTTGGTGAAATTTTTTTGGTGATACCCGTCCCTTACTTCAATAAAATCCATGGGGGGTTTTACCAAAATCTCTTATAAGACTTGTGAAATTCTTAACATGTAAGAATTTTTGGGATACCGGTAAAATGCAGGGGGTAGTAAAGCCAAATTTTCATATAAGATTTTCAAGATTCATGACATGAAAGAATTTTTGTGATACTCACCCCTTACTTCAAAAAATTCCAGGGGTGGGGGATTGTCAAATTCTCAAATGAGACTTGAAAATTATATTTAAAAAAAGAATATTAAACATTAAAAGACAAAATTTCAAGAAATACAGAAAATAATTGTAAAATTTATGTACAAATAAATATGAACACATGAAGTGTGAAAGAAATAAAAGAAACTAGTCAACAAAAAATTTCATTAAATGTTCTATTTCTTCAACAGATTTGTTTGCTTTAATGCATTCAATCAAGAAATCTTTCTTTTTAGAACTTTCTTGAAGATCATGCTTATACTTCATCTGTTCCATTAAGTTTTGATGCTCAATTTTTTTTTCCTCTTTTTTGGATTTTTCAATTCTAAGAGTCAACTCGAACTTCTTCTCCTCCAAATCTTGGACCCAATCATCCTTACGTAAGAGAGCTCATACTTCCTCTCTTCCAAATCTTGTACTCTGTCATCCCTCCTTAAAGAGAGCTTGTATTTCTTCTTTTCAAAGCTTAGAGTCTCTTTAGAAATTTCCACTTGTTCTAGAGTGAGAATAAAAATTAACATAAAGTAGAAGAAAAGCAGAGTAAAGTAATAAGAGGTATGATATCACTTACCAACATCACGTTTCTCTAAAAACTGTTCCATCGAAGAAAAAGGTGTTTGTGATGAAGTATCACTTTTTTGTCTTCTTTGGGAGTGGAAATTTAGACTACTTGAAGCCCTTCGCTTTTTGTTCAACGTCGCATTTTCCTCCTCATCATTGTCACTAGCTTCAGACTCAGTTGATTGAGGATCCTGGGTTTGTTCATCAGCCTTTTAAGAAATAAGAAAAAGATAAGTAAATAAAAAATAGAAAAGATAAGATAAAAGAAAAAAAAACAGACCTGAGTTAGATTTGGTTGGGTTAAATCACCTATAGGATCTACAGAAAAGCTATCTAGATATCTCTCATTCAAATGAGGGGAGGCTTGAGTGGAGGAAGAGGATGGGAAAAGATTTGCTTCAACATCATGTTCGGAGATAGGATCTTCACCATCCAACATGTTTACAGGATTAACATCAGCTCGCTCTCCAAAAATTGCATCCATCTCTTTAAAGTAAGGACATAAAGAATCAAGTTTATCATCTATGGATTTAATGGCCTTAGTTATATCGTTGTTGGTAACCCCAAAACCAGTGGAAGATGAAAGAGCCTTTGCCTTCTTGTATTTTGCTTGGTAATGCTTGAAGCGTTCAGACATCTGTTTAGGCAAAAGATCAATCCTTCCCTTGGTCTTGTTCCATAATTCATTTGCCATTAGAAGATAGCCATTAACTTTTGATGCAGGGGGCCGTCCTACTTTAGTGGCATACTCAGTACCAAAACAAGAATCATAGTTAGCTTTGGATTTCAGCCAGTTGATAAGAATGAGATGGTAATCTTTTTTTAATTGAACGGTCTTTGATTTATTGGCTGAGCGGGGGAAAGAGGAAGTAGTGGGAATTGAAGAACAACTGGGTGATGGCTGCCTTTGAGAAGATCTAGGATGACGAGGCATGTTATTATAAATGAAGATGAAAAGGAGCAGAAACAAGCAGATGAGATAGCAAGATGAAAAGGAGCAGAATCAAATAGATGAAATGGGGAGAAATTCTGAGCGGATAGAATGAACAGGATGGGATGAGAATGGAAGTGCACAGCAAGGTAGAAGGCATATCCAGGGAGTAGTCCAAGATGTGGTTATGACAGAAGGTTGTCCAAGATGTGGTTTTGAAAAATTGAGTAAAAAAATGTCGGATAAGAGGTGAACATTGACACATAAAGTGTCTAATAACCCAATTATTAGCAAAAATAATTGCGGAAGATAATTGGGGTATAAGGATTTTTATCCGCAATTAATTTAATTGCGGATCCCTGAACATTGATACCCCCTATTGGGTATATCTTACTTGCTACGAAGTGTAATTCAGGATATGATAACTGATAATATTCCCCCACCATTTTTTACTTCTCCCCTCAATCCATTTCACCACCAAGTATCTGATTAAGTTTGCACCCTAGAGGTTTCTCGGATTTAAGCAAAGACTTTGCAATGCACATGTGGCTGCATTTTCACAATACTTTAAATTTTGTGGCGGATAGAGACATTCCAACTGATTACTGGAATATGTCCTGAGAGAGCTCAACTCAACAAGAGGTTTTATGATTGCAGTCACAAACCTTTTTTTCATATCGGCTTCCGATATGAATGTTGCTAAAGCTGTGCTTCATTTATCAAGTTTTTCTGGCATGATTTATATTTGTTGTGTAATCTACTGTTTCTAATGAGATAAATTGAGGCCATGCACGTTGGTGGTTGCATAGTACAATACTTGGAAAACGCATTGTGGTCTAAGTGTTAGGAAAAAAAAAGATTCGTTCTGGGCGGCAATATATATATATATATTTTTTTTTTTGGCGAGTTGAATATGTTGTAAATTTTCTTCTTGGGTTGTTATGAAGACTTCATTTCCCCAAACCTCCTTTTGTGTAGCCCTTTGTATTGTGTTTTGTCTAGACCGTCGACTCTCCATGTATTCTATAGAGTCACGAGAAAACTTTTGTTGCCTAATAATATAGCAAAAACTGAAATAACGGCCAATCCTCGGTAAGTACATGCAAAAAACTAGGTTTGGCAGTGAGAAATAGAATTTCAAGAAGAAGATGGAAGAGTTTTTTTTAAAACGCAATTCAATGGTAGTTGAAATGATCAGAATCTTTCCAAACCTAACCATACGGTGGCAAGATTGAGGCGCTTTTCTTTAATCTCAGCCTTACACAAATTCACTTGCCGATTACGTTTACCTGAATAAAAAATATACTATTGTAAACGAGGGCACAGGGCTTGTAGAGAGAACTAAGATTTGAGGTGTAGTAGTGCCTATGGATTGTCTATATAATGCGCTGAGGTTTTCGCCACTTATTTCTCCAACACTATCTAGTCTTGGATCTAGTTGTTTGCTCTACATCTCATCCTATCGTATATATCTCTTACTTAGCTTTTTGTCAACTTGTTCACATTCTCCTCTAATCGCCCACCTATATTTTCTGATACCCCATTTCCACTCTATCTATTTGCCGTGATACTTATTTAAAACTATTTTTTTATTATCATGTCTTATTGCGCTTCCCAATATCATTTTAAGCGCCGTCTCTCTGTCTCTTCTGATGAGCTATCTCAATCATCTACTCCTTACCGTTCGCCTGAGCCCCAAACCAAACGTCAGAGACGCTGCTCTGCCTCTCCTCCACTTACAGCCGCTTTAGGCCACTCTGAAACTTCTTCATTTTTTACTAATGCTGTCCCAGTCTCCTCCTGCAAGGAAACTACTTCTCCTCGTAAAATAATTAACTTACCTTCAGCCCCCTCCATGCGGATCGTCCCACCGCATTCAAAATCATCTACTCCCAACGTCCCAATTATATCCTCATTTACAAACTTTTTTGTCAGAGGCACTTCCAAGCAGACTACTACTCATAAAATAACAAGTTTACCTTTAGCACCCTCCACGCGTATCGACCCACCGCTTTCGAAATCATTCACTCCCAATGTCCCGATTATATCTTCATTTACTAATTTTATTGTGGGTGGCAAAAGATCTCATCCGTCTTCATATGAGGAAAATTCCGAAAATGAGAATCTTTACGCTGAGAGAAAAGCGCGCGCAACTCCTATGGCAAGTTCTGCCATCTCTCGGAAAACAAAACGCGCTAAGGGTTTGAATCCTAAAGTTAAAAATCCTGAATTCAAACCAGATGCGGAGGGAAGATGTTCTTATGAGGTCAGAGCTAAAGAAACGTGCAGAAGGAATATGTCAAGCTCTTTAGATAGCTCCTTGCAAGAAAACCTTCCGACTCTTGCTCTACTTGACACACGAAGATTGTCAGCTGAAAAAGGCTTAAAGGCAAAAAAGCGAGGAAACGCCTGTTATAATTTGGGGGAGTACTGTGTAAGTCATTTGTTTTAATTTTCATTATTTCCTTTCGTTAGTGTAAAGTGATTATCAACCTCGATAGTAACGTAATTTTGAATTATCATGTATTTTAGGAGGCGATTGATGCCTACACTGAAGCCTACGAGTTCTACTCTAAAGCTGGCGGAATACATGATCCTCTTTTGGCCGGCTCTTGCATCTCTCTAGGTAACAGGGCAGCCGCCTATATGACGCTAGGTTTACACGACAATGCAATAGCGGATTTGAGACAGGCCTGCCAACTTAGCGCGAGCAGCAACATTCCCGACGATTATAAACTCGCAGCTCAAAAACGTGTTCTGCGGTTATTAAAGTGCTTCCTTTCTGCTTTGGATGTTGCCGAGGCACCACACTATTTCAATATGTTGCGCATGCCTTTTAATGAATTGGAAATCGATCCAAGTGATCCCAGGTTCCCGCAATTACTCCAATTAGAGTCTTTGATTAGTGTGGTGAGAGAGACAACTGCCCGTGTTCAAGAGGCGAGAGCACGAGAGAATTGGTCGGAGGTTATTGAGATCATCAAATCGTTCCTTGATAGATCCAGAACATGGGGCTTTAGGTGGTGTCGAGGTGATTTTTGCCTGCCTTTGCGTTGGGCTCTGTGGAGGGCCGAAGGAGAAATTATGGGAGGTCTCATAGATGAAGCTCAGGATACGGTAAAGTAAGTATCTTAATTGATCTGATACTGCCATTGCCAAACTGATTTCTCTGTCGTTCTAGAGCCATTATTTTAACTCATGGCGAATCAATCCCAGAGGTTTTATATCTGAAAGGACTGATTAGCTATGGAGAACTGGATTTTAGTAAAGCTAGCCAGTACCTGAAAATGGCCGATAAGAATCCAGGCCTGTTGGTTGATAGATCCATCATTAAGTGAGTCACTTCAATAATATGCTTCTTGTGTTTTCCTTCTGACTTTCAATTATATAATTTATAAAATTATTTTTAGATATGTTTGCTTTCGTATCGCACTTCTTTCCTCTTATTTCGAGATTATTAATCAAAAGATTGATGAATCGACTCGGGAGTCTATAGCTAGTGCATGTGAGGCTGTTTGGAAGGCGGGCTTAAAGTATCCACTGGACAAATTGCATCGCAAGTATGTGGCAACTATCGGCGCTGAGGTTGCTTACCAGGTGTGTGATTATCGTGATAAAATGTTTCTTGCTATTTGGGCCTCATTATGGATTTATCCTATATAGAATTATCACTCAAAGGGGTCATCCTCGTACCTTGATGAGGTATTGAGGCTTGTAAAAAGGTCACTCTTTCCCGAGACCAATTTCATATACGATCGAGTTGGCCTTGAAAGTACTCATCGTAGGATGAGACCCTTGATCATCCAATCATTGTATCTGCGTGCTCAGGCTAAATGCCACAGTAACCATCCAATAACATATCACCAAGGTTTTATAGACTACGAGCAGTTGACTATCTTGCTCAGGTTTGGATGGGAGCATAGTCAAATCAAATTGGCCGAAGTTAGAGTTCAATACCAAAACACTCTTCGGAAGTTCAATTTGGGGGCAGACGATGAATGGATTTCAACTGGCAGTGCTAAGAATATTTCTGGCTCTTCATTCAGAGAGTTTTCAAGTGACCCCAAAGGGTTTTACAAAGTTTGTTGATCAATATAGCAATAAACCACCCAAAAAATAAACTGATAGGTGTTAATTATTTGACTTTGCAGCTTCTAGAGATCCCATCCACTGCAACTCCGTCCGAAATAAAAGCAGCCTATCGAAAATGCAGTCTGAAGTTCCACCCTGACAAAGGTGGAGACACTCATAAGTTTCAATCGGTTTGTTTCTATCATCTGTTTGCTTTTCTGGTCAATGTGGTTCTGATTTCGTTTCTCTATTTAGATCAATGAGGCTTACTACGTTTTGATAGACCCTTCAAAAAGGGCCAATTATGACAATGGATGGCGTTGGTAATTTGCCAAGCCCCAGAATATTGTAAATTAGTTCTTTTTCTTATTCATACTTTTGGTCTCATATTGTGTCATGATTTCTGTTGTATTTGTATTTCTTTTATTCTTTGGATGTGTTTTTTCCTTAATTTCATTTTCTCATTTCGTTGTTTCACGTGTAAATTTTTTGGATCTGTATTTTCCTTTTCTCTTTTCGTTGCTTCACGTGTTGTACTTTGGTACTGAATAATTATCAAAAACCTTTCTCTTGCTTGCCTCCTAATATCCTCCAGAATTTTACTGGTGTCTGAGATATTCTGTTCTTGACTTGCCAGTTTTTTTGTACGAAAGATCTTTGCCACAGCCATAAAAATATCAAAGTCGATTTTGTATATTTCTACAAGAAGTCGATGAAAAAAATATCAGCTTTTAATCAATAACATCTCATCAAGGCGAAATTTCCAATAAAAATGATGATAAAAAATCACTCTTATATCTGTATCAAATATTAAATAAAGTTTTTAGGAATTATTTGTAATTTATAAAACATCAAAATATAAATATTAACAGCCAAACGAAAAAAAGAAAAAATCTTGAACCCTTGAAATAGGAAAACTCACACACCTAGCACCATATTTCTATTTCAAGCTGCGAAGCATGATAGCTGTCGCAACCCAACTGATCGACAAATGATAGAAGTCAATTTCTCATGTCAGTGAACTGAGAAGTAATACGTGGACGAATGATGAGAATGGAGAGTAGACAAGGGAGGACATCTTAGAGACAAATAAAGAAGAAAGACAAGACTAAAAGCAAAGATAAGAATGAGTCAAAAGTTAATGAAAATAAGATAAAATAAAAAGGAGAAAGAGTATGAATGCGTAATCTGGATCAGAATCGGCATCTGTATATATGCTGCTAGTAATCTATAATATGTGTATAGTAATCAGATCTATAACACGCTAGAAGATGTGGGAATAAAATATGAACTAGGGAGACTTAAGGAAAAATATATGGTTTTACAGACGAGTAATTTTAAGTAAAAGACAAAGAGCATCCGCAGCCGTTTCAGCAAATATTCAGTAAATACAGCTATTTGGGAAAAGCTTAATGCGTTTTTGCCTTCCATTCCCCGCCAAAAACATGAGTTTAAGCCGCTTTTGGCGGAGGATGAGGGGCGAAAAAAGAGCAAGGTTTTCCCAAATAGCTGTATATGCATTTTACTGGCGCTATTTGTTACTTAATTGCAATATTCATCAGCCGTATGCAAATTCTTTAACTAAACATGCGTTAAAAAAATATTCATCAATCATGTAACTCATTCGATAACTACTTGCACACATCCATTTCACACTTCAACTCATACAAACACATCTCCAATAACATGACACACCAATTCATGCTCATTATAGATGAACTAAAATCTATTGAAGAAGAGAAATCATATTTAGAGAACTTTTAGAGTCAATGAATTCAAGTAATAAAGCCCACAAAAAAATATTTATTAATTGCAATCACATCGATGGACATCACCAGCTGATGAAAGACTACTGTAATACAAATAGTATCTACACCTCAATCATGTTTCACCGCCATTTTCGCATTGGTAAAACTCTATTTCTTTAAAATTCTAACAATATATAGCTACATAATGTGTATATTGGACACAGAGGACTTGTCACCAGATGACCTACACACAAGGTTGAGGGTGTTCCTGGAAGTGAGATGGAGGGAGGAGTTTATAAACTTCTTTGAGGCACAGAGGAAATGTTCAAGGAAGTGATTCGAAGATGACTCAAAGGAAGAGCTACTGCTTTGAGATATGTTCGAGAAGAATTTTAATATAATTTAAGGGTGATATTAATATTCTTAAGATCTCACAAAGGGTTGGAAACTCAATAATCAAAGATTTAGGATTGAGAAATGATTACTGAGAAAATAAGGAAAGATACAATAATAATGATTTAACCTGGGGCTTTACCACTATTTACTATATATATGTTTTTTATAATTTAATTCTAAAGAATGTCAAACCAAAGCCCAACCCCTTTTATATCCTTTACTCCTCCTTGCATTGACCTCATACCCATCCACTATTCCGCACACCAAAGACCATTAAAAAATACACCCGTTACACCTGGACTCTCCTCACTAACATCCGTCAACCCTTTAACCCTCCACTAACCATTCCGTCCATGCTCACTACCCCTTTTAATAATCCACAGATACTTAATAAACCTTTTAGCGGACTATTACATTGACTATTGCGCTGTGCGTCGCTTATTGAGGAAAAGACTAACACACACTATTGAGAGATTGACTAATTTAGATTTAGAGTTTAGACTAGCGCGGTGGAATAGTGAGTACACAAAGGAAAGTTGCAGTTGCTATGTAGCATTGCTTTCTACGCTTTGAGTATGGATTTAGACCTCTGTATTATAGATTTAATGAGCTGCTTTTGCCTCAAGTGTCACGTGGCGCATGACAGATGCCCTGGTATAAAAACGTGAGCTCCATTGAGCATGAGACATACTTCCCACACTACTTTCCCTCCCTTCTTACTTTAGTTACTTTATAATTTATTATGTTGAATTGTCCTACTTCAACTCCCACGCCTCCACACCCTAAAGCGGATGGTGGAATCATTACCCAGCAGTCTTCCCAAGCCTGCACGGCCTGCAAGTCAATGGAATACTTCTGCGTTGAAAGCATGGCGACATGAGGTCCTTGCCAGAAATGCGAGTTTTGCTGCTGGAGACGGGTGGCGTGTGATGCCTTGTCTAAAAATGCAGACATCGAGCATTGATTTTCAAAAACAAAATATTGGGTAATACCAAAAACCAAAGAGGTGGTCAAAGATATTTGGGATGTATCAATTGGGAATGATCAGTCAGTGGGAGAGACTGAGGAGGAAGTTGAAGATACCGTAGCAGGCTGGGTAACCCATGCCACAAGTAAGAACCAAGGGGTTGAAGAACAGGTAGATGAATTAGTTGAAGAGGATGAGGATGAAGTCTCCATTTCGAGAAGGATGCCAAAGAAGTGGCGGGAGGTCATTGAGGATGACAAAGAGGAGAAAGAAGTGGCGGTTGAAGTCACCCCAAAATTATTCTTAGAAGCTGACCCATTATTCGATGTAAGTCTGTTCTTCTGTTATTTTAAAAATTTTGTTACTGATGATCTTGTTTTTAGAATTCAGATGTCATCGCGGAAGTTCCAATTGTGGAAGCTGCGCCATTGCTTCCAGTTGAGGCAAATCAACCAGTGGTTGATTTGAGGGAGGACAATGAAGAGACTCTCGACCAGGTATGGTCCAAGAAACCTCGCCAAGGTCAACGAGCTCAATTCATCAAAGATTTAAGCGTTGAAGTCAATAAGATTGTCGATGCTGCCTCCTTTGACGTGGCCAAAGAATTACTGTAAATTGTGGAAGTGGTACCGGTAGGAGAGGAGGAGTTTTTTGAGAAATGCAGGAAGGAAATTAGAGTGGTTTTGGAAAAAATGGAGAGATTGGTTCAAGAGAAAATAAAGGAGAAAATTTAAAATGGAAGGAAAAGGAAAAGAAAGAAAGAGGGAAAGAAAAAAAAAGTAGAAATCAATTTGTGTATTTATTTATTTATTTGTTTTATTTGGTTGTTTTAATTGAAAATATTGATATATATTTTATAAGATTTTGAGAAAAGAAAAGAAAAGAGGAAGAAAGAAAAGATTTGAATAAAGTTTTGTTTTAAATTTTGAAAGAAGAAAAGAAAGAATGTTTAATTGAAGGAATTTTAGTTCAAGTTTTGGAAAGAAAAAATTTAAGTAAAAAAAAGAAATAGTTGATTGAAACAATTTTGGTTGAAGTGAAAATTTAATGAAAGGAAAAAATTTTATTTGTGAAAGTTTATTTATTGAAGTTTTTTTTGTAGGAGTTTTGGTTATTTGAAAAGAAAGAAGAAAAAATAGTTTTGAAAAAAGAATTTGAAAGAAAAAAATAATTTGTTTGAAGAATTTTTAAAAGAGAGATTTAAAGGTTGAAGTGAAGTTTGAGAGAGATTGTCGTATTGAGTTCGTGAAAAATTTTGATAGTTCGAAGAAAAAGAAATAAGGGAAAAGAAAAAAAGTTTTGAAAAGAGAAAAGAAAATTTAAAGGAATTTATTGATTTTATAAGATTTTAATTATAATGAATTTTAAGATTTTATTTTTTATTATTTTATTTTATTTTATTTTTTAATTTTATTTTTTAATTTTAACTTTTAATTTATTTTAATTTTTTGTTTAGTTTATTTTATTTATTTATTTTTTATTCTTTAAAGAAGGTTTGAAAAAAAAGCTTTTTGAGAAGAAAAAGAAGAAAAGAAAAAAACAGAGTAAGGATTTTTAAAAGAGAAGAAGTTTTAGAAATTTTTAAGAAAATAAAAGAAAAGAGAAAGAAGAGAAAAAAAAAGAGATTTCTAAGGTTTTGGTTTTAAAGGATATTTAAGATAAAAAGATATTAGGAGTTTGGGGGCGTTAGAAACATTGATGGCTGGTTCCCAGGATGTTTTGTCTGAATCATCGAGGAAGCCTTCCCATTCCACGAGGTATTGAAGTTTCCCCTTGCGCATTCTTGAATCAAGGATACGACTTACTTCCCACTCTATATGGTCTTCTACTTCGACCGGTTTCAGAGGAGGTTGGTTCCTGCCTGGGTATGTTTATCGAGCCAGTTCCAGGAGAGATACGTGAAAAACAGGGTGAATAGCCTGCCATTTAGGAGGTAGCTTGAGTCGAGATGCAGATTTAGAGACTTCAGAGTCAATTTCGAATGGTCCTAAGCCCCTTTCCGCTAGTTTCTTTGACGGTCAAGTTGTTTGAATGTTTTGTGCGTCGAGCCATACTTTGTCGCCTGGTTTAAAGAGAGGAGCAGATTTTTGATGTTTATTGGCCTGTTCCTTGTACCTTTGAGTCGCTAATTCCAAATTTGATTTAAGTTCTTCTTGGAGTCGTGATATGGTTTGAAGATAATGTTCCACAGGATGATTAGTTCCTACATGGATTGAGTTGAATCAAGGATGCCTTTCATAAACAGTTTCAAAAGGAGATTGTCATGTTGAAGAATGAGTTGAGTTATTATAAGCAAATTCGGCCAATGGTAACCATGTGGTCCAATTGTCTTGTTGGTAACTGATATACATTCAAAGGTATTGTTCGAGGATTTGGTTGACCCTTTCCATTTTCCCATCGATTTCAGGATGATAGGCCGTGGAGAGATTCCCTGTGATATTGAGTTGTCAACATAGTTGAGTCCAGAATGTGGATACAAACAAAAAGCCTCTATTTGAAATAATATCATTAGGTAAACCATGTTTGTAAAATACATATTCTAGAAAAAATTTTGACAAATCTTTTGATGTAGCAGTATTAGTGGTTTTA
The DNA here is from genome assembly GCA_030280995.1 of Hemileia vastatrix. Taxonomy (NCBI): domain Eukaryota; kingdom Fungi; phylum Basidiomycota; class Pucciniomycetes; order Pucciniales; family Zaghouaniaceae; genus Hemileia; species Hemileia vastatrix. The sequence goes on along the minus strand of JASXTE010000004.1, from coordinate 13,603,038 downwards.
ATAAAAATAGACATTTTTGAAAATCTATCTACTATTACTAATATATCATCAAAATTATTAGAAAGAGGAAGTTGAGAAATGAAATCCATTGATAAAGATTCCCAAGGTTTAGAGGGAATAGGAAGTGGTTGAAGCAACCCATGCTTCCGGTGACGGGGAGCCTTATTCCTATAACATTCGTAACAAGCTCTTATATATAGCCTTGATTTCTATGGTCGTTCCTGGCCAGAAGAAATCCCTCTCTATTAGCTAGTAGGTTTTATCAGCCCCAAAATTACCAGCTAATGGAGAAACATGTTGACTATTGAAAATCTATAATTTTATTTCATTGTTTTTGGGTATGACTACTCTATCTTTGAAAAACAATAGACCCGATTCAATACTAAATCTTTTGGCCCCTTGCTTCGAGAGTATTTTGTCTTTAACCCTAAACAATAATTGTCCTTTGACTGGGCTTTGAGAATGTTGGATAGTGGATTTTGAAAAGGTTGAATTGTCATCGAATTAAGTTGATGAGTCATTAACATTGATTCGTTGAAAATTGATTTCACATTTGCTGGGTTCTTGTCAGCAAATGCATCCCCCCGCTGTGGGTAAACGTCGTCCCGACGTGACAAGATATCTGGGACAATGCAGTTCTTACCTGGGCGATAGGAAATAGAAAAAAGGAAATTCAGACAAAAATTCAGCCCACCTGGCTTGACGCCTGGTTAACACTTTGGAAGACATAAAGTATTTCAAAGCATTATGGTCTGTTAGAATTTGAAAAGGACTATCTAAGCTGAGAATAAAAGAGCGCCATTTTTTAAGACAATGAATAATAGCTAAAAGCTATTTGTCATGAATTTCATAATTTAATTCTGCTGCAATGAGTTTGCATGACTCAAAAGCAACAGGATGAAACAATTTTGTTTCAGGATTTAATTGAGAAATGACCCCTGTGATAGAATAATTGCTTGCATCTGTCTCAATTATTGTCGAAGCAGAAGGATCAAAGTGTCAAAGAATTGGAGCTTTGGTGAATGCAGTCTTCAATGCTTTGAATTCCTTTTTTGCTGTAGAAGTAAAAACAAAAGGAATATATTTTCTAAGAAGAGAAGTAAGATTGGAAATAGTTTTAGAGTAATCTTTAATAAATCTTCTATAGAAATTGGCAAAACCCAAAAATCCTTGGAGGGATTTAACAGTTTTGGGCTCAGGCCATTCCGGGACTTTTTGGACCTTTTTGTTGTCCATGAATAAACCATCAGTGGATAACGTAAACCCCAAAAAATCAATATATTTAAGATGGAATTTGCATTTATTGTGCTTGGCGTAGAGACCCTGATCTGGAAGGAGATTTAGAACCTGTCTAACATGATGAATATGCTCATCCAGTGTCTTCAAGAGAATTAAAATATCATCTAAATATACGACAACAAATTGTTCGACAAAATCTTGAAAGATGTCATTGAAAAAAGTTTGAAAAGTTGATGTTGCATTGTACAATCAAAAAGGCATAACTAAATATTCAAAAATACAAAATCTAGTGCGCATTGCAGTCAGTGGTTCATGACCTTCCACAATGCGAATAATATTGTAAGCACCTCTAAGATCAATTTTAGAAAAAAAATTAGCACCATTAAAAAGGGTAAGAAGCAATGACCTTGGAGGAACTGGGTATGCATTCTTCTTTGTAACTGTGTTGAGATTTCTATAGTCAACACACAACCTAAGGCTACCGTCTTTTTTCTTTACAAAAAGAACAGGGGAGCCGGTTGGAGATTTACTGGCTCTGATGAAACCTTTGGCTACATTCTCTGCAATGTAGTCTCCAAGAACTTGAGATTTGTCCTTCGACAAATAATAGACAGGCCCTGCCGGAGGTACTGGACCTATTAACACTATTTGATGGTCGTAGGGTCAATGAGGTGGCAACTTATTGGCCTTGCAGATTGAGAAAACATTAAGGAAATCATGATAGATTTCTGGTAGAATTGATTTAATGGCTTCAACATTGATTTGGTCGACCTCTTCATCTTTGAGAGAATCTGTCGAGGGAAGACCAGAATTGAGAGAGCATAATTTGACTACTTCAAGGCAATTTAAATCCTCTTTGAGTGAAGTGATTGAGCTAGAAGGATTAGCCAATTTCTCATTTAGAGAAAGATCAGATGCTTGCAAGTCATCTGGCAGAGATTTGTCCTCTAGCAGGACATTGTCAGGCAGGTTGTTTAACTCCCTATTGACCTGCATTGAAGAATTAGAAGTATACTTAGTGCGTGGGGTGATCGATCCCCGTGAACAATCAATTTCAGGATTCCAATGCGTTAAAAAGTCATGGCCAAGGATGGTATTGTCCATCCTTAAGGCGTCCAAGACTGATAATTCCTGCTCAAAGGGGGGAAAGTTTGGAAAGTTGAAAACCCATAAAACTTTCTTACTTACCCAATATTTGGGTTCCTCTGATTTGACCAAATAAATTGGAGTTTTATTGATATCTGTGAATGTCAGCTTTAACTTCTTGGCAAAAGATAAACTGAAAAAAGAAATCGAAGCTCCAGAGTCTCTAAGACAACTGAAGGGGGTATCCTCCTTGAAAATAATGAATCTCAAGCGGTTTAAGGCAACTCCAGTCCTTAAGACATGGAGGTTCTGTGCACTGGGAGAGATAAGATAGTTTGCTTTGCACACAAGTAAACTATCTACTAGTTTTTTGACTTCAAAATAGTACCTTCTCTTTCTTTAAACTTTACACAATCTTCCAGCTTGTGCTTACCCCCACAATACATACATAGCCCATTATCTGCTCGTCTCTTCCTCTCAGATTCTTTAAGTTCCCCTTTAGGATCCAGTACTTTACAGATATCGCCTGGGGTCGAGCTTTTCGGTCGAGGTTTATCCTTTCCCTTATTGGGTTTGGTATGAGTCGAGGAGGATTGATTTGGTCATGGGTGTGAAGAAGATCCTGATTTAAAATTTTGGCCTTGAGATTTGTTGGCATATCGACGATGTTGAAGTTGTCCTTGATAAACGCCATCAAGTTCGAGTGTTTGATCCATTAAATCCGTTAAAGTAGTCATCTTCTGACCGTGGAGATTTAATTGATCCAGAATCCTCGAAGGAAGTCCTTTTTTGAATTGATACTTGAGGGCAGCATCATTTCAACCTACTCGAGTTTGAAGTGCTCTGAAGTTTGAGATGTATTCAGAAGCTTTTCCATTATCACTCATGCGAAGGAAGTCCAGTTCAATTTCCGCGTTGTCAGTTTCATTAGGGTCACTGAACAACATAAAAAGTTGGTCTTCAAATTTTTCCCAATTATTGATGAGTAAGTGGGTCTCTGTCGAAGAGAGCATGAGAAGATAAGGTTTGAACCACCTTGCTGCCTTTCTGGCTAGGAATGAAGAAGCATAAACAATCTTTGATCAGTCGTTATTAAAGGTTTAAGGGTCATTATGGAACAGAAGTTTGCATGTTGGCAAGAAGGGTCGCAATCTGTCTGGATGTTCTCCATCAAATTTATCAGGAGATTTCATGGAAGGAGTTTTAAATTTTGATCACTCCAAAGATGTTGGATTTGAAAGGGTCTTCATGAAAAGTCTCATGAAATCTTCCAGAGAGTTAGATGGTACAGGTTCCAAAGGTTGACCAGAAGGGTGTGTAGCAGGGGCAGATGGTGCCTCGTGCATTGTATCCTCTCCTTCTTCATCATCACTAGAATCATCAAAATCTTGTGGGATGTCTTCTACAGATTGGAATGAATGTTGCCGTTCCCTAAGGTTGAGAGGTTCCAAGGAGTGAGTGCAGGAAACAGGCCGTGTGGCTGTTGGCCTGCCTCTGGCGCCAGCTCTAGTAGTAGCGCCCGTAGGAGGAGTGCGTTGAACAGGTGCCATTTTATGAATTTAGAAAACACCTGAAAAAGGACGTAGTAGTGCAAAGAATTAGAACTACGGAGAATTAAATTATACTGTCACCGGACAACCTATGCAAAAGGCTGAGGGTCTTTCTGAAAGTGAGATGGAGGGAGGAGTTTAGAAACTTCTTTGAGGCACAGAGGAAATGTTCAAGGAAGTGATTTGAAGATGACTCAAAGGAAGAGCTACTGCTTCGAGATATGTTCAAGAAGAATTTTAATATAATTTAAGGGTAATATTAATATTCTTAAGATCTCAAAAAGGGTTAGAAACTCAATAATCAAAGATTTAGGATTGAGAAATGATTACTGAGAAAATAAGGAAAGATACAATAATAATGATTTAACCTGGGGCTTTACCACTATTTACTATATATACATTTTTTATTATTTAATTCTAAAGAATGTCAAACCAAAAACCCAACCCCTTTTATATCTTTACTCCTCCTTGCATTGACCTCATACCCATCCACTATTACACACACCACAGACCATTAAAAAATACACCTGTTACACCTGGACCCTCCTCACTAACATCTGTCAACCCTTTAACCCTCCACTAACCATTCCATCCATACTCACTACCCCTTTGAATAATCCACAGATACTTAAAAAACCTTTTAGCGGACTATTATATTGACTATTGCGCTGTGTGTTGCTTATTGAGGAAATGATTAAGACACACTATTGAGAGATTGACTAATTTAGATTTAGAGTTTAGACTAGCGTGGTTGAATAGTGAGTACACAAAGGAAAGTTGCAGTTGCTATGTAGAATTGCTTTCTGTGCTTTGAGTATGGATTTAGACCTCTGTATTATTGATTTAATGAGCTGCTTTTGCCTCAAGTGTCACGTGGTATGTGACAGGACTGTAAGTCAAATGTGAAGCACTTGGGTTGCTTGCTAATGCTTATCCATGACAAAGCAAGTTGTTCTTCTTGCAGGTGTCAATTAGGAGACCTTTTTTTCCTTGATTCAGTCAATATAAATGAGTTATTATTGGACCTTTATAGATGAGAAGGTGTGGCTTAAGTGTTTAATGCCAATATATGTAGGAAATTGTGATAGATTTCTGGCAGAGTTTATTTAATGGCTTCAATCTTGATTTGGTTGTCCTCATCTTCTTTGAGAGAATCTGTTGAGGGAATACCAGACTTGAGAGAGCATAATTCGACTACTTCCAGGCAATTTAAATCCTCTTTGAGTGAAGTGATTGAGCTAGAAGGGTTAGCCAATTTCTCATTTAGAGAAATATCAGATGCTTGCAAGTCATCTGGCAGAGATTTGTCCTCTAGAAGGAGATTGTCAGGCGGGTTTTTTAACTCCCTATTGACTTGAATTGAAGAATAAGAAATATACTTAGTGCATGGGGTGATCAATCCCTGTGACCAATCAGTTTCTTGATTCCAATGCATTAAAAAGTCATGGACAAGAATGGTATCATCAATTCTTGGGGTGTCCAAGACTGATAATTCTGACTCAAAGGGGGTGAAATTTGGAAAGTTGAAAACCCATAAAACTTTCTTACTTACCCAATATTTGGGTTCCTCTGATTTGACCAAATAAATTGGAGTTCGATCGATATCTGTAAATTTCAGCTGTAACTTCTTGGCAAAAGATAAACTGACAAAAGAAATTGAAGCTCCAGAGTCTATAAGACAACTTAAGGGGATATCCTCCTTAAAAAGAATGAATCTCAAGCGATTTAAGGCAACTCCAGTCCTTAAGATATGGAGGTTTTGTGCACTGGGAGAGATAAGATAGTTTGCTTTGCACACAAGTAAACTATCTACTAGTTTTTTGACTTTGAACTAGTACCTTCTCTTTCCTTTAATTTCACACAATCTTCCAGCTTGTGCTTACCCCCACAATACATACATAGCCCATTATCTGCTCCCCTCTTCCTCTCAGCTTCTTTAAGTTCCCCTTTAGGATCCAGTACTTTACTGATATCACCTCGGGTCGAGCTTTTCAGTCGAGGTTTGTCCTTTACCTTATCGGGTTTGGATTGAATCAAGGAGGATTGAGTTGTCTGTGGGTGTGGAGAAGGTCCCAATTTAAAATTTAGGCCTTGAGATTTGGTGGTGTATTGACGATTTTGAAGTCGTCCTTGGTAAATGCCGTCGAGTTCGAGGGTTCAATCCATCAAATCCGTTAAAGTAGTCATCTTCTGACCGTGAAGATTTAACTGATCCAGAATCCTCGAAGGAAGTCCTTTTTTGAAATGATACTTGAGGGCAGCATCATTCCAACCTACTTAAGTTTGAAGTGCTCTGAAGTTCGAGATATATACAGAGGCTTTACCATTATCACTCATGCGAAGAAAATCAAGTTCAATTTCTGCATTGTCAGTTTCATTAGGGTCACCAAACAACGTGAAGAGTTGGTCTTTGAAATTTTCCCAATTATTAATAAGTAAATGGGTTTTGATCAGAGAGAGCATGAGAAGATAAGGTTTGAACCATCTTGCTTCTTTTCTGGCCAGGAATGAAGAAGCATAAACAACCTTTGATTGGTCGTTATTGAAGGTTCGAGGGTCATTATGGAACAGGAGCTTGCAGGTTTGCAAGAAGGGCCACAATCTGGTTAAACAGGTACCATTTTAAAAGAATTTAAAAACACCTGAAAAAGACATAGTAGTGCAAATGAATGAGAACTATGGAGAATTAAATTATACTGTCACCAGACGACCTACGCACAAGGTGGAGGGTGGAGGGTGTTCCGGGTAAAGTGAGATGGAGGAAAGAGTTTAGAGACTTCTTCAAAGTACAGAGGAAATACTCGAGGAAGTGATTTGAAGATGAGTTGAAGGAAAAGCTGATTCTTTGAGATATGTTTGATAAGAATCTTAATGTAATTTAAATGTAATATTAATATTCTTAGGATCTCACAAAGGGTTGGAAACTCAAAAATCAAAGATTTAAGTTTTAGAAATGATTACTGAGAAAAGAAGGAAATGTAAAATAATAATGATTTAACCTAAAGAGTTACCACTATTAACTATATATACGTTTTATAATTTAATTCTAAAGAATGTCAAAGCAAAATCCCATCCCTTTTATATCCACTACTCCTCCTCACATTGTCCTCATGCACATCCATCATTCTGCACACCACAGAACTCTGAAAAACACCCGTTACACCTGGACTCTCCTCACTAACATCCGTTAATCCCTTGAACCTCCACTAACCATCCCGTCCACTCTCACTACCATTAATAACCCACAGACACACAATAACCCTTTAGCAGAATATTGAATTGGCGTTGAGCTGTGCCTCGCCTATCAAAGAAAAAGACTGAAAACACTATTGAGAGATTGAATAATTTAGATTTAAAGTTTTAGATTAGCGCAGTTGAATAGTGAGTACACAAAGGAAAGTTGCAGTTGCTATGTAGAATTGCTTCTGTGATTCAAACATAGATTCAGACCTTGTTATTATTTATTTAATGAGCTGCTTTTTCCTCGAGTGTCAAGTGGCGCATGACAATGTCTTATGTAATTTTATTTTATTTTATTGAAATTTATTATACAACTTTTCAAAATATATAATAACAATTTATTTTGTTTTATCTCATTTTATCCCATTTGTATTTATCTTTTTTAATTCCAGCTATTATACCCATCTATCTGTCTTTTTTATATTAAATTACATTATAATAAGAATTTATGTCATTTAATTAATTTCATTTAAATTGATGAATTCTTTTGTATAGCCATGTAAAAGCATTAGCACCACGCTATATTTGAGGGGGACTTTCTAGAAAGTCCTCAACTTGAAGTCAGATGGAAATTAGATAGAGCTCAGACTGAAGTAATATTGAACTTTCACTTGAAGTATCACACAAATAATAATGGATCTATATTGAAAACATAGTGAAAGTGTGACAATAACTGAATGGAAGCCAGAAAAAATTGTTTTATTATTCTACTCAATGCACAGTATTTTTTGAAGAAATTTATTTAAATAATACTTTATTAAATTAAGTTGATCAATAAAAATCATTTGAAAATATCACAATTCATAAATACAATATTTTTATTAAAAATTTTCAGATTACATATAAAAAAATCACTGACTTTTTCTATTACCTAAAACTGTTTTTACAGAATTGAAGACTATATTTCAGCTTATATTTTTTTGAAGTGAACTCTGTTATTTGCCCAAAAAACAGAGATCATCCTCCTGTTTCCACACTCTGTTTGCACCAATCCCCATCCCTTTAAATTTTATTAACATATGCTTGTCTTCCCTCCCCACCCCTTTGGCTATTCTCCCAGCCCCATTGTGTGCCATCCTCTTTTGATCCCCTTTTCACCCCTCTCAACCTCTCCCCAAACCATTTATTCATTCAAAACACCTCAGAACCCTTAATCTTCCCTTCCAACTCTTTCTAAACCTTTTTGCTACCAAATACACCCTTCCTCACCCCTCTCTCTAGCCTCCCCAACCCTTTTAGTCCCATTCCTCCCCTTTAACTTGACTCCACAATCCTTGAACCCCAATTTCCTCCCTTTCAACTCAGTCCCTATTTTTGTATATATAAATAAAGTGTTAGGGCAAAATGGGGAGGTAAGAGAACTGGAAGGAGAGAAGTGGAGAGGGGTATAGTGACGTGGAGAGGGAGAGAAAAATGTGGATATGGGTTGAAGATGATGACAAAGGGAGTGAAAAGGTTGGGGAGAAAGATGAGGTGAGGATAATGAAATATTTCAAAGGGAAAAGAGTGGGGTGTTCTTGAGAGGGAGTAAAAAAAGACAATAAAAGAAGATAGTAATACAAAATAAATATACAAAAAATATAAAATATATAAAATATGTTACAAAGAGTGGGAAAAGAAATTCCTTGAATCCTTAAAATCCACAACTCCTATACTGTTATTCTCTTCATTTACTTAAATCAAATAAAAATCTACATTTTAATATTTTGAAAATTTTGAAGAAGAGGGGGAATTAATTTCAATAAATATTAGTATGAAATTTTTTTATTTAAAAGTGAAATATGTTATTTCAATTAAATTTGAAAATTATATGTCTAAGTAAAGTCTTTTTAACATCATTTTTTGGATTTTTGCACCTTCTTTAGAAATTTTAATGATTTATGATATTCAATTTAATCTAGTCATAAAATAAGTATATAATTTTTTTAATTCTTGAGAATAATACAATAAATAATATAAATGCACAAAATAACCTATCATGAACAAATTGACATATTTCAAATTTTAGTTACTCCATGTATTTCTGGCCAAAGAAACTTATATAATAATGTCAGATGGTATCTTGCCAGATCTATAAATTGATTCTCTTTTTTTTAAGTTGCAAAGAAACTGTTTAAATATTTTAAATTTATATTTTTCAGATTAATTTGAGTGTGGTCTGCACTGTACTAAAATTTTTATAAAAAAATCTCATTCTTTATATCTCAAGGTTTGTTCAAATTATTAATACCTGTGCTTCATCAAATGTTCCAGTTGTATTCATATTGAGTTCACCAGAATGTCACTATTTTTTCTTGGTGGTTTCATCACTAATTCAATGTGGGCTCAAAAAGATATGAATTAGGGGCTCAAGGTTGCAGACTTGCTAGCAAGTCTTCCCTATATATTGCATGGTGTAAGTTGGTTGAAATTGGCTGGTGAACTCTGATGTATGGCCATATATCAGAGGTCACATGCTCAAAATTAAGTGTGGTACTCTGACTTACGGCCCTAAATCAGAGTACCACATGCATTAAAAAGGGTTTTGAACTCTTATTTATGGAATTACATCAGAGTTAAACAGCTCATTTTGAAAACTCAAAGACTGTTATTTACACATGTAATATCACCTTTTGAAACTAAATAAGATAATAATAAAAATTAAAGTAAGATGTATGGGAATAAAATATACTAAAATAAAACAAGAAAAATTAAATCAAATAAATTAAATTAAATAATAGTAAGTGAAATGAAGCAAAATATAATATATAATAATACATTATTATATAGTATGATAGAATAAAATAAGGTAAAATCAGATCAAATATAAAAAAATAAAGTAAAGTAAATATTTTTTTAAAAAACATCATGAAAATTAAAGAAAATTTATAAATCATTAAGTAACATTATCAAAAAAAAATTAACATTTTAGAGCTAGATTTTTTCAATATAGTTGAAAGAGTATAGATATACAAATGCATTAAATATAAACTACGGACAAACCTTAAGCTTTATAAGCTGCTTATCAATATATATAGGGGTAAACAGAATATTTCCTCATGAATAAGGCTCTTATAGCTCAAATTTAATAAAAAGTGAATACAAATGAGTTTAATAGGTCTCTTTATTACCAGATACCTATGTACTTGAATTTAAAGCTTATCATTTAAACCATATACCATTTTATTAAATTTTAAAACTTTTAAAATAAATTCAAAGAAAATAAATATGTTTTATTTTTAAGTTAATTTGAAGAATGCTCAGGATAAGATTTTCTTTGGGGGTTCAATCAGAGATCCATAAAGACTGAGATTAACCTTGTGATAAGATGTTAAAGAAAATATAAAGATATGATTCTATTAACTAAATTTTTTTGCAAAAAAATTTTTTTACTTAGGAAATAGAAGGATGAATATTAAAACAATATATTTATAAAACTTACTTGCACTATTGATAATAAATTAAATAAATTTTTCTTAGATGATTATATAAAAATTTAAAATTAAAGCTAAATTTAGAACATGTAAAAAGGTCTTGTATGAAATTTCAAGTGGAATTATATGGAGATTAGGAACAAAATCTGTAGCTGACAATCAGAGCACTATAGCAGATTAAAAATCAATACCTTCATCACAAACTTCATGTTTAAATATGTTGAATAATATTTAATTATAGATTTTATTTAATGTATATGCCTTCTTCTAATTGTTACTAAATATCTTTGAGATTATTGAGTTTTATTGTAGATATTTTTCTCAAAATATATTATAGATAAAAAACAAATTTGAGTTATTTTTAAAAGATATGTATAATTATTATTGTCATAAAATGAAATTATTGGAAAGAAGGAATGTATTACTATGTTTCGATTAATTTCTATATTTCATTACTGTTAAATTTTTTTTAATTTTATTATGGATACAAGTAGTAAAAACTTAAGTATCTTAAATTTATGAAGATCTATACAAAGCCTTAAACTAGAATTCAATTTTAGTTAAATTTAAAATGGAGATCTGCACTTTAGTATAACAGTGTGAAGATTTTTAAGCCATAACTCAGTATTCATATGATTGAAATAAAGCCGCTACTGTGGCAAGAAATATAAGATGAAGGTGAATTCAAATTTTTGGTAATACAATAGAATCCACCCTCTTATTCTTAAAATTCATATTTCATTTTTTCACAACCACTTTTTCTAATTTTCTCACTTTTACTAGCACCTTTATATGTGATCATATTTGCTCAACAAATGTTTTTCTACATTCCTTTCACCATTCACTTTTCTCTCCTTCTTTTTCTTCACTACCTATCCCACAAATCATAACCTGTTTCTTGTAACATAAAATTTCTCCTCACTACTTCCAATACTCTTCAGTCAACAATCAACCCCATTCTTATCCCTTTTTCTCTCCTCTATTATATTTACAGCCACTTTAAACCTATTTTACTTCCCTATCTACCCATTTTTTAAACCCATACCTCCAATTTTTCTCATCTCCCTTTGCCTTTTCTACACTTACCCTCTCATCAATCCCTTTTTATTTACTTCTAAAAAATACTCTTGGGCTTTATGAGCTATTTCATGCATAAAGTTATGGGGAAGTGAAAATATGGGATGGGAAGAAATGAAAAAGGGTAGGGATGCTTTTTAAGGGTCAATGAGAATTTCATAGCAAAATAAAGTGTTTAAAATTATGAAAATAATTGTGTTGAGAGAAAAGAAAAGAAATTTTTAACAGGAGAATAATATTGAAGATAATATTTTATGTAAGACTGATGGTAGGAATGGAGAGTTAAGTAATAGTGTTCTACAAAATAGAATAATGATAAAACATGAAAAATATGTTATATAGCATGGAAGCAGGACTGGAATGAACTCAAAAAAACAAGTAGAAATGAAAAAACCAATTTTATACTATTCATTAGAATAGAATTTCATTTTATGTCTTTCTTTTTTCATATTTTGATGATAAAGATTTAATATATTTTAAAAAAAAATCTTACATGCATATCTTTTTTATATATTGAATAGAAAGTAAAATAGATATTTATATTATAGCTTAAATTTATCACCAAAGTATTATTCCCTTCATTTTTATAAGTGTTTTACATTTTTCAGATATTTTTAATATTATGATGGTTAATAAAATCTTTTTGAATACTTAAAATGAAATTTGTTTCAAATTCTTACTATAGAAATTTAATGGAAGATATTAATTCCCAAAATACTTTTCCTGAATGATTTACTATAGTGCCTTATAATTTCACCATATATTAACAATTTACTAAAATTATTAGAACATTTAAGATCACTTTTATTTTAATTTAATTTGCGGTGTATAGTTCTAAATGTAAAAAAATTATAAAACTATTTCAGAAAATTTGTAGCTTTCCAGACTGCCTTAGCTGTGTTGAGGGCTTATTTTAACATACCATTACAAAATTTTGTTTTTAATGCTTCAAAATTGTCAGCCAGGCTATACCAGGAGCCCAAGAAATTTTATGTCAATTCACTGTAACTAAAAGAGGGCGTAAAAATTTGCTTATTATGTATATAAATTAATCTTATATTGCATAATAAAATGATATAATTATTTTATTAAATATATATAAATATTATATTAATTTTATTATTATATGAATTATTTATACATTTAAATTAAGCATGATATATATTCTATAAATTATGGCGCATTTTTTATGTATTTAATATATACAAATTTATAATTAATTAATTATAAACATATATTATAACTATAAGTGTAAAATTGACTTATAATTTAATTAAAGTAATTAATTAAATTTATATATTAAATAAACCTTTTTTTTACATTATTAAACAATAATATTGGGCGCTTTTTTAACCCTTAATTGTGTCAGTAAAATTATTAAATAAAATATAGCACTTATTTAATAATATAGTATTAAAAATTCTCACTTTAAATTAGAAATATCATTAAATTAATTATATTTTTCATTTAAACTAATTATTGAATTAATTACATAGTTAAAACAATTAATTAGGGGGTGTCAGTTCTGGCAAATCCGCACTTAACTTAAGTGCGGATTTCAAACCAAATCAGCACTTACAAATCAGCACTTAAATTTTGCAAAAAAGTCACTTATTTCAAAAATGGGTGTCAGTTCTGACCTCAAATCAGCACTTTTTTTGTGATTTTTTTTTCAAAACCACATGTTGGCCACATCATCCCTTTCTTTCCCATACCATTTTGTACTCTCCAAATGTCTCTTTGTGTACTTCATTCACTTGGGTTGGTATTTTGGTTTGTTGCATATTCATTTTTTTTTGGAATTTACAGTGAAATTTTTTTTTTGGATGGCTCATTGGTTTTCTTTCACCAGCTCAACATGAAATCGCATATTTTCTGAAATCGCATGTTTTGTCAGTGATTTTTTTTTTCATTCATCCCTCATATCCTTTTCCTATTCTCCTCCAACATCCACCACTGGAAATCTGGGGGTGAACTGCTAGCAGTTCCCTCTTTTAAAAACTATTAGGAATTTGTCAGGAAACTGTTGGGAAACCATCCTGAAACTGTCAGAAAGATGTTTTTAAATCTGATGAAAAAACATTGAAAAAATAAACTGTCACAGATTGAATCCAGAACAATCCCTCCTTGAGCAGAGCTTAAGAACCACATTGAACATCAGTTAATCTCAGGTTTGGCAAAAGGTTGAACAACATCACTTAGCATACCTTAATATTCAAATATTAAACTTGAATATATGTTGCGTGTATGATATAGATGCATATGCATTTGAATTTGCATGGTGGATACTTATTGCATGCTAAAAATTGATGTGAATTGCCTATCCAAAGTGTATGCATAATGACTATGAAGAATAAATATGCATAAAAAATATGCATAAAAATATGCATAAAAATATGCATAAAAATATGCATAAAAATATGCATAAAAATATGCATAGTGATTATGCATAAAAATATGCATATGGAATATGCATAAAAATATTCATATTGAATATGCATTAAAAATATGCATATTGAATATGCAAAAAAAAGGTGCATATACGTATATAAATAAAATATATTATTATGCATATAAATCTTTATAATGAATATGCATATGAATATGCATAAATATGCATAATGATTGAAAAATGCAAAAAAATGATGCTTAACGAGTATATTTTATGCATAAATATAAATATGCAATATGAATTCATATTGCATACAGATAACACTGGCAAACCATTTTGACCAAAACTCATACTAAATTTTCATTCTGGACTAAAGGTGTGAGGGAAGGAAGAAAAACAGTCACGTTAGAAAAATGCTACATGCACTCATTTTGTAGCAGAGCAAATGAGAAGTGCTGAATTATGGTTGGTGCCCATAATTTAGTATGATATCATAATTTTATTTAATTGTTTTCAATATTGAAAAGACTTTAGGTCGGTTGGTATGGATCTAGCTGTGCCAGGGTCTAATCTAATTATTTTAACAATTTCTTAATAATTAACGGGCTTTAATACAAAAACAGGTTGTATTTTTTGTGGGATATTGGATATGATAAGGTCTTTTTTAAAAAAAACTTATATTGTTTAAAAATATTCCTGAATCAGATGTGGGATATTCACTACAAAAAATTGTAGTACTGTGGGCAATAAAATATATGCACAAGCAGTAAAGAAAGGACCAAGTGAACCCTTTTTGTGCAGTGGGAATCATTAGAGTGGAATTGTGGATGAAAAATATAATTCATTATTACCATTTTATTTAATCAAAAAATTTATAATATTAAAAAGAACTATTGATTAATTGGTATTTGACCTTTGTGCCTCACTCATATTTATCATTTGATTGATTTTTGTCACCATTATGTTATTAATATTATAAGTATAGCAAAAACTCGTGTGCCAAATGCATACCGGGTGATGTTACACCTTTTATAATATTATTAAATAAAGGTAAAAAAATATGAAAATGATTTGATTTACAAAAAATAAATTGATATTCAAAAGCAATATGAGGGATAAAAAGGTAAAATTAAAGGGATCAAATATGAAATAAAAAATTAAAGTGAAATTCCTCACATCAAGAGCAAGTAGACATGATGGGGTGAACACCCACCAGTGGCACTAAACTTGGACTATAATTTCTTTCTTGTAAAAATAAAAAAAAATCCACTGGAGCTTTACCAAAACTTCAGGATGACAATTTTGCCATATCAAACAACTTCTAGTGCAATTATTGAAGAAAAATTCATCTTCATTGCAATAGAGAGAATTGATCACATCAGACTGCATGTGACCAAAAGTGTCCAGCACAAGTTCAGCCGAACTTGTGCTGGACACTTTTATGATGGAGGTTAGCTAGGGTGGAATTTTTCTTCAGTTCATCTGGTATTTCTTATAAACATGTCCACTGGTATTTGATCTTTGTGCCTCACTCATATTTATCATTTGATTGATTTTTTGTCACCATTATGTTTTAATATTATAAGTATAGCAAAAACTCGTGTGCCAAATGCATACCGGGTGATGTTACACCTTTTATAATATTATTAAATAAAGGTAAAAAATATGAAAATGATTTGTTTTACAAAAAATAAATTGATATACAAAAGCAATATGAGGGATAAAAAGGTAAAATTAAAGGAATCAAATATGAAATAAAAAATCAAAATAAATATACTGCCATCAAGAGCAAGTAGACATGTTGGGGCAAATGTCCACCAGTGAGGCTAAACTTGGACTATAATTGCTTTTTTGAAAAACAAAAAAGTGCCAATCTGAGGTTTAAAAAGACTTCAGCATAACCATTTAGCCATATCAAACAACTTCTAGTTCAATGATTGAGAGAGAATTGATCACACCAGACTGCATGTGAAAAAAGGTGTCCAGCACAAGTTCGGCTGAACTTGTGCTGGACACATTTATAACGGAGAGTAGCTAGGGTAGAATTTTTCTTCAGTTAATCTGGTATTTCTTATAAACATGTCCATTGGTACTTGATCTTTGTGCCTCACTCATATATATCATTTGATTAATTTATTGTCACCATTATATTATTAATATTATAAGTATAGAAAAAACTCGTGTGCCAAATGCATACCGGGTGATGTTACACCTTTAATAATATTATTAAATAAAGGTAAAAAAATATGAAAATGATTTGTCTTATAAAAAATAAATGGAGATATACAAAAGCAATATGAGGGATAAAAAGGTAAATTTAATCTCAAAGAGATCAATTATGAAAAACAAAATACTAGTAAAATTCTTGCTCTCAAGAGCCAGTAGAAGTGTTGAAAAAAATGGGAGCCATCAGGGCTAAATTGTAATAAGTGACCTTTTTTTTAAAGATAAAAAATTATACACCTGAGGTTGGGAAGAATAACAGGTGGATGATTCAGCTAAACAAAACTGCTTGTAGTGAAGTTTAATAAAAAAATGTTTTTTTGTTGCCATATAGAGAATTGATCCCATCTGACTGCACGTGACTAAAAGTGTCCAGCACAAGTTCAGCCGAACTTGTGCTGGACACTTTTATGATGGAGAGTAGCTTGGGTGGAAATTTTCTTCAGTTCGTTCATCTTGTATTTCTCATAAACATGTCTACTGGTATTTGATCAGTCTTTATCTTTCATATTTATCATCCGATTAATATTTTATCACCATTATATTATTAATGTTATTAGTATAGCAAAAACTTGTGTGCCAAATGCATACCATGTGAAGTTATACCTTCAATAATTTTTAAAATAGATGTAAATAAATATGGAAAGGAATAGTTTTACAAAAATTAAATTGAAATTTAAAAGTAAAAAGAGGAATAAAAGAGTAAAATAAAAGTCAAAGAGTTAAAATATGAAAAAAATACTGGTAAAATTCCTGCTATCAAGAGCCAGTAGAGGTGTTAAAGCAAATGGGAGCCATCAGGGCTTAATTGTGATAAGTGACCTTTTCTTTAAAGATAAAAAATTATACACCTGATATTGGGCAGAACAGCAGGTGGATGATTCAGCTAAACCAAACTACTTCTAGTGAAATTTGATAAAAGAATTTTTTTGTTGCCATACAGAGAATTGATCCCATCTGACTGCACATGACCAAAAGTGTCCAGCACAAGTTTGGCTGAACTTGTGCTGGACACTTCTATGATGGAGAGCGGCTGGGGTAGAATTTTTCTTCAGTTCATCTGGTATTTCTTACAAACATGTCTACTGGTATTTTATCTTTGTGCCTCACTCATACATATTGTTTGATTAATTTTTTGTCTTAATTATATTATTAATTATATAAGTATAGCAAAAAATCGTGTGCCAAATGCATACTGAGTGATGTTACACATTTTATAATATTATTAAAAAAATGTATAAAAATATTAAAATAATTTATTTTAAAATTTATTAATTGATATCCAAGAGCAATATGAGGAATAAAAAATTAATTTAAAGCGATCAAATATGAAAAAAGAAATCCAAGTATTATTGCTAATATCAAAGGCCAGTAGAGATGTTGAAGCAAATGAGAGCCGTCAGGGATAAATTGTACTTAATTGATTGTTTTTTAAAGATAAAAAATTTTGTACCTGTGGTTTGGATGAACTCTAGGTGGATAATTCAGCTATATTAAACTACATCTAGTGAAGTTTCTTATCAAATAATTTTTTTCATTTCCATAGAGAGAATTGATCCAATCTGACTGCACCTGACCAAAAGTGTCTAGCACAAGTTCAGCCGAACTTGTGCTGGACACTTTTATGATGGAGAGTAGCTAGGGTGCAGGTCTTCTTCAGTGCAACTGTTTTTTTTAAAACATGTCAAATGGTATTTGATCTTTCTGTGTTATTCATATTTTATTATCTGATTAATTTTTTATCATTAGAATTTTATTAATTTTATTAGTACAGAAAAAACTTGTGCGCCAAATGCATGCCATGTTATATTAAACCTTCTATAATATTATTAAAAAATGTTAAAAAAATATGAAAATGATTTCTTTTCCAAAATTATAAATTAATATCCAAATGTAACATGAGTGATAAAAAAGTAAAGTAAAAGAGATCAAATATGAAAAAGAAAAATTCAAGAAAAATTTCTGCCTTCAAGAGCCAGTAGAGGTGTTGAAACAAATGGGTGCCATCAGGGCTAAATTTGATAAAATTTAATTTTTTTTAAAGATAAAAAATTTTTCACCTAAGGTTTGGAAAAACTCAAGGTGGATAATTCAGCCATACCAAACTACTTCTAATGTAATTATTTAGAATTTTTTTTAATTTAATTTCCACAGAGAGAATTGATTCCATCTGACTGCACCTGAACAAAAGTGTCCAGCACAAGTTCGGCAAACTTGTGCTGGACACTTTTATGATGGAGAGTAGCTAGGGTGGAAGTGTTTCTCAGTACATCAGTTTTTTCTTTTTCACATTTCTATTGGGTTTTTAACTTTTTTTTATCATTCATATTTATCTTATAATTAATTTTTTGTCACCATATATATTATTAATGTTTCTAGTATAGCAAAAACCTGCATGCCAAATGCAAAATTGGTGATGTTACAACTTTAATAATATTATTATATAAAGTTAAAAAAATATGAATATGTTTAGTTTTTAAAAAAATAAATTGATATTTAAAATTAAAAAGAGTAATAGAAAAGTAAAATGAAAATAAATAGGATCAAATACGAAATAAAAAATACAAGTAAAATTTTTACTATCAAGAGCCAGAAGTGGTGTTGGGACAGTTGGGGACCCCTAGGTTAAGACTTGGTCTAAACTTACTTTTATGTATAGCTAACAAATTTTGAACTGAGGTTTGGACAGACATCCAGGGGACAATTTTACAATATTAAACATTCTTTACTTCAATAATTGAGTGAAATATCATTTTTTATTGCCATAGAGAGAATTTCTCTCATATGACTTCATGCAACCAAAAGTGTCCACCACAAGTTCGGCCGAACTTGTGCTGGACACTTTTATAATTGAGAGTAGGCATACAGAAAATCTTATTAAACTCAAAAGGGATTTCTTATAAACAATTCCACTGATATTTCATCTTTCTGTGTCATTTAAATTTACCATTTGTTTAATTTTTGTCATCATTATATTATTAATGTTATTACTATAGTAAAAACTTGTGTGAAAAATGCAAACCAGGTGGTGTTCCACCTTTAATCATATATTATTAAATAAAGGTATAAGAGTATGAAAATTAGTTATTTTAAAAATTAAAAATTGATATCCAAAGCAATATGAGCAATAAAAAAGTAAAATAAAAGGGATAAAATAAGAAATAAAATCTAAGGAAAATTCTCACTATCAATAACAAGTAGAGGTGTTAGATCAAATGTTCACCACCAGGGCTAAACTTGGACTATATTTTCTTTCTTGTTAAACCAAAGAAAGTGTCCTGATGAAGTTTGAAAAATCATCAGGAGGACATTTTGGCAATATCAAACTACTTATTGTGCAATGATTGAGCAAAATGTCATTTTCATTTCCATAGAGTAAATTTATCCCATCTGACTGCATGAAACCAAAAGTGTCCAGCACAAGTTCGGCCGAACTTATGCTGGACACTTTTATGATGGTGAGTATCTAGGGTGCAGGTCTTCTTCAGTTCATCAGGTATTCCTTATAAAAAAATCCACTTGTATATGATCTTTCTGTGTCATTCATATTTATCATTTGATTAATTTTTTTTCACCATTATACTATTAATGTTATTAGTATTGAAAAAATTTGTAAGCCAAATGCATACTGTGAGATGCTACATCTTTCATAATCTTATTAAATAAAAGTAAAAAAAATATGAAAATTATTAGTTTTACAATAAATAAATTGATATTTGAAAGCAAGAACAGGAATAAAAAAGTAAAATAAAAGTGATTAAATATGAAATTAAACATTCAAATTAAATTTCTGCCATCAAAGATAATTTGAGTTTTCAGACCAAATTTGCACCACCAGTTCTAGATTTGGAATATTTTTTCTTTTTTTTAAAATTAATAAAAGTGTCCACCTGATGTTTTCCTAAAAATCAGGAGGATAGTATAGCAGTATAAAGCTACTTCTTGTGCAATGATTGAGCAAAAATTCATTTTAACTTCCATTGAGTAAATTTATCCCATCTGACTGCATGCAACCAAAAGTGTCCAGCACAAGCTCAGCTGAAATTGTGCTGGACACTTTTATGATTGAGAGTAGCTAGGGTGCAAGTCTTCTTCAGTTAATCTCATATTCATTTTAAAAATGTCTATGGGTATTTGATCTTTCTGTGTCATCCATATTTATTATTTGATTATTTTTTAGTCACCATTATATTATTAATGTTTTTAGCATAGCAAAAAAATGTGTAATGAATGTACACTGGATGATTTTACAACTTTAATAATATAATATAATAAATATATAAAAATGTGAAAGTTATCAGTTTTACCAAAATAAAATTGATATTTAAAAGCTAAAGGATAAATAAAAGGGTAAGATTAAAATTAAAGAGATCAAACATGAAATAAAGATATTAAGTATAATTTCTGCTATCATGAGCCAGTAGAGGCTTCAGAAAAAATGGGCACCATCATAGATTAACATGGATCAAATTTACTTTTTACCAAAGGAAAAAATTGTCTACCTTAGGTTTGGAAAAACTTCCAGGGGACAATTTGTCTATGTAAAACTACTTTCAGTGCAATGATGGAGTGATAATTCAGTCTCATTTCCATAAAAAGAATGTATTGCGTCTGACGGCATGCAACCAAAAGTGTCCATCACAAGTTTGGCAAAACTTGTGCTGGACACTTTTATCATGAAGAGTATCCAGGGTGCAAGTCATTTTTAATAATCTTAAATTTCTTATAAACATTTCCACTGTTATTAAATCTTTGTGCCTCACTCATATTTATCAATTGATTAATTTTTTGTCACCATTATATTATTAATATTATCAGTATAGCAAAAACTTGTGTGCCAAATGAATACTGGATGATGTTACACCTTTTATAATATTATTAAATAAAGGTAAAAAAATATGAAAATGATTTATTTTACAAAAAATAAACTTCTATCCAAAAGCAATATGAGAGGAATAAAGTAAAATAAAAGAAATCAAAGATAAAAATTAAAATCCAAGTTAAATTCCTGCCATAAACAGAAAAAAGAGATGTTTAATTAAATACGAACAATCAGGGCTAAACTTGCACTAAATTTTCTTTTTTGTAAAAATAAAAAAAAAATCCACTTGAGCTTTACCAAAACTTCAGCATGAAAATTTTGCCATATCAAACTACTTCTAGTGTAATTTTATATCAAAAATTTATCTTCATTTCCATAGAGAGAATTGCTCCCATCTGACTGCACCTGACCATAAGTGTCCAGCACAAGTTCGGCCGAACTTGTGCTGGACACTTTTTTAATGTAGAGTAGCTAGGGTAGAATTTTTCTTCAGTTCACCTAGTATTTCTTACAAACATGTCTACTGGTATTTTATATTTGTTCCTCACTCATTAATATCATTTGATTAATTTTTGGTTGCCATTATATTATTAATTTTATAAGTATAGAAAAAACTCATGTGCCAAATGCATACCAGGTGATTTTATGCCATTTATAATATTATTAAATAAATGTATAAAAATATGAAAATAATTTATTATAAAAATTATTAATTGATATCCAAAAGCAATATTAGGAATAAAAAATTAAGTTAAAGGGATCAAATATGAAAAAAGAGATCCAAGTAATATTCCTACTATCAAAGGCCAGTAGAGGTGTAGAAGCGAATGAGAGCCATCAGGGATAAATTGTACTAAATTGACTTTTTTTCAAAGAAAAAAAATTGTGCACCTGTGGTTTGGATGAAATCTAGGTGGAAAATTTGGCTATGTAAAACTACTTCTAGTGAAGTTTTTTATCCAAAAATTTTTTTTCATTGCCATAGTGAGAATTGATCTCATATGACTGCAACTGACCAAAAGTGTCCAGCACAAGTTTGGCCGAACTTGTGCTGGACACTTTTTTGATGGTGAGTACTAGGGTGCAGCTCTTCTTCAGTGAAACTGGTATTTTTTTAAAACATATCCACTGGTATTTGATCTTTCTGTTTTATTAATATTTTATCATTTGTTCAATTTTTTGTTACCAGTATATTATTATTTTTATTAGTATAGCAAAAAAACATGTGCCAAATGCTTACAGGGTGATGTTAAACCTTTAATAATTTTATTAAATACAGGTAAAAGATTATGAAAATGATTTGTTTTACATAAAATTAATTGATATCTAAAAGAAAAAAAAGGGATAAAAAGAAATAGGTTGAATAATAGGGATTTTATATGAAATTCAAAATTCAAGCTAAATGCCTACTTTCAAGGCTCAGAAGAGGTGTTGGATAAAATGGGCATCATCAGGAATAAAATTTTACTTAATTTGATTTTTTGAAAAACTAAATGAAGTTTTCAACTGATTTTTTTCCAATATTTAGTTGGACACTTTATCTATATCAAATTACTTCTAGTACCATGATTGACCAAATTAAATCCTCATTTCCATATGCAGAATTGATCCCATATGGCTGGACCATGCCAAAGGTGTCAACCACAAGTTTGAGAGTTCTTCTGGTGGACACTTTTATGATGGACAGTAGTAGGGTGCAAGTCTTCTTTAGTTAATCTAGTATTCCTCATAAACATTTCCAACTTATTTTTGGCCAAAAATCAGGTGGAAAATTTTTCCATATAAAATTACTTCTAATGCCATGATTGACTAAAAATTGATTCTCATTGCCATATAGAGAGTTGATCCCATATGACTGGATCTGGAAAAAGTGTCACCACAATTTTTGATAAACTTAAGTTTGAAAATTTTATGATGGAAAGTAATTGCAAGTCTTCTTCATTTCATCAAGTAATCCTCATAAAAATTTCCACCTGTATTTTGGCCAAACTTCAGGTGGACACTTTGGCCATATTAAATTAATTCTAGCTCCATGTTGATAAAAAACTGATACTTATTGCCATATATAGATATTAAACCCATCAGACTGTGCCTTTCCAAAAGTGTCTACCTGAATTATGGCTAAACCTCAGTTGGACACTTTTATGATGCAGAGTAGCTAGGGCAAAAGTATTCTTTAGTTAATTTGGTATTCATAATAAATTTATCCTCCTGACGTTTATCCTAACTTGAGGTGGACAATTTCGGAAAGCACCAGTTAGTCACTATCCATCAAAAAAGTGTTCACCAAAATTTTAGCTAAACTTGTGGTGGACCCCTTTGATCAGCCACAGTCAGATGAGATCAACTCTTTAGATGGGAATGAGGATGATGTTTTGGTCAATCATGGAAATAGAAGTAGTGTGATGTGGCCAAATTACCTCTCTGAAGGTCAGACAAACCTCAGAAGGACACTTTTTAGCAGGGAGTAACTGAGAAAAATCCATTTATCAGAAGGAAAATCTTTTATTGGATAGAGGCCAAGGTTTCATACTTGTGTATTATGGTCAGTATTAATTTTGAAAGAGTCTGTCCAAGCAATTTCATTGCCCATTATGACTCATTTTGTTTTAAATGTTTCAAACTGCGTGATACCGTATTAAGGTGTCACATATTATGATTAAGTTCTATTAAGTGCCCTCCTATGATGCCTAAATTAATAATTTAATATCTTACATAATAATTATTTTTTATATAAATTCATCAATATTTTATTTTATTATCAAATTTAATAGAGCAAGTATCCTGAATTATTA
This sequence comes from Hemileia vastatrix, assembly GCA_030280995.1. Classification (NCBI taxonomy): domain Eukaryota; kingdom Fungi; phylum Basidiomycota; class Pucciniomycetes; order Pucciniales; family Zaghouaniaceae; genus Hemileia; species Hemileia vastatrix. The sequence continues at coordinate 13,579,201 of JASXTE010000004.1, read as the reverse complement.
TATATGCATAAGCTTAGGTTAGATCAATTTGTGCTCAACAGAGGACCAAAATTGAGTTCTGGAGGATCAGCTTGTGCATAATTTGGAATAAGTTGATATTCTGTCTATAATCAATCTGAGAATAAATGTACTTCCAATACAATTTTGTATATTGTTATAAAGTGAGAATTACCCTTGAATAATAAGAGACACTCTGGATTTCAACGAGAGGGGATTTCTAGCAGTTCACCCTTAGATTTTACGTGGTGTATGATGAGCCAAAGGTGTGCTCCTATTGTAATAGGAGGGGGCACAGAGCTGGATTATTTTACACTAGATATATATTTGGATTCTGGGAGAGTGTTATTTGATGGCAAGTTCTATAAATTTCCTGATGGATTTTTCATCAAGCCCAGCAATGGACAAGCGCCTTCTGATTTGGTTAGAAGGAATTTTGGTGGCTGAAAGAAGAGCCTGATTTGAAGAATTAAAAGACAATGATGATAATTCCAAGGGTGGCAAAAAGGTTATTGTAAAAGTGGTGGCAAAGCTGATTAAGGTAAAGAGAAAGAGGTCAGTAAGGCCAAATTCTCAACTTCTTTTGGTAGTTTCGAGCTGGAAAAGGTTGCTAGAGTGGAGGTTAACTGTATGGCTGGAAAATATGATGTAAATGCTACTAGAGGAGCAGCTGCTACTAAAGCTAAAAGCAGCATTCAGAGCCAACTAAAGGCTAAACCTGGAAAGGCAATTAACAAGTTGAGACCTTACTCTAAGGACAAAATTTATTGAATGCAGAAGGGGATGGCTGATATGAGGCCTCCCAGTTATGGAAAGTTTGATTCAAATGGTGAGCCTATTCCAGAAGATGATTTGGATTCTGAGGAGGACATACCTTTGGTGTCACTACCCAGACCTAGTTTTAGCAGTGCCACCCCAATGAAGGGTGTAAGGAGGACCAGCAATGGATCAGGTTTAGTGAAAGAAGCGGGTAACAGAGCCAGGGTTATTAGTAGTGTATATGTTATTATGGGGGGTGAAGATGGCAATGTGGGTCCTCAAGAGGTGCCTTGGGCCAAGGTTATTAAATTGAAAGTTTAGTATGAATGGCCAGTAGTATCCGGTCAGGCAAATTCAATGGACAAAGTTTTAAATAGGGTCAACCAACTTCAGATTCCCTTATCTTTAGGAAAGCTTTTCACGATTAGTCCGGCACTTGAAGAGAAGCAAAAGAAGCATCTGATGAGGCGTCAGGTTTCCACTGGAGAGGTGGAATATATACATGAAGTTTCTGAGAATTTGGGGAGGATGTTGAAACATATTTTTCTGCTCCCCTGGGCTACCTGGTGGTAACTCTTAACGGTAAAGAAGTTAAGGCGTTGGTCAATTCAGGGTCTCAAATTAATATAATTTCTTTAGAGCAAGCAACAATTATAGGCTTTCCAATTTAAACTGGTACTGGGGGAAACCTCAGAGGTATTGGAGGGCATGAAACAGAGCTGATGGGTACATCTGAGCATGTTAAATTAGGTATTGGTGGATCTATTGGTAAGTTTCACTTTTATGTGGCCAGAGGGGCAGTTGAAACTGTTCTTGGTGGTCCTTTTTTGATGGATTTTGAAGCCCGTATTGGCTATCAGTCTGGAATTTGTATTAGTTTGGAGATTGCTGGAGAGGATATGAAGAGGCTACATATGCAGTTGGCACCTCCTGGAGACAAAGTTTGGGAGACACGGCCAGGGATTACTACTCTGTGTAAGTGTTGTACTTGCATCAAGAAGCAGTGTATTAAACAGATGGCTTCTAATGAATTGTGTTTAGAGGGGAATTATAAAGACCCTCATTTTTTGGGGTAGCTGGGGCTGATCACTCTAATGTTGCAATCTCTCCCCAGAATGAGATCCCGGTTTGCAATAGGTCAGCTCACTTGGAGATAATTCAAGTGGATTCTCAATCATTTTCTGTTAATAATATGTTAAATTGTTATTATGTTTTCAAATTTTCGGTTTGTCTCACTACTCTGTCAAGATTTTGGATCACATTCAAGAATGGATCTTTCACGTGCCACGTGACACTCGAGGCAAAAGTAGCTCATTAAATCAATAAAATAGAAGTCTAAATCCATACTCAAAGCGCAGAAAGCAATTCTACATAGCAACTGTGACTTTCCTTTGTGTACTCGCTATTCAACCACGCTAGTCTAAACTCTAAATCTAAATTATTCAATCTCTCAATAGTGTGTCTCAGTCTTTTCCTCAATAAGCGACGCACAGCGCAATAGTCAATGTAATGGTGCACTAAAAGGTTTATTAAATGTCTGTGAATTATTAAAAGGGGTAGTTAGCTTGGACGGAATGGATAGTGGAGGATTAAAGGGTTAACGGATGTTAGTGAGGAGGGTCCAGGTGTAATGGATGTATTTTTTAATGGTCTGTGGTGTGCGGAATAGTGGATGGGTATGAGGTTAATGTGAGGAGGAGTAAAGGATATAAAAGTGGCTGGGATTTTGGTTCGACAGTATTTAGAATTAAATTATAAAACGTATATATAGTTAATAGTGGTAAATCTTTAGGTTAAATCATTATTATTGTATCTTTCCTTATTTTCTCAGTAATCATTTCTAAATCCTAAATCTCTGATTATTGAGTTTCCAACCCTTCATGAGATTTTATGAATTTTAACATTACCTTTAAATTATATTAGAATTATCCTCGAACATATCTCAAAGCAGTAGTTCTTCCTTCAAGTCATCTTCAAATCACTTGCTCAAACATTTCCTCTGTGTCTCGACAAAGTTTCTAAACTCCTTTCTCCATATCACTTCCAGGAACACCCTCGACCTTGTGTGTAGATCGTCCGGTGACAGTATAATTTAATTCTCCGTAGTTCTCAATCTTTGCACTACTACGTCCCTTTTCAGGTGTTTTTCTCAAAATTCTTTAAATGGCACATGTTCAACGCACTTCTCCTACGGGAGCTACTACTAGAGCTCATGCCAGAGGCAGGCCCACAGCCACACGGCCTGTTTCCCACACTCACTCCTTGGGGCCACTCAACCTAATGGAACGGCAACATTCAGTCCAATCTGTAGAAGACATCCCACAAAATTTTGATGATTCTAGTGATGATGAAGATGGAGAAGATACAATGCACAAGGCACCATCCGCCCCTGTTACTCACCCTTCTGGTCAACCTTCGGAACCTGGACCATCTAATTCTCTGAAAGACTTCATGAGACTTTTCATGAAGACCCTTTCAAATTCAACATCTTCAGAGGGATCTAAATTCAAAACACCTTCTATGAAATATCCTGATAAATTCGATGGAGAACATCCAGACAGATTGCGGCCCTTCTTGCAAACCTTCAAGCTCCTGTTCCATAATGACCCTCAAACCTTCAATAACGACCGATCAAAGGTTGTTTACGCTTCTTCATTCCTAGCCGGAAAAGCAGCAAGATAGTTTGAACCTTATCTTATTATGCTCTCTTCGACCGAAACCCACTTACTTATTAATAACTGGGAAAAGCTTGAATACCAACTCTTCACGTTTTTCAGTGACTCTAACGAAACTGACAACGCAGAAATTGAACTTGATTTTCTCTGCATGAGTGATAATGGTAAAGCCTCTGAATATATCTCAAACTTCAGTGCACTTCAAACTCAAGTAGGTTGGAATGATGCTGCCTTCAAGTATCATTTCAAAAAAGGACTTCCTTCAAGGATTCTGGATCAGTTAAATCTTCACGGTCAGAAGATGACTACTTTAACGGATTTAATGGATCAAACCCTAGAACTCTACGGCCTTTACCAAGGACGACTTCAACATCGTCAATACGCCAACAAATATCAAGGCCTAAATTTTAAATCGGGACCTTCTTCACACCCACAGACAACTCAATCCAAACCCAACAAGGGGAAGGACAAACCTCGACCTAAAATCTGGACCCCAGGCAATATCAGCAAAATACTGGATCCTAAAGGGGAACTTAAAGAAGCTGAGAGGAAGAGACAAGCGGATAATGGGTTATGTATGTATTGTATGGGTAAGAACAAGCTTGAAGACTGTGTAAAGTTGAAGGAAAGAGAAGGTACTAGTTGGAAGTCAAAAAACTAGTAGATAGTTAACTTGTGTGCAAAGAAAACTATCTTATCTCTCCCAGTGCACAGAACCTCCATGTTTTAAGGACTGGAGTTGCCTTAAACTGCTTGAGATTCATTCTTTTTAAGGAGGATACCCCCTTCAGTTGTCTTATAGACTCTGGAGCTTCAATTTCTTTTGTTAGTTTATCTTTTGCCAAAAAGTTACAACTAACATTTACAGATATCGATCGAACTCCAATTTACTTGGTCGAATCAGAGCAACCCAAATATTGGGTAAGTAAGAAAGTTTTATGGGTTTTCAACTTTCCAAACTTTCCCCCCTTTGAGTGGGAATTAACAGTCTTGGACGCCCCAAGGATGGAAAATACAATTCTTGGCCATGACTTTTTAATGCATTGGAATCCTGAAATAGATTGGTCACGGGGATTGATCACCCCACGCACCAAGTATATTTCTTATTCTTCAATGCAGGTCAATAGGGAGTTAAAAAACCGCCTGACAACGTCCTGCTAGAGGACAAATCTCTGCAAGATGACTTCAAGCATCTGATCTTTCTCTAAATGAGAAATTGGCTAACCCTTCTAGCTCGATGACTTCACTCGAAGAGGATTTAAATTGCCTCAAAGTAATCAAATTATGCTCTCTCAATTCTGGTCTTCCTTCGACAGATTCTCTTGAAGATGATGAGGACAACCAAATCAATGTTGAAGCCATTAAATCAACTCTACCAGAAATCTATCATGATTTCCTCGATGTTTTCTCAATCCTCAAGGCCGATAAGTTACCACCTCATCAACCCTACGACCATCAAATAGAGTTAATAGGTCCAGTACCTCTTGCAGGTCCTGTCTATTCTTTGTCAAAGGACAAATCTCAAGTCCTTCAAGACTACATTGCAGAGAATGTAGCCAAAGGTTTCATCAGAGCCAGTAAATCTCCAACCGGCTCCCCTGTTCTTTTTGCAAAAAAAAAGGACGGTAGTCTTAAGTTGTGTGATGACTATAGAAAGCTCAACACAGTCACTAAGAAGAATGCACATCCTGTTCCTCCTATGTCATTGCTTCCTACCCTTTTCAATGGTGCTAATTTCTTTTATAAAATTGATCTTAGAGGCGCTTACAATCTTATTCGCATTGCAGAAGGTCATGAACCACTGACTGCAATGCGCACTAGATTTGGTAGTTTTGAATATTTAGTTATGCCTTTTGGATTGTGTAACGCAACATCAACTTTTCAAACCTTTGACAATGACATCTTTCAAAATGTTGTCGAACAATTTGTTTTCATCTATTTAGATGATATTTTAATTTTCTTGAAGACACTGGATGAACATGTTCATCATGTTCAACAGGTTCTAAATTAACTTTGAGATCACGGTCTCTACGCCAAGCACAATAAATGCGAATCCCACCTAAAATAAATTGATTTTTTGGGCTTTACATTATCCACTGATGGTTTATTCCTGGACAATAAAAATGTCCAAAAAGTCCTGGAATGGCCTGAGCCCAAAACCGTTAAATCCCTACAAGGATTTTTGGGTTTTGCAAATTTCTATAGAAGATTTATTAAAGATTACTCTAAAACTATTTCCAATCTTACTTCTCTTCTTAGAAAAGATATTCCTTTTATTTTTACTTCTACAGCACAAAAGGAATTCAAAGCATTGAAGACTGCATTTACCACAGCTCCAATTCTTCAACACTTTGATCCTTCTGCTTTGACAATAGTGGAGACAGATGCGAGCGATTATGCTATCGCAGGGGTCATTTCTCAATTCAATCCTGAAACAAAATTATTTTATCCTGTTGCTTTTGATTCACTTAAACTCATTGCAGGAGAATTAAATTATGAAATTCATGACAAAAAGCTTTTAGCTATTATTCATTGTCTTAAAAAATGGTGCTCTTTTCTTCTCAGCCTAGATAGTCCTTTTCAAATTCTAACTGACCATAATGCTTTGAAATATTTTATGTCTTCCAAAGTGTTAACCAGGCTTCAAGCCATGTGGGCTGAATTTCTGTCTGAATTTCCTTTTTCTATTTCCTATCGCCCAGGTAAGAGCTGCATTGTCTCAGGTATCCTGTCATTTTGGGACGACATTTACCCACAGCGGGGGGACACATTGCTGAAAAGAACACAGAAAATGTGAAATCAATTTTCTACGAATCATTGTTAACGACTCATCAACTTAATTCGATGAAAATTCAATCTTTTTAAAATCAACTATCCAACATCCTCAAAGCTCAGTTGAAGGACAACTATTGTTTAGGGTTAAAAGACAAAATACTCTAAAAGCAAGGGGCCAAAAGATTTAGTATTGAATCAGGTCTATTAGTTTTCGAAGGTAGAGTAGTCATATCCGACAACAATGAAATAAAATTATGGATTTTCAAAAGTCAACATGATTCTCCATTAGCTGGTCATTTTGGGGTTGATAAAACCTACCATTTAATAGCAAGGGATTTCTTCTGGCCAGGAATGACCAGAGAAATCAAGTCCTATATAAGAGCTTGTTACAAATGTAATAGGAATAAGGCTCCCCATCACCAGAAGCATTGGTTGCTTCAATTGCTTCCTATTCCCTCTAAACCTTGGGAATCTTTATCAATGGATTTTATTTCTCAACTTCCTCTTTCTAATAATTTTGATGCTATATTAGTAATAGTAGATAGATTTTCAAAGATGTCTATTTTTATTAAAACCACTACTACTGCTACAGCAGAAGATTTGTCAAAATTGTTTCTAGAACATGTATTTTCCAAACATGGATTACCTAATGATATTATTTCAGATAGAGGCTCACTGTTTGTATCCACATTCTGGACTCAACTGTGTCGACAACTCAATATCACGAGGAATCTCTCCACGGCTTATCATCCTGAAACCAATGGGCAAACCGAAAGGGTCAACCAAATCCTTGAACAATACCTTTGAATATATGTCAGTTACCAAAAAGACGATTGGATCACATGGTTACCATTGGCCAAATTTGCTTATAATAACTCGACTCATTCTTCGACACAACAATCTCCTTTTGAAACTGTTTATGGAAGACATCCTCGATTCAACTCAATCCACGTAGGAACTAGTCATCCTGCTGAACATTATCTTCAAACCATATCACGACTCCAAGAGGAACTTAAATCAAATTTGGAATTAGTGATTCGAAGGTACAAGGAACAGGCTGACAAACATCGACAATCTGCTCCTTCTTTTAATCCAGGCGACAAAGTATGGCTTGATGCACAAAACATTTGAACAACTTGACCATCAAAGAAACTAGCTGAAAAGCGCTTGGGACCATTCGAAATCGACTCTGAAGTCTCTACAACTGCATTTTGACTCAAGCTACCTCCTAAATGGCAGGCTATTCACCCTTTTTTCCATGTATCTCTCCTGGAACTGGCTCGAGAACATACCCGGGCAAGAACCAACCACCTCCGGAACCGGTCAAAGTAGAAGACCATCTAGAGTGGGAAGTAAGCCGTATCCTTGATTCAAGAATGCGCAAGGGGAAACTTCAATACCTTGTGGAATGGGAAGGCTTCCTCGATGTTTCAGACAAAACATCCTGGGAACCAGCCATCAATGTTTCTAACGCCCCTGAACTCCTAAAATCTTTTCATCTTAAATATCCTTTAAAACCAAAACCTTAAAACTCTCTTTTTTTTTCTTTTCTTTCTTTTTTTCATTCTTCTCTTTAAAATCTAAAACATCTCTACCTCTAAAATTTCTGTATTCTTTGTTTTATTTTCTTCTTTCTTCTTTTTTCTTTCAAAATTTTTTCAACCTTCTTTAAAATAAATTAAATTAAATTAAAAAAAAAATTAAATTAAATTTAATAAAATTAAATTAAAGTAAAAATAAAATTAAATTAAAAATTAAAAGTTAAAACAAAATAAATAAAAAATTCATAAAAACTTCTAAATTTTCTTTAAATTTTCTTTTCTTTTCTTTTCAAATTTTCTACCTACATTCTTTCCTTAGAAAATTCTTTTCCTCAAACTATCAAAATATTTTTCACAAACACAACACGACAATCCTTCTTGAATTTCACTCCAACCTCTAAATCTCTCTTTTAAAAATTTCTTCGAACAATTACTTCTTTCTTTCAAATTCTTTTTTTTTAAAAAAAAATATTTTATTTCTTCTCCTCTTTTTCTTTTTTCTTTCAAATAACTAAAATTCCTCAAAAACTCCAATAAATAAACTTTCATAAATAAAAATTTTCTTCTTTCATTAAATTTTCATTTCCAATAAAATTATTTCAATCAACTATTTCTTTTTTCCTACTTAAATTTTTCTTTTCAAAATTTAAACTAAAACTCTTTCAATTAAAAATTCTTTCTTTTCTTCATTCAAAATTTAAAACAAAATTTTATTTATTTTTTTTCTTTCTTTTTTTTCTTTTTCTCTCAAAATCTCATAAAATAAATATTAAAACTTTAAATTAAAACCACAAAATAAAATAAATAAATACAAATTGTTTCTACTTTCCTTCTCTTCTTTCTTTCTTTTCTTTCTCCTTCCATTTTAAATTTTCTCCTTTAATTTCTCTTGATTTTCTCTTGAACCAATCCTTTCATCTTCTTTAAAATTACCCTTCTCTCCTTCCTACATTTTTCAAAAACCTCCTCCTCTCCTACCGGTACCACTTCCCCAATTTCCAGTAGTTCTTCGGCCACGTCGAAGTAAGCAGCATTGATAATCTTATCGACTTCACCGCTTAAATCTTTGATAAACCTAGCTCGTCAACCCTGGCGAGGTTTCTTTGACAATACCTGGTCAAGATTTTCTTCATTATCCTCCCTCAAGGCATTCACTGGTAACTGTTCTTTGGTAGGAATTGACGGCTCCACTTCCACAGCAGTGGTTTCCACAATAGGAGCTCCCACACTCAAGGCTTCCACCGTAGGGGCATCTGCGATTACATCTAAATTCTAAATCATATGGACATCAGTAAAATTTTTTCTTTGGAAAATAAAATTAAAGTAAAATAAAATAAAATCAAATTTACTTCGAAAATCGGATCAGCCTCTATAAATAAATTTGATGTGACTCCCACTGCCACTTCCTTTTCTTCCTTGTCATCTTTGATGACTATTCGCCGCTTTTTCGGTGTCTGCCTTGAAATGGGGACTTCCTCCTCATCTTCCTCCTCTTCTACCCTTCATTTACCCACGGCTGGAGGTACCCAGGACGCCGTGTTTTCCTTGACTTCCTCCTCAGCTGCTCCTGATTCCTCATCCCCAATTGACACTTCCCATATTTCTTCAACCACTTCTTTTGTCCTCGGTATTACCCAATATTTAGTCTTGGTAAACCTTCATTTGATGTCCAAATTTTTTGCTAACACATTGCACACCACCCATCTCCATTGTAAAAACTCTCATTTCTGGCGAGGACCTCAAGTAGCTGTGCTTTCCACACAGAAGTATTCCATTTATTCACAAGCAGTGCATGCTTGGGAATACTGTCGAGTAATGAGCCCACCATTGGCTTTGGGGTGAGGAGGCGTGGGAGCTGGAGTAGGACAAGTTGACATAATAATAATAAATGAATAAACAAGAATTAAATAAAGGGAAACTAGTGTGGGAAGTATATGTCTCAAACTCAACAGAGCTTGCGTTTTTATACCCGGGCATCTGTCACGTGCCACGTGACACTTGAGGCAAAAGTAGCCCATTAAATCAATAAAATAGAAGTCTAAATCCATACTCAAAGCGCAGAAAGCAATTCTACATAGCAACTGTGACTTTCCTTTGTGTACTTGCTATTCAACCACGCTAGTCTAAACTCTAAATCTAAATTATTCAATCTCTCAATAGTGTGTCTCAGTCTTTTCCTCAAGAAGCGACGCACAGCGCAATAGTCAATGTAATGGTGCACTAAAAGGTTTATTAAATGTCTGTGAATTATTAAAAGGGGTAGTGAGCATGGACGGAATGGATAGTGGAGGATTAAAGGGTTAACGGATGTTAGTGAGGAGGGTCCAGGTGTAATGGATGTATTTTTTAATGGTCTGTGGTGTGCAGAATAGTGGATGTGTATGAGGTCAATGCAAGGAGGAGTAAAGGATATAAAAGTGGTTGGGATTTTGGTTCGACATTCTTTAGAATTAAATTATAAAACATATAGATAGTTAATAGTGGTAAAGCTTTAGGTTAAATCATTATTATTGTATCTTTCCTTATTTTCTCAGTAATCATTTCTAAATCCTAAATCTTTGATTATTGAGTTTCCAACCCTTCATGAGATTTTAAGAATTTTAACATTACCTTTAAATTATATTAGAATTCTCATCGAACCTATCTCAATTCAGTAGTTCTTCCTTCAAGTCATCTTCAAATCACTTTCTCGAACATTTCCTCTGTGTCTCGACGAAGTTTCTAAACTCCTTTCTCCATCTCACTTCCAGGAACACCCTCGACCTTGTGCGTAGGTCTTCCGGTGACATGATCAAGAGGGAAGATGGGAAATATTATGTTGAATAAAAATTGGAACGGTTTATTTTCTGACCTCCAGAAAGAGGGTAAACTGCTATTATTTCATCAAAATTCTATAAAAAATCTTAGTATAATTAAAACAAAAAAAATACTTTTTTGATAATTTGATTCCGGTCCTCCAGCAAGAGGATAAACTGCCAACTTTTTTTACTGATGATTTTATGATAGATAAGGAAATTAAAGGTGTTGGAAATTTTTTTGATAAAATAGATGATGGAAAAGAGAAAAGGGTTAAATTTAAATATGATATAAAATATTTTTCTACTTATATTGATTCTGATTCTGACAAAGAAGGGAATTCCTTTGATGAAATTTTTAATGGCGATACAAAAATTAATATTTTACCTCAAGCTTATGTAGATGTGGAAGCAGCAAAATATAAGAAGGTAGCAAATAAAAGCCGAACAATTAATGAACTGCTACCCGCTGAATTAAATCCACCTTTGAGAAGACCAAGGCTATCAAGAGATTCTTATTAATGTCTCTTGGTGAAGAATCCACCCAAATTTTCTGAAATGTCAAGAATCACTTTTGATAGATTAGGTGTTGTTAATTTTGGACCTGATGGTTAATTTTCTGGAGAAGAGAAGAAGTTGTTGTTGGATGTGATGGTCAAGTGAAAGAAGGCCATTGCTTTTGTAGAAGAGGAGAGGGGTGTGTTGAAGAATTCCTATGAGGATCCTTACAAGATTCCTGTAGTATGTTATGAACTGTGGCAGCAAAAAACAATCCCAATTCCAGCTACATTAAAAGAAGCTTATAACAAAGTTGTCAGAGAACAGATTTGCACTGGACTGTATGAGCAATCATTATCAAGTTATTCTAGTCCGGTATTTTGCATCAAGAAACCAAATGGAAAACTTAGAGTAGTTCATGATCTCAGGGAATTAAATAGGGTGACAATAAAGGATGCTGGTATACAACCTAGTGCTGAGGAGTTTTTGAAAGCGTTTTCTCGGAGAGTGTGTTATGGTTTAGGAGATATTATGGGGGGATATGATGAGAGAAGTTGCATCCAGACTCTAGGCCTCTCACTACTTTTGATACACTGCTAGGGCGATTACAATTGACAAGATTACCTCAAGGAGCAACAAATTCAGTTGCCGTTTATCAAGCTCAGTTGGCTTGGATTCTTCAAGATTAAATTCCTCAATATTCTGGAATCTTTATTGACAATGGAGGAATTAAAGGACCCTCAACAGATTACAATAATGAAGCGTTGGAGGAGAACTCAGAAATACAAAAATTCATCTGGGAGTATTCAATCACTTTAGAGAAGCTCTTGTTTAGAATTGAAGAAGCTGTTTTAACTATTTCAGGTCCAAACTTTTCATGTTGTGTGCCAGCTTTAGAGATTTTAGGTCATGTGGTATGTAGAGAGGGTAGGATTATGTCCAAGAAGAAAATGAAAAAAATTCAGTCCTGGCCAAGACCCAAGAATACAACCGAAGTTAGGGGGTTTTTAGGCGTATGTGTTTATGTTTGAATGTTTATCAAGGACTTTTCTACATTTGCAATTCCGTTGAGAAGGTTGATGAGAAAGGATGCAGACTGGGAGTGGGATGAATAGTGTGAAAGGGTGTTTGAAAGATTGAAGAAGGTTGTGGGAAAAGATATTGTCCTGCACAAGTTAGATTATGGAAAAGATACTGGTAGGATTTATTTAGCAGTTGACTCAAGTCAGGTTGCTGCTGGGGAAGTTTTGTCTCAGATGGATGAAGCTGGTTACATTAAGCCAGTTAGGTATGAATCTGTGGTATTCACCAAAGTGAAATCAAGATATTCTCAGCCAAAATTGGAACTGTGTGGAGTGGCAAAAATTTTAAAGAAACTTCAAAATGTTTTGTGGGTCCAACACTTTGAATTGCAAGTGGATGTGAAATTTTTAATTCAAATGATTAATTCCCCAAGTTTACCAAATGCACCTATGAATAGATGGGTAGAATTCATTCAAAATTATTCTTTTGACTTAGTTCATAAGCCTGGCAAAACTTTTACTATGCCAGATGGTTTGTCAAGAAGACCACGCACTGAAGATGATTCAGACTCAGAAGAGTTCGATGAAGATATATCTATGATTAAAGCCAGCACTAAAGGAGCTGAAGACTTTCCATACCTCCCCCATGAGGTTAAACTGGCAGGACTATTGTGTTTAGATGATTGTGATGATGACCTCCACCAAGAGAATAATCTGGAAAATTATTTTTATGTTGATAAAATTGATGAAATTTGTGTGAATAAATTTGGTAAAAAAGAGGTAGAAGAAGATGAAAGTGTATATGTGGAAGAGAATGATGTGGTAGTATGGGATGGTAATAGATTGGTTAATGGTGTATATGTTGGAAGTTTAGAAAATTTGGTAAAGCAAAGGTTTGACGATGATGATGAAGAAGTTGATACTAAAAAGGGTGGTAAAGAGGTTGATAAAAATTTGGTTCAAAAGAGATTTGAAGTTTCAAAATTTAAAGATGAAAAATTTCCTTTGTTTATCAATCAAACTCAATCAAAGAAGCTTATGGATCATGCAAGTGCAGGTGATATAGGTGATAGGGAAGTCCCCTTGGATGTTGTTTTATTGTATTTTAAAGATGAGGTCTGGGGACAGACTGGGTTTTATTATGTTTTGGTAAAATATTTGTTAACTCTGGAAAGGCCAGAGGAATGTGATGATGATTACTGGATGGCTATCAAAAGAAAGACCCCAGCATTTTATATATCTGGACAAAGATTGATGAAAAGGAGGTATCCAAATCCTCAAGTAGTAGTTTCTCAAAAGAAAGGGCAAGAGTTGGTTATGAAAGCACTGCATGAAGAGTTTGGTCATAGGGTAATGGGTGAGACATACAGACAAATTACTGATAGATTTTGGTGGCCTGGTATGAAGATGGCTGTTAAGATATGGGTTCAGTCATGTGAAGAATGTCAAAAAAGGAGTTATATAAGGCCAAAAGAACCTGGACATGCAACCAGTGAAAACACTCTTTTTGGTAGGGTTAGTTTGGATGCTGTTCATATAAAAGAGGGGAGATATAAATATTTAATTGTAGCCAGAGATAATTTATCTGTTTGGGTAGAGGCAGCGCCTCTTATTAATTTAAATGCCAAAAATGTGGCAGATTTCTTGTTGAAGGATTGGGTGTATAGATATGGGGTTATGAAATTGGTAATGGTTGATGGAGGACCTGAATTTGGGGCAGAATTTAGGGAAGCTATATCAAAGGTTGGATCAAAGGTTAGGGTAGCAACCCCTTATTATCCTGAAGCTGAAGGAATGGTTGAAGGAGGGAATAAAGTTATAAAGGATGAATTAGTTAAAATGTGTGGAACAAGTGCTGAAAAATGGAGGCACTATTTACCCTTATTATTGTTTGCTGACAGAATCACTGCCAAAAGGACGACTGGATATTCACCTGATGAACTAGTTTTTGGAAAAAAAGAAGTTTTACCAATTGATTTAGAGGCTGAATCATATCTTGGAGTAGATTGGGATATTTTAAAACTACTGAAGAATTGTTATGTGCAATAATGATGTAGCTGGAGAAGAAAGAAGATTACTGAAAAAAGGCATATTCTGGAATGATTAAAATCAGAAATCAGTCAGTACAATATTGGGATGAAAGATTAGCACACAGGCTCAGGAAATCCTTGAAGACTGGATATATGGTTTTGGTGCATAATAGGAGTTTGGAAAGCCAGTGGAGGAAGATGTTTGCAGATAGGTGGAATGGACCTTATAAAGTCAGAGAACAGGTGTCTGGCAGTTCATATGTTTTGGAAGAATTGGATGGAGTAGTTTTAAAGAGGAGGGTAGCGGCCAATCAAGTCAAACAGTTCTATCCTAGGGGCACCAGGAATACTGAAGGTTAACTCCAAAATGAGGGTAAACTATTTCTACAATTGTTTGAAGATGAAACTCCAAAACAAGGATAAACTACATAATCAAATAAATAAAATTTTGTCAAAGTTTAACTCCGGAAAGAGGATTAACTACTTTCTTATTAAAAAAATATCACTGTTGTTTTACTATGGTATGGGAGACAAAACCGTTAACAAACATTTACGACATTTATGAAGGCATTCGTTTGAAAATTCTTAAAACTCTTAAAAGTCACAAAAATTATGGGGAAGATATATGTTTGATTGAAAAATTTTTTTGGTAGAAGTGTTCACAGGGGAACCTTCTGAATTAAATATTGGCAAGTTTGGGGGTAATTGATGGGCTGGCTGCTCTATACACAATTACACCACAATGCTCATTACCAATTTTTCCCTGTTTCTAGTTGAATCCTGGATTTGTTTTTGATCTATAAGAAGTCCGCTAAGACTATAAACTGGAAAGAACAAAGAGACAATGCTCCCACTGCTGGATTCAAGATTTATTTTTTTATTTTTGTCTTTGTTATTTCTTTTATGCCAGATTTTTTTAAAGACATACATGTTTTGTTCATTTTAATTTTTATAATATTATAAAGTATTTTTAAGGGTGATGATCACTGGTGGTCTCTAATCATTTTTACATATTGGAGGGATCCCACCCAGTGATCATTATCATAAAAATTTTATTTTTCTAAACTTTCATTTATTAATTTTGTATTTTCAATTTCTCAATAATGTGTAACCACATCAATTTGCACTTGGATGTGGGTATGATGTTGAGGGTACGGCTCATCAATTGGCTGGGGGCATCTTTGAAATTTTATTTTACATTTCATAAATTTTATATTTCAAATTCATTTATCATTATTTTTAAAAATTGGATTTTAAATATTATTTCATACCAATCTTTTGTAACCTTTTATTATTTTCATCATTTAAAAAAAATAAAAAAATAAAAAAAATAAAAAAAATAAAAAAAATAAGAATAAAAAAAATATTAATAATAATAAAAATAAAAAATAAATAAATATATAAACATACAATTATTTTTCAAATTTTTTTTATTTTTAATTTACAATTTTCTTTTGGTTTATTACTTTTATAGTATATTTTATATAAGAAAAAGGGTCAAGAGGAGCTCAAGCAAAAATGGATCCTACTTCAAAATGTTTAGTCCTCCAAGACTTTAAACTGGCTAATTTTCAAGACTTTTTTAAGTTTTTACAATTTTATTTCAAGAATTCGGTTCCTCATTAGATCTGTTAGTCCACTAAGACTTTAAACTGGATAGTTTTTTACGATTTCATTTCAAGAATTTGGTTCCTCATTGGATCTTTTAGTCCTCTAAGACTTTTAACTGGCTGTTTATGAATTTATTTCAAGATATGCTGTTGGTCCACCATGACCTTAAACTGGAAAGTTTATCATTCTTTGGTCCACTATGACCCTAAACTAGAAAATCACTCATTCTTTGTCCTCCATGACATTAAACTGGCAATTCAATTGTTATTTGGACAATTTAAAAGAGGTTTACAAGATGGGTCCCCCATGACCTTAAACTGGAATATTCTATGCAACTCTAAGCACTCATTTTAATTTATCACTGTCCACCAGGACATCTAAACTGATAATTCAAATTTTTTATGAAGGCTATTCAATTAACAATCAACAAATTATTTAATTTATCACCGGTACTAAAATTTTTGAAAAAGGGTGTATGTTTAATTTAGAAAATGTAGTGGTTAATATTGTGGAGGTGATGGATGATGAAATTATGGGTGAAGAATGATAATTATGGTGCTAAAAATGGTGAAAATATGGTGATTATTATTATTTAAAAGATGAGTTATTAAAAGGTGGTCTATTTGAATGTTGTGACAATGAAATTTTTGAAGGAGGATATGGTAGTTGGAAAAGTAGTGTGCTTTAAATAGGCTAAATGGTATGAAGCTTGGAGGACCTTATGGCAAGAATTAGATCAAGTATTCGGCTCAATAAAAGAGAATGGAATTAGGATTATTCGGCTCACTTGATGAGAATGGAATCAAGTATTCAGCTCAGTAGGTGTGGAGCCTACTCTCTTAATGCATATGAGTAGAGACTGGTATAGGGGATTCTGAAGGGATTCAAACCTTGCTCTCAGTAGTTGGAAGCATCACAAGGCAAATAGATTTTATTTCAAAATGAAGATTTATGAAGGACTTGATTTAAAACAATTTAATATGAAGAAAAGATCAGGATTCATGTTTACTAAAGCACTAACTCCAAGATTAAAACAAATAATTTTGCTGAAATTTTTCTACATCATCATCAAAACTCTGCATCAACAATCTTCTCTCATTAAATCTTCATGATTATTGGCGGGAGTGTCTTGAAAGTAGAAATAAGTTTATGTAGTTGGAGCGGGATGTTGAAGAAATAATGAAGAGATGAATATGGAGAAGATAAAAGTGAGATTATATATTGATCGAACATGCAAAATTCAAAGAATGAGGACATTCTTCATTGGAGGGAGGATGTGGCATTCCAAATCTTAGTATGGTGCTAAAAGTCTATTTAGAATATTTATTGGGAATAGGACAGTGATCAGAGAAGCCTGATTAGTTTAAAATATTTTATTATTAAACAAAAAAATGAAGTTGAAAAAGTCAAGATATGAACGTTTGGTTAGATTTATTAATTTCACAGGTCATATGATTTTTTAAGGCCACAAAATTAAATTTAATAAAAGTCAAGAAGCTCAAGAACCATTGGGAATTTTCCCTGAATTTTTACTATTTTTCTTATATTTTTAAATGATTTTTAAAGATTTATTAAATTCTTTATGCTCCTCAAAAATTACTTAACTTTGATGACTTTTCACAGGGTGAATAGAGCTGCGCAGACTACAAAAAATAGTTAGGAATGTTAAGGAGAAGTAGCACTATCAAGTGTAATTTTTCTTGATTTTTAATTATAGATCAAAGGTTCTAATTGAGTCTGCAGGTCTGGATGAGCTCCGTACTAGCTCCGGACGAACTCCAGATGAGCTCCAGATGAGCTCTGGATGAGCTCTGGCCGCCCTTCAGAGGGAAAAGGGCACGTGACTGATTATTATGCATATAAGGCTGTTGACTCAAAATTATTCATGGAGAACGAAGAGAACCAAAAGAGTATAGAGAACTATAACAACCATTATTCATATTTTTCTTTTGTCAACAAAGTAATTATTTATTTATAATACCCTTAAAAAATAACAATTTAACATAACACTTTAAATATTATACTCAACAACTCTTAAACATTAAAGTGTAGGGTATCATTAGAAAGGTCTCAACTCCAGGGACTCATTTATAGTATCTGTTCTCAGAAATCATTAAAATCTAAAAACATTGAAACTTCATTCTTTTAAAATATTGTATCTGTTGTAACTTTATTGTTGCATTTCAGTTGTTTTGCACAGAAGAGCGGCTCAATCATCCTAACAAGTGTTAATTAGACAGGGTTTCATTCTTAATTATTCTCAAGTAGACTTTTAAGCTTATTGATCTAAAAAACTCACAAATTCATTTAGAGGGACAGGGTTTTCTCTGATTATCCAACTCCTTCGGATTCTGCTTACAGCAAGGCAACTGTAATAGTCTACCTAAAACATGGTCTAGCAGCCTTGGATCTGATTTTGAAGCTGTTTTGGCTAAATTTTATGAGATAAAAGCAGATTCTTGAGAAGATAGAGCAGGTCTTTTAGGGAGTGTTTTGGGAATAGAATGGTGTGATCTTCTGGAAGGAGTAGAAGATAAAGAAGAGGAAGAAGGTCCAAGTTCTGGTGACTT
This sequence comes from Hemileia vastatrix, assembly GCA_030280995.1. Classification (NCBI taxonomy): domain Eukaryota; kingdom Fungi; phylum Basidiomycota; class Pucciniomycetes; order Pucciniales; family Zaghouaniaceae; genus Hemileia; species Hemileia vastatrix. The sequence goes on along the minus strand of JASXTE010000004.1, from coordinate 13,560,928 downwards.
GGCAGAAGATCTTGAAATATATTTATGGGAAGGTGAAGGAAGAGGTATTGGATAGCTGGGGTCTCTGTCACATCTTTTCTTTTTAGAGTTGCAGGAATCACAGGCCCTGTTATAGAACCTGGTCTGAGGAGTAGGAAGAGTGAAAGTGCAAGGTCTGCGCGTGTGGATTCACTGTTTACAAGCATAGTCCTTTGGAGCAGTGAAACAGGGAAGGTCTGATGGGTCAAAATATGGGGATCCAGCCATGATCAGGGAAGGAAAAATAATGAAGAGAAAAGAGATGAATGAAAATTTTATCAGTGATGTTTAGATGATGAAGAAAGAGTGGAAGTTCAGCAGGTTGGCTGCAGAGCATTGTGCATGGAGGTGGCTCTGCCCTTTTTTATGCAAAATTTGGATCTGTTAGTCTGTCAATACTTTAAACTGAACACTGCTGTTAGTCCTCTATAACTTTAAACTGGCTGGTTTTCAAGATTTTATCAAGAATTTGGCTTATGCTTTTTTTTGGATCTACAAGTCCTCCAAGACTTTAAACTGGCTGATTACAATTTTATTTCAAGAATTTGAATCCTCTATGGGTTGTGAAGTCCACCAAGACTTTAAAATGAACACTGGGTAGTCCATCAAGACTTTAAACTGAGCACTGGGTAGTCCGTCAAGACTTAAAACTGAACACTGGTAGTCCTCCAAGACTTAACACTGGTTGTTTTTTTTTAAGATTGGTTCAAGATTTTAATTTTTTTTACTACTGTGGATCTGTTAGTTCATCAAGACTTTGAACTGAACACTGTGTAAGTCCATCAAGATTTTAAACTGAACACTGGGCAGTTTATCAAGACTTTAAACTGAGAAATGGTACAGTCCCCCAAGGCTATAAACTGAGGATGGTTTAATGGTTGAATCCTTAAGGACTATAAACTGATAATGGTAGTTGGTGAGATTCTGGAAGAGGGCATCCAAAGGGGGAGTCTCTGAATTTTGTTAAGGCAAGTGTGGGGGTAACTGATGAGCTGGCTGCTCTGTAGAACAGTTACCCCAGAATGTTAGTTTGTTTCTTTGGTCTTTAATTTTTTGATCTCTGGTTCTGTCTTTTGGATTTAGGTTTTTAGTCCCCCAAGACTATAAACTGAGGGTTTTGAGTCCCCCAAGACTATAAAATGAGGGCTGTTAGTCCCCCAAGACTATAAAATGAGGGCTGTTAGTCCCCCAAGACTTAAAACTGAGGATGACTCCCCCAAGACTTTAAACTGAGGAGTTTTTTATTTTTATTTCTAAATCAATATTTTTGGGCGAGAAGTAATTACAGAAAAGAATCAAGAGATGTAAAAAAAATTTCAGCATTGGCTTTGAACTTGTGAATGTGTTTCTTCCTTTTCTCAAGGTCCTGTGGATTTCTGGCAGGAGTGGATTGGAAGTAATTTATAATGAGATGCTTCTTTTGAGAAGAATTTTGTTGGAATTTGTCTTTGATGGTGGGCAATGGATTAGGTGGGGGGGCTTCAATGGTTCCCACATTTTTATCATCACTGTCTGGATGGAAATAAACTGGAAATTTTTCAGATTGAATTTCAGTATGAAGAAGTATTGGGCTTTCCATCAGAAGGACCAGGGATGGTAGATCTAGTTGTTGTTGCAGGGTTGGAACTCTTTTTTGAAGGGTGTAATTTGTTGACCAGTCTGTAGATCAGGATGAATGGTCTGGATCTTTTGGTGCTGGTAGAAGGTGAATCAGGTTGTGGAGGAGGAGAAGATGTTGAAGAGGACAATGGACCAGGTCTGAAACAAGTCTTCTTCCTAGAGTGACAGGCATCACAGGAGGTTCTGTAGGGATGAGCCGGTGGTGTGATGGTACATATAAGATTGTTGTCAATGCAGTATTGGCAAGGACCCATGTCAGTAGAAGACTTGGAAAGAAAGCTGAACATGGTGCTTGTGATGAAGGAGAATGGGGAAATTCTCTATTGGAGGGAGGATGTGGTCTTCTAACATTGGAGTAGCCCTTTGTTGGTCTATTTGGTGTTGTTTTGATATGTCTTAAATGGCATTATTTAATAATTCGATCTTTTTCTGTAATTATACAGCAAGTATTAGGACTGAGGGGATGTCATTACAACCATTAGATAGCCCCAGATTTTCTCTATATTTTATGTCTTGTTGAAATTTTTCAGATTTTAAGTATTAAGGGGATAATTTCTCGTTTTTTATTTAAAAAGATAGCTGTTTAATTTTGTTTTGTGTTTTACAGGCTAACTTTAAGTCTTAGGGTTAAGTGCTTATTACCACTATAATAGGCTAATTTTTCTCTACATTTCATGTCCCAATGTTGTTATAGCCTAATTATGTCTTTTAAAGGTTTTAGTAGCCGTAGTATTTTTCGCTAAGTATTTTGGGTATTTTTGGTGGTTTTTGGTGGTTTTCCGGCTTCAGGGTGGTCCGGCGGCCTCAGGTGGGCAGACCTCCCGCTGTGGTCTTCCAACATTGGCAGGGGCCTTTGTTGCGTGATTTGGCGCTATTTGTGCATGTCTTAATTGACATCTGTTAAGGAATTGGGTATTTTTCGAGTTTTATTCCATGGATATTGGGTCTGTGGGTATGTGGGTACTATCATTGGATAGCCCCAGTCCTTCTCTATATTTTATGTCTTGAAGACATTTTTCATATTCTAAGTTTTAAGGGGTCATTTCCTCATTTTTCATTTATAAAAGATAGCTGTTTAATTTTGTTTTTCGTGTTTTACGGGCTAACCTTAAGTCTTAGGGTTAAGTGCTTAGTACCATTGGATAGAGCTAATTTTTCTCTATATTTCATGTCTCAGTGTTGTTATAGTGAAATTCCATGTTTTAAAGGCTTTAGTAGTTGTAGCTAATTTTTCTAAGTAGATTAGTTGTTTTTATTGGTTTTCTGGCTTCAGGGAGGCCGGGCCGCGTCAGGCGACACCTCCAATGTCGGGCGGCCTGCCCGCCTCTGTTTTAGAAGGTTGGGGAGCGCTTCAGGAGGGTTTTTTATTCAATTTGGCGGGTACAGGTGCCAGATTGGTGGGTGTGCATGGGCTCTTAGATAGTGGTCTGTGTGTACATAGTGAATAAGACAGTTTGGGGCAACCTTAATTATCATACAACCATCCGGAGGTGATATCCTTGTTCCTCACTCAGTTTTCATTGTTTTCTGGCCACAATTTGGCTGTGTTTGTTGAAAGTGAGTTCTTCATTTAACTTAACTTTGGCAACTGTTTCTCTGTTATAGTCTTGCAAGCTATAGCAAGTATTATTGCTGTCTCTGGTGTGGATTTGCAGCCTACATCAAGTATCTTTGCTGTCTCTGGTGTGGACATTGTTCTACATTTCAGTTCTTTGGTCTGGTAGTCTGTCTGGTGACTACTTTCTTGGCTCATCAAGCAGTCAAGTGTGTTAAAAAGGGGCTTTAGCAAAACAGGAACCAACTTACTTTAGCAAGTAAATCTCACTCTATTTTTTTAAAGGGACAGGGGATTTTCTCTCTGGTTTTTCTCTAACTCCCTTGGTCAAGGCCTATAGCTAGTACTATAGGATTGTCTACACCGCCTCAGTGCTGCAAGGCTGGGATGTGTTTCTAGAGGGGTTTTATGCAATTTGGTGCTCAAAACACCAAATTCATTGTTGTGAAGGGGCTTTTAGATAGTGGTCTGTGTGTATATAGTGAATGAGACAGTTTGGGGCAACTTTAATTATCATACAACCATCCAGAGGTTATATCCTTGTTCCTCACTCAGTTTTCACTGTTTTTTTTGGCAACAATTGGCTGTGTTTGTTGCAAGGTGAGTTCTTCATTTAACTTAACTTGGCAACTGGTTTCTCTGGTATAGTCTTGCAAGCTATATCAAGTATGTTTGCTGTCTCTGGTGTGTATTTTCAACCTACATCAAGTATCATTGCTTTCTCTGGTGTGGACATTGGTCTACATTTCAGTTCTTTGGTTTGGTAGTCTGTATGGAGACTACTTTCTTGGCTGATCAGGCAGTCATTTGTGTTGGAAATGGGCTTTAGCAAACAGGAACCAATTTACTGTAGCAGGTAAATCTCACTTTATTTTTCTAAAGGGAAAGGGGATTCTCTCTCTGGGTTTTCTCCAACTCCCTTGGTCTAGGCCTATAGCTAGTACTATAGGATTTTCTACAACAAGATTTAGGAGTATTAAAATTTTGAATAGAAATTGATTATTAAGAAAGGTATGAAACAATAATAGCCATATATAAATTTATCTAAAATTACAGTGATATTATAATTTAACTTTAAGGAACGTCATACAAAATCCCCCCAATAATATAGAAACCTCCACCCTGCACTGACCCCTTTAATTATCAGCCCTTAATTTACCACTGACCCTCCACTATAATCCATAGATCCTTTAACCTTACTCCTAATCCCACTCACAGACCTTTAATTACCACTAATCACACAATAACCCAACATTAAAACTATACTATTGATCTGAGCACTAATACACTGTGCATTTGCTTAAATTTGTAAAGTATAAGCAGATGATTGACTAATTTAGATTTAAGGTTTAAAGATTGCTGTTGCTAGTGTATTCAAATCAATACAACAAAGGAGAAAAGCAGTTTCTAGGTAGATGTTGCTTTTTGCACTTTGAGTATGGATTTGTGTATCAATATATGGATAAAAAGATTGACTTTTGCTTCAAGTGTCACATGGGGTGTGACACACAACCAAAGTCACTCTCACTGTGTTAAAGTGGGGTCACTCCTCAAAACAGGCCTAGAAGTGTTCACTGTAACAAAATACTGAACTCAATGTCTAGTTCAGGGTTTTCTCCCCCTGTGTTAGGAATTTATTTTAAAAATGATTGGAACATAACTGGATTATTGGAAAGTAAAAAGAAGTTTTGGATTCTAGATGTAAACAGGTTTATTGATTGCAATCCAAATGATGTTTCCCTTACCATTATTTCTTGCATCCTTCTCTCTTGTGTACTGTAAAAAAGAATGATCATATCAATCAACCTCCTGCTGAAAAATTATCCCTCATGGATTGAAACAGGAGACTTGGTCATACCAGTGAAAACACAATTGGAAATATCATCAAAACATGAGTTGGTACTGGCTTTTCCCTTATTATTCCACCAAGTGAAATTGAATGAAAATATTTTCTGATAGCAAAGAGCACCAGAAAACCATCAGCTTCACATGAATCAAGACCTGAATCCATAGAGAGCGTTATTTTTGGAGACATGGTTGGCCCTATGTATCCTACCATTTATGGTGCAAGATGGGTGTCTATTTTCAGGAAAAGTTCAACTACTTATGGTGAGGTGTTTCTGTTTAATTCCAAATCTGAAGCTACCTCTGCTTTTTTTACCTTTTATAAAAAGCTGGATAATTTCACTGGTAAGAAGCTTTAAGTATTACACACTGATGGGGGGATTCATATCAGGTAGTTGGCTCAAGTCCTGGCTGACATTGGAGCTACTCATGAAGTTGCATGTCCTCACCACCATGAAAAAAATGGATCAGCTGAGAATTTCAACAGAGAAATTGGAGATATTTCAAGGACTATTCCTCTAGTAAGTGATCTACATGAATGTTTCTGGGCCTTTTTATATAAATGGGAATCTCATGTTTATAATCAAATTCCCAATTTTAAGACTGGAAGAAAAACTCCTCTGAAGCTCAAGTAAAATATTTAACCAACTTACTCTAACCTCAGAGTTTTTGGTGAATTTCCTTTTGTCAATTTCCATATAGAAACTCAGCACAAACTGGACCAATTCGCATTGGTTTGAAAATGTGTAGGTTATTCTTTAAAGAATGCAGGTTGGATTTTTTTCAACCCAGAATCAAACTCCTACTTTTATTCTGCTATGGATGTTTTCCCTGGTGACTATCTTCCTGCTCACAAAGCTTATTTTCCACCACCACCACCAAAATTTTCTGGATTTCTCTAAAGCATCTTCTCAGATATGTTCAATACACAGCCGGACTTTGTCTTCACATTCATCCTGACCACCATTCCCCACTCAAACTTGTATCATATTCTGATTCCACTTGGATAATGTTCTTTGTATATATTCTGTAGTTGGGGCATCTCCTGTTCTCCAGCTCTTTCCAGAGCTCTACAGGTTTACTGGGACAAAAATGTGTATTTCTGTGTCAGTAACAAGCTCTGAGAGGAATCCTATGCATTACTTTACCTGTAGTTATTCATTAGTACATAACTCCAAGAAGAATTGGAGTTATTCAAACACAAAACTCTCAGGTTAAATACTATCTGACTATGGTATATAAGTACACTTATGACTATGTACATAACAGCCCCCCACTTGGGTACCATAGTGTGAACAACATTTACAAAGGATAAAAATATGCAGAAAAAAATGAAGAGAGAGAAAGAAAAAAAATATTAAGTGACCCCCAAATGGTGACACCTTTGAGATGTAAGTAATGGCCCAATATTTTTGTTAATAAATTAGCATATTGATCAGAACCAGGAAGCCATTATAAACACAAATCATGTATATACAATTTTTCATTTACAAGAAAAAAATATGTATCTGAGTGTCTGGTACGCTTGTTGGAAGGATTGTTTTTCACTATGATACAGCGCTTTTATTATTGCATCATATAATAACACTTTTAATGGGTCCACATATGTCAGATAGTAGATTGTGGGGCCAAATTCTGTCTTTAGTGGCTGAGAACATAGCAATACATTCTGCAAAACATGTAGAATCAGCTACTGTAGATTGATGTTTGGAAGACCATATAATTGGGAAACCATTGAGATAAACAATGTGGCCACTAATAGAAAGTTCCCATTAATAACCCCAGGAGGCATCAGAGTAGCCGATCAGTGTAGGTACAGCAGATGAATTTGGATAAAGGCACAATTTCAAATCTCTAGTTGCTTGGAGATATTTGAGTAGGTGACCTAAAGCATTCCAATGAGAATCCAATGTTTTTGATGAGAAACAAGCAAGAAAATTAACTGCATAAGATAAATCTGGTCTGCTTGCTATAGAAATTTAGTTAAGGCTCCCTATGATAGATAGATATTCATTAGAACAAACACCAGTGTCACTTGATTTAGCTGAGTCCAGTTCATAGGCAGGGGAGTCTTGCATTTGAGAGAACCTGGGTTATGCTCAAAGAGTAGTTTATCACTCAGCCTATAGCAGTCCAGCTCAAAACCTAGTGAAACCCTTTTTACTTTCATTCCTACTATAACATCCAGACCATCTGACCACCTTACCTCAAGCCCCTCATTAAAACCAGCTTCCAGTTTCCGTAGTACCACATCATCACTTCCTGTAACTACCCCATCATTCACATGTAGCCATACACTCCCCATGGAGGACCTGTCACACAAATATAAAGACTAGTCTCATATTGATTTGCAATAAATCCAAAATATTTTAACTTTTTGGCTATATGGAGACACCAGAGCTGTGCTGCTTGTTTGGTATCATATAGCACTTTGTGTAATTTTAGGAAATTACCTGGTTCAGATAGTTTTATCCCTGGGAGAGGTTCAATCCAGAAATCTTCCTCAAAATTTCTGTGTAGGTAGGCGTCAGTAACATCAAAAGATCTTACCTTCAAACCATTCATTGCAGCAAGTGTGAGTAGGATTGTCACACCACATGTGACACTCAAAGCAAAAGTACCTCAATTACCCCACTGTTCAAGCTCTAACTCATCTAGCAATGCGCTGTGGTCTTCCAACATTGGTGGAGCCCTTTTTTGGTCTATTTGGCATTGTTTTGATATGTCTTTAATAACATTGTTTGATAATTGGGCGTTTTTCTGGAATTATTTGGCAAATATTGGGATTGCAGGGATGTGGGTATTACCATTGGATAGCCCCGGTTTTTCTCTATATTCATATTCTAAGTATTTAAGGGATTATGTCTCATTTTTCATTTTAAAAGATTGCTGTTTAATTTTCTTTTTTGTGTTTTACTGGCTAACCTTAAGTCTTAGGGTTAAGGGCTTAGTACCATTAGAATGGGCTTATTTTTCTATATATTTCATGTCCCATTGTTTTTATAGCCTAATTATGTGTTTTAAAGGTTTTAGTAGTTGTAGTTTATTTTTCTAAGTGTTTTGGGTGTTTTTGGAGGTTTTTGGTGGTTTTCTGGCTTCAGGGTGGTCTGGCCGCCTCAGGCGGACTGCCTGCCTCAGTGCTAGAAGGCTAGGAAGAGTTTCTAGACAGATTTTATGCAATTTGGAACTCAGAAACACCAAATTCATTGGTGTGCATGGGCTCTTAGATAGTGGTCTGTGTATATATTGTGAATAAGATAGTTTGGGGCAACTTTAATTATCATACAACCATCCAGAGGTTATATCCTTGTTCCTCACTCAGTTTTCACTGTTTTTTGGCCACAATTGGCTGTGTTTGTTGCAAGGTTAGTTCTTTATTTAACTCAACTTTGGAAACTGTTTTCTCTGGTGTAGTCTTGCAAGCTATATCAAGTATTATTTCTGTCTCTGGTGTGGATTTGAAACCTACATCAAGTATCATTGCTTTCTCTGGTGTGGACATTGGTCTAAATTTCAGCTCTTTGGTTTGGTAGTCTGTCTGGAGACTACTTTCTTGGCTGATAAGGCAGTCAAGTGTGTTGGAAAAGGGGCTTTTAGCAACAGGAACCTATTTGCTGTAGCAGGTAAATCTCACTTTATTTTTATAAAGGGAAAGGGGATTTTCTCTCTGGGTTTTCTCCAACTCCCTTGGTCAAGACCTATAGCTAGTACTATAGGATTGTCTACAGCGCTAAAAGCAACCTTGGGGTAATTTCATTCTATTGTTCTCTCAAATCAGCTGTGCTAACCAAGCCTTAAAAGCACACTAATGGTAAAGATGCATATGCTTTTCAATCATAGGCAATGTGCACCTAATCTAACACTAAGATCAAGGCAATATTCAAACAGGGGCTAATTGTGGATCTGAGGGTAAATTAAGAGGTCTGTGAAGTAGGAGCAGGACAGAAGGGTTATAAGATTAGATGGTAGGTAAATGGGAACTCTGGTGAATTAAATGGGTCTGTGGGTATATGATGGCTGGGTGATTAATGGGTCAGTGCAAGGAGGAATGGGATATTTAAAGGGGGGTTAATTTGGTTGGGCATTCCTTAGAATTAACTTATAAAAAAATTATATTTGTGATAGTAGTAAAATTCTAATTAGGCTATTGTTATATTTTTTGATTTCTTACTTAATAATCGATTTCATTAAATCCTTAAATACTTAAATCTTTCCCTTTTGATTATTGAGTTGCAACCCTTTGTGAGATTTACCACAATAGTTAGTTTCCTTACCATATAAATTAACTATTCCTCAAAGATTATCTCAAACCAGTATTGGCTACTTAGATCTATCTTTGAATCACTTCCTTGAATTAGTCCTCTTTTCTTCAAAGTAATAACTGCTCTCTTCCTTTTTATCTCATTTACATTGGGATCACCCTTGATCCTGTGTGTAGGCTCTCCAGTGACAATATAATGTAATTCTCTGTAGTTTTCATTCTTTATGCTACTACAACTTTCAGGTGCTAAGTCTAAATATGGCACCTGTTCAAAGCACTCCTCCTCCCATGGAGGCTACTTTTAGAGCTGGCTCTAGGGATAGGCTAACTTCATTACTTTCTGTTTCTCACACTCACTCTCTTGAATTGCTTGAGTTAAGGGAGCATGAACATTCAATTCAATCTGTACAGGATATTTCCCAGGGTTTTGAGCACTCCGGTGAAGAATATGAAGGAGAGGATACCATGCACAAGGAACCATTAGTCCCCGCTTCCAAACCTTCAGGCCAACCTTCAAACCCTGGCCCAAATTCTTCATTGGAGGAATTTATGAAACTCTTGGTTAAAGCCATTACTGATCCTGCTCCATATGAAGGATCAAAATTTAAAATCCCTTTAATGAAATCTCCAGATAAATTTGATGGAGAACACTCTGAAAGATTGTGTCCCTTCTTGCAAACATGCAAGCTACATTTCCACAATGACCCTCAAAGTTTTAGTATGGATTGTTCTAAGGTCATCTATTCCTCTTCTTATTTATCCTGAAAGGAATAATAGTGGTTTGAACCTTATTTTCTCATGCTTTCCTCAAACAAATCTCATTTACTCATTAATAATTGGGAGAAGTTCAAAGACCAACTTTTTATATTGTTTGGTTGTCCTAATGAAACTGAAAATGCAGAGATCAAACTTTATTTCCTTTGCATGAACTATAATCATAAAGCTTCTGAGTATGTCTAAAATATCAGGGCTTTACAAACTTGAGTTAGTTGGAATGATGCTGCTCTCAAATATCATTTCAAAAAGGGACCTCCTTCAAGGATTCTGGATCAATTGAATCTTCTCAGGCGTAAAATGGCAAGTTTGACAGATTTAATTGATAGGAACCTCAAACTTGATGGCATGCATCAAGGACTAATTCAACAAAGGCTTCATGCACAAAAATCTCATAGTTCCAATTTTAAATCTGGGCCACCTTTGAACAATCACTCCCAACCAGCTTAATCAACCTAATCCAAACCCATTCAAAAGGGAAGGGATAATTCCATACCCAAAAGCTCAACTCCTGGAGATATCAGTAAGGTAATGGATCTGAAAGGGGAATTAAAGGAAGCTGAAAGGAAAATACAGGCAGATAATGGTTTATGTATGTATTGTGGGGGTGAACACAAATTGGAAGATTGTTCAAAGTTAAAGGAAAGGGAAGGTAAAAGTTCTAAGTCAAAAAATTAGAGGATATTTTACTTGTGTGCAAAGCAAACTATCTTATTTCTCCTAGTGCACAGAACCTCCATGTCATAAGGACTGGAGTTTCCATTAATCTTTTGACATTAATTTTTTTTAAAGAGGATATTCCCTTCAGTTGTCTCATTTACTCTGCAGCTTCAATATCATCTATCAGTTTATCTTTTGCCCAAAAACTTAAGCTGGCATTTTTAGATATCAAACAAATTCCAATTTATTTGGTTGAATCAGAGGAGCCTAAGTATTGTGTTAGCAAGAAAGTTTTACAGGTTTTCAACTTTCCAAATTTTCCCTCCTTTGAGTGGGAATTAACAGTCTTGGATGCCCTGAGGATAGACGATACCATTCTTGGCCATATATTTTTAACAAATTGGAATCTGGACATTGATTGGTCAGAGGGATTGATCACCCCTATTTCTAAGTATATTTCTGATTCTTTAATGCAGGTCAATAGGGAGTTAAACTTTCCATCTGACCAAGTCCTGCTAGAAAAATCTTTCTTCCAGATTATTTGCAACCATCTGATTTTTCTCTAAATGAACATTTGGCTAACCTTTCTAGCTTGGTTACTTCACTCGAAGAGGATTTCAACAGCCTTGAGGTAAGAAATTCTTGCTCTCTAAATTCAGGTCTACCCTTGAAAGACTCTTTTAAAGATGAAGAGGACAGCCAAATCAATATTGAAGACATTAAATTAACTATACCGGAAGTTTATCACGACTTCCTTGATGTATTTTCAGTCCATAAAGCCAAAAAGCTACCACCTCATTGACCCTACAATTTCCAAATAGAGTTAGTAGGTCCAGTACCTTTGGCAGGTCCTTTCTACTCCTTATTGAGGGATGAATCTCAAGTTCTTTCAGACTGAATTGCAGAGAATGTGGCAAAAGGTTTCATTTGATCCAGTAAATCCCCAACTGGCTCTCCAGTTTTTTTTGTTAAGAAAAAAGATGGAAGTCTTAGGTTATGTGTTGATTATAGAAAGCTTAATGCAGTGACTAAGAAAAATGCATATCCAGTTCCTCTTATGTCTTTACTTCTTACCTTGTTTGATGGTGCTAATTTCTTCTCTAAACTTGATTTAAGAGGCACTTACAACCTAATACATCTTTCTGAAGGCCATTAACTTTTAACGGAAATGCGCACTAGGTTTGGTATTTTTGAATATTTAGTTATTCCTTTTGGAGTATGTAATGCACCCTCAACTTTTCAAACTTTTTTCAATGATATCTTTCATGATTTTTTCAAACAAATTGTTGTTGTCTATTTTGATGATATTTTAATTTTTTCAAAGACCCTTGAGGAACTTATTAAACATGTCCAACAAGTTTTCAATCATCTTTGAGAGAATAGACTCTATACCAAGCACACTAAGTGAAAATTCCACCTAAAGTCTATCAACTTTCTAGGTTTTAGATTATCCACTGACGGCCTTGTCATGGATGATAAAAAGGCTAAAAAAATATTGGAATGGCCAGAGCAAAAATCTGTAAAATCCTTACAAGGGCTTTTAGGTTTTGCTAATTTCTATAGAAGATTTATTAAAGATTACTCTAAAACTATTAAAAATCTCACTTCTCTTCTTAGAAAAGATATTCTCTTTTTTTTCACCAATACAGCGCAAAAGGAATTCAAAGCATTGAAGTTTGCATTCACCACAGCTTCAATTCTTCAACATTTTGATGCATCTGCTTTGACAATTTTCAAGACAGATGCTAGTGATAATGCTATTTCAGGGCTTATATCCCAATTCAATCCTGAAACCAAATTGTTTCATCCTGTTGCATTCAAATCATGCAAATTTCTTGCAGCAGAGTTAAATTACAAAATTCATGATAAAAAGTTACTTGCTATTATTCATTGTCTTAAAAAATGGTGTTCTTTTCTTCTCAGCCTTAATAGTTCATTTCAAATTCTAACAGATCATAATGCTTTAAAATACTTTATGTCTTCCAAAGTATTGACACAACTTCAAGCCAGATAGGCTGAGTTCTTATATGAATTTTATTTCACTATTACCTATCTCCCTGGAAAAAATTGTGTATTTCCAGACATATTTTCACATCAGGATGACATTTACCCAGAGCTGGGGGAGACATTCACTAACAAGAACCCAGGAGATGTCAAATAAATTTTCAACAAATCAATGTTAAAAACCCATCAACTCAATATGATTACAACTCAAACAATTCAAAATCCACTATCCAACATTCAAGAAGCTCAATCAAAAGATGATTATTGTGTGGGGGTAAAGGACAAAATACTTTTGAGAAAGGGGGACCAAAGATTCAGTATAAAATTAGGTCTAATAGTCTTTGAAGGTAGAGTAGTCATACTTGATTATAAGGATATAAAATTATAGATTTTCAATAGCAGACATGATTCTCTTTTAGCTGGTCATTTTGGGGCTGATAAAACCTACCAGTTAATTGTTAGGGATTTCTTCTGGCCAGGAATTACTAGAGAAATCAAGGCCTATATCAAAGCCTGTTATGAAGGTAATAAAAACAAGGTACCTTGTCATAGGAAGTATGGGTTGCTTCAAACACTTCCAGTTCCTTCTAAACCTTTGGAATCAATTTCAATGGATTTAATTTCTCGATTTCCTCCCTCAGATAACTTTGATAGTATACTAGTTGTAGTTGATAGATTCTCTAAAATGTCTATTCTCATTAAAGTTTTTACTACTGCAACAGAAGAGGATTTGGAAAAATTATTTCTAGAATATGTATCCTCTAAACATGGATTACCTAATGATATTATTTCAGATAGAGGCTCTTTGTTTGTTTCTACTTTCTGGACTCAATTATGTCAACAATTAAATATTACAAGGAATCTCTCTACTGCTTATCATCCTGAAACTGATGGGTAAACCAAAATAGTCAATTAAATCCTTGAATAATATCTTCAAATGTATTTTAATTATCAACAAGAAAATTGGACCACATGGTTACCATTGTCAGATTTTTCTTACAACAGCTCAACACATTCTTTGACAAAACAATCTACCTTCAAAACTATCTATGGACAAAACCCTCAATTTAATCTGATTAATTTAGGAATAAATCATCCTGCTGAACATTATCTTTGAACAATTTCATGACTTCAAGGTAAACTTCAATCAAACCTAGAAGCAAAAATCGAAGGTATAAGGAACAGGCCAATAAACATCAACAATCTTCTCCACTCTTAAAATCAGGCCATAAAGTATGGCTCAATGCAAAAAATATTCAAACAACTTGACCATCTAGGAAACTATCTGAGAAACGCTTGGGTCCATTTCAAATTGATGCTGAAATCTCTAAAAATGCATTTTGACTCAAGATACCTCCAAAGTGGCAATCCATTCATCCTTTTTTTCATGTATCTCTCTTTGAACTAGCTTGAGAAATATAGCCGGGGAAGAACCATCCTCCTCTGGAATCAGTCGAAGTAGAAGATCATCTAGAGTGGAATATAAGCTGGATTCTTGATTTAAGAAGGCACAAAGGGAAACTTCAATACCTTGTGGAATGGGAAGGAAACCTCAATGACACTTATAAAACATCATGGGAACCAGCCATTGATGTTTCTAATGCTCCTGAACTTATCAAATCTTTTCATTTTAAATATCCTTCAAAACATAAAACTTGAAATTCTTTCTCTCTATTCTCTTTTTTTTGTCTCTGTTTTTTTCCTTTCTTTTCTCAAACTTTAAATATTAAATCCTTAACATTTATTTCAATTTTAAATATATAAACTAATACTTCATAATCATTTAAATCTTAATAACTCTTTTAACTATTTTTCAATTTTTTAATTTCTGTATATTTTTTTAAAACCCAAATTTAAAACTTTATCAAAATAAAATAAAACAAAGGTTAAATAAAAATAAAAATAAAAAAACTAAAGTTAATTAAAAATTAAATTAAATTAAAAATAAACTATACTAAATTTAAAATAAACAAAAAAAATAAAATAAAATTACAAACTAATTAAAACATTTTTTTTCTTTATAAAATTATTTTCATATTATGTTAATATGTTCTTTCTCTAAAATCTTTTTTCTTTTTTTCTTTCAACCTTAAAACTCTTTCTATTTTCATTTCTCTTCTGTTTCCTCAAAATCAAACTATCAAAACATTTAAATAATCAAGACAAAATTCTGCAACAATCAACCTTGAATAAAACCTCTTTTCAAATTCTAAATTTCTTTTTTCTCAAAAATATTCTTTCTTAAATAAAATTATTTTTTTATTTTTCTTTTCTTCTCTTTACACAATAAATAAAAAACAAAGAACAAAATAAAATGATATTCAAGATAAAACTATACACAAAATAAAAAAAATTCTTTTCTTCTTTAATTCTTTTCTCTAAACTATTTATTCTTCTACTTTATTTCAAATCAAATCCTTCATCTTCTCCATTATTTGATGAATTCCTTTTCAATTCTTTTCAAACACCTCATCATCTTCAGCAAGGACCACCTCCCTAATATCCAATAATTCTTTTTCTATATCATATGAGGCCAAATCCACAATTTTCCTAACCTCTTCACATAAACCCTTGACAAATGACATTCAACGAGTCTGGTGGGGTTGCTTGGACCATATTCAATCCAATAATTTGTCCAATAAGTTGGTTTCCTCAGTGTTTGGCAGACCATTTTCAAATGGCTGTTTGACCTCAGTAGGAACCTCAGGTACTGGTCTACTGGTTGAAGCTATGGGAATCTCATCCATGGTCTCCACCCTCTAAAAAAATCAGAAAAAATCAGTACCATTGAATTAATAAAATTAAAATTAAATCATGTACTCCAAATTCAGGGTCAACTTTAAGGAACAATGGTTTTTTCTACACCACCTCTACTTCATCTTCATCTTTGTCCTTGATGATCTGTTATTGCTTCTTTGATGTGGTAACTTCCTCCCCTGATTTTTCCAAAGCACCTTCAACACCCTTGTCTACATCTTCCTCTATCATCTTTTACTTCCCTGAAGCTACATCCATATCCCAATTGGATATCTCCAACCTCTCCTCCTGTCTCAATCCCTCCACTTCACCCACAGCCAAATTGCTAGTAGTGGGAACTTCCCATATATCTTTGAGGACAGCCTTTGTGTCAGTGATCCACCAAGACTTAGTAGCTTAAATGGCTCTGCATTATCATTTAGGGCCAATGTGTTACATGCTACTCAACACCATTGACAAAAGTTGCACTTCTTGTGGGGACTTTGTGATGCTGTACTCTCCACACAAATTGAATCTATAGCCACAAAGGCCATGCATGGATTTTTGAGCTGCCAAGTGGGAAGTCCCCCATCAGCTTGAGGGTGAGGAGGAGTAGGTGTAGGATTGGTGTCAACCAGGCTGTCTCAGGAGCCCAGTAAAATGTATAATTTTTTTGGAGGGAATAAAGTGATGTATTTTATGCATTTAAAATAAAATTTTATTACATAATATAATTATATAAACATTTTATTAATATAATTAAAATAAGTATTATATTAATTTTATTATTAAATAAATTATTTATACACTTACATCAAATATAATATATATCATATTCTATAAATCATGCAATATTTTTTATGTATTTAATATTAATAAATTAATAACTAATTAATTGAAAATCTATATTATAATTACAATTGAAAAATTAAAATTATAATGTAATTAAAATTTAATAAATTTAAATTACATATTAGGGGGTATCAAAGTTAGATATGTGTAATTATTTAAAAGGTATTTCACAGCACAAAAAGAAAGCCACAAGCATGACATTAACTCACACTTAAAAGATGTTTTGGGGGCACAATATGGCATACCTTCAAAAATAATCATGCTTGATTTGGTGGAAAAAAGTGGTATTTTGAAATGGAAGATTTCTAACTTTAATACCCCCTATTTAATCAATCTTCTCATATGTTATAATCCATAAATATTGGGCACTATTTTGACCCTTAACTGTGTTAAAAAATTTCTATTAAATAAGTTAAAATACTTACTTAATAAATAAATTTAAAATACTTAATTTTAATTGTTTTTCATTAAATTAATTATTTGTTTCACTTAATTTGGTTATTACTCAAATGGAATAGTTATAACAATTTCTAATTTCTGTTTTGGGCTTAAATTGATTATATAAAAAATTGTGTAAAAATTATAATGTTTGTTTTTTGATAAATTACTCACAGTTTACTATGTTAAAAATTTGAATAGTTAATCACTATTTTAATTAACTTGGTTGGGAAATTAGTATGGGAAAATCATTTCTTATTTGAGAATTTAATTAGTTGTTTCATATTTTTCTCTCAATATCCAAGTTTCAATTATTTTCTTTTATTTTCTTGTTTCACTTTATTACTACTTTGTATATACAAATTTGTGGTACTTCAGAGGACCCTTTGCCTATAAAAAGGCCTTGGGTAATCAACTTCAGCCAATCACTTACATTACTTACAAAATTTAAATGTTATATTATTTTTTTTGTTGTGGAGCTTTTGTCCCCTTAAATACAAAATAAATTAAAAAGTTACTTTAAGATTTTTAAATTATTATTTGTTGAAATTTAAGCAGAGATAATACAAACTACTTACTATTGTAATTCAGTTCACCAACATCATTATTTTGATTAAATCCATTCTCCCATTGTTGCCTTATTTTAAGTCCTTTTCCTCCCATTATCTTCATTTCTCTCTAAATTTTCTTCTTTCCATTTTCCTTTCTCTTCTTCTTTCTCCTATTCTCCTTATTCTAGACTAACCAGTGTGGTCTTCCAACATTGGAAGAGCCCTTTGTTGGGCTGTTTGGCGCTGTTTTTGTATGTCTTAATTGACATTGGTTAAATAAATGGGTTTTTTTCTGGTTTTATTTGGTGAAATTGGGACTATGTGTATCAGACTAGATATCCCTAGGACTGAGTATTTCTTAGACTTAAAATAAGATAAACTTAAGTACATTAAGCTTATATCTTAAAAATAATGTTAAAATAATAATATATATGATTATATTACATATATATATAATTATTACTCTATTATATAAATTATAGTAGTTTAAATAGCTTATCCATAGCCTAATAATACTTATTAAGGTGTTAATAGAGTCATAATATACTTATTTTAAGTGATATTAAGTAATTATTGACATACATAAGCTTATATGTATACATAAATCTCATATTCAGTGAAATATGCAGTATATTATGTATATTTAGGTATATAAGTGGGTTTTAGCCTCTTAATAGCCTATAAACTTTGTCTTTCTGCTTATTTTAGGTCATATGGACGTATCCAGTGGACTCACAACTCCTACAGAAGCATAAACATCTATTTCAGGCGCATACACTCAGTCTGGACAACTTAATCTGCTTCCTTGGATGGATATTCACGGATTTATGGGTTGGGAGGTCATTTCTGGGTTAATATGGATGCTTGGGGATGTTATTGGGGGCTTGAAAATTTCATTTGTTTCCTTTATATGCTTTGGGTTTCATTATATTTTCTTTGGATGAGTTATTTTACCTGTTTCTTTATGGTATCTGCTTTTATCTGGATTTTCTATTTATGGTATGGGTCTGTGTTATCATTAATTGTGATGGAGGGTCCTTACTGGAGGTCTGGGTGTTGAATCTTCATGAAGTGGACGCCATGAGGAGGTGATGGGCCCTCACAGTTCTGTAATTGCCGGTGATAGCAGTGACATCATCTGGATTGAAGGTCTGTGCAATCCAGTGGATTTGGGTATAAGTAAGGGGGGATTTTGACGGTTTATTATGATCATTCAATTACTACACTTCAAACAAACACTACAATACAATTATTAGCATTCAGAAATATATTATAAAGCCATTATAAATTGATATTATCTTTATATAAGCTATAAATATATTTTATTCTTCTATTTTCCACCACTAGCACGCATTTAAATCCAAGTATTGTGAGTTTTATATGAGTATAGCTATTTTATTAGTCTTCCCCTGAGGTTTAATAACTAAATAATTTATTAATAAGTAGTAGGACCATAAATTAATACTTTTATATCATACTTAAATACTAGATACACTGACAATTGGGGGTCTTTCCTTAATTTTTACCTATTATTTAGTATAAGCCTTGGGAGGTGATTTTTACTTTAGTTTAGCTCAAAATAACCAAATATTTGAGTCTGTTGCATATTAGTGGGTCATCATAGCTCAGTGATTGTGGAAAAGAACCCTTATAATAATTTTACTAATTTTTTATAATAAAAATTAGGTATTTACAGTAGTAACTGTACCCAATATAAACCCAATTTCACTTGGTATTTGGTCACCAATATAGCATCCAATTAAATTGGTATATGGTTAAATCTTGGTAAGCTATTTATTCACCCTTATAAAGGTCTAGTTAAAATTATTGTTTTATTTTTCACGGATTTTTTTGCATTTTTATTACATTTTATTTAAATAAATAAAGATTTAAATTCAGGGTAAGCTCCAGTGCTTTTTATTAGTAATAATATTGCTAATACTTTTAATCTACTAATTTCAATGTGGTTTCATTTCTGTAGACGTAATATATTGTTAATTTTATCAATATGAGTGCTCCCCAGGACAATGTAAGTGAAAAGCCTGCTTATAATACCAGGTCTAAAGCTAACAAAAACATTGCTCCAGTACATAACCATGGAGGGTCAGTCATACCCCCAGGCAGAGAAAATGAGAATAGAGGAAAAGGACGCCCTCTTAAAAAAGATTACTATAAAAAATACATCTCCTCCTCTTCAAGATCAACTATCCCACCTGGCAAAACAGGTATTGAAGTTGGAGGAATCTAAATCCCTCATGCTCAAGGAGATAGAGCAATAACAAAACAATTGCAAGGTAGGATTTCAGCAGATGAACCAATCATTGGCAGATCTAAAGGGAGGCCAGCCAATTCAGCAACCCCCTACCCCAGGATGATTACATCACTCCCAGGAGAAAATACTGGTAGAAAAATGGAAGTGGGATTGGTTCCATAAACAATGGGCCAGTCACAACTGCAACAAGGATCCTCCACCTCATCAGACTTCCTCAGTTCACCCCTACAAGGGAAAACAAAGGCGCCAAAAAACAGGGCCCACACAAATCCCGTGGTAAGTATATTACCCTCTCAGATTGAACACAATACTGATAATTACAATGTAGGTAATATTATTGGTGTCAAATCTGTGCAGAAAATAGAGGAGGACTTAAGAAATTTAGGTTTTAGTGTAGATACACCTGACTTGTCTTTTGTCAATAACAACAGTAGTATTTATAATAAAGTTAATCCTCAGTTGCCACCACTTATTAGTGAGATGAGAAGTTCACAAGAGAGTGAAAGAATTAAGAAGGAAGAAATGGAGTATTTTAACAATAATCCAACTATCCATAGAATTTTTTCAGCATTGTGGAATAGAATGACTGATTGTGAGGAACAGACAGTTAAGCTCACAAGTGATACAATTTCATCCTTAACATTAAATATTTCTCAACTGGCAACAGGTAATAAAGAATTAGAGAATGAACATTTGTCTCTAACTCTTAAATATGATTCATTGAGTAGTAAATATAATGAACTTTCAAACAAATTCTGTGAGTTGTAAAAATTTTATAAAACACATTTATTGAAAACTGAATCAAGAACTAAGTTATCTTTTGCCCAGAAAAATCAAAGTGTCTCTGAGCTGCTACAAAGATTGACTAAAGTTGAGAGTGAAACTTCCAATCTACTGATGAACCAGGATAATCATAAGTATACTCAATATAATAATAATCCTTTCATTGTCAAAAGTGAATCTCATTCCTTCCCTATACTACCACAACTAAAACCATCTGGTGGTAGTGTCAAATCTGAAAATGTAAGTCACAAATCCGT
The DNA here is from genome assembly GCA_030280995.1 of Hemileia vastatrix. Taxonomy (NCBI): domain Eukaryota; kingdom Fungi; phylum Basidiomycota; class Pucciniomycetes; order Pucciniales; family Zaghouaniaceae; genus Hemileia; species Hemileia vastatrix. The sequence continues at coordinate 13,540,302 of JASXTE010000004.1, read as the reverse complement.
ACAGGAGGAGATACAAGACCATTTATCAAGATTAAATGAGTTGTTGAATTTAGCTAAGATTAGTGAAATAAAATCCAATCAAAAGAACTTGCCTAAAATAGATCAGTACCCAACTTATGATGGGGAATCCAGCCCTGATTGGCAACATTTTATACAAAGAATTGACAACTTAAAATTCTCATATAAGGTACCAGATGAAGAAATAACATCGAAATTGATCTCTTTATTTAAGTATGTTGCTTTATTATGGTTTGAAGCTGTTTTGAATGAGGGTAAAGATTACTCTTGGGCTGAATGGAAACAACTAATTGAAAAATAGTTTGGAGGTTCTAAATTCAGACTCACTCAGCAGAGAATTTATAAGAAAACTAGGTATAATCTGTTGAATGGTGACAAACCTATGGTATTTTTAATGAATTTAAATAAAATATTAAAAGCCATTGAGCCTAACATGGATTTTAACTTATGGAAAGATAAGATAATATATAAATTACCTATATCTGTCAGAGACATTGTTGTAGCTAGGACAATTAATGTTACTGAATATTCTGAATTTATTAATATTTGCAATAAATATTACTAAACCATAAGTATAAAGCAAGGTATTCCACTTATAAACAAAATATTGAACCTGTGAAAAATCAGAATTCAAAAACACTTCAGGAGAAGCAGAAAAAACCTACTTCACCTGCAGTACCAAAAAAGTATGAAACAAATACCTATTATAAGTGTAACAAACCTTGGGTTAAAAATCACAGATGTGAGAAGAATATAAATATTGTTGAAAATCAACATGAATCTTAAATTGAAACACAGAAAAGTAAAGATTCAAGTGATTATGACAGTAATATCTCATATAGTGATGAAAATGAAGTCTGTATGTTGGAAGATGATTTGTCCATCTTTGACAATCCAATATTAAATATGGACTCAAATGAATCCTTAATGAATTTTGAGGATGCTGAAATCATTAAAGATATACAAGCTGATAACTTTAGAATGACACCTATCACAGTTCCAGCTATCATTTCTGGTGAAAATGTTAATATAGTATTGGATACAGGAGCTGCTGGTTCTGTTATTTCTACAAATACATTACAGAAAATTGATAGTGAATGTAAGTCTAAGCTTGAACCCCTTCAAAGTAAAAATTGGAGAGGTTTTGGATCAGTACTACACCCCATTGGTAGATACAAAGCTGCTGTTTTCTTAAAGCATCAACATGTTTATGTAAGAATAACTTGTGACTTTGTAGTAATGGATAATACTAACTGTAGTAACTGTTTTATCATTGGAAATGATATTCTGACCAAGTTTGGTGTGAGATTAGACCCTGCTAATAACAATTTTACAATTGGCATGAATTGTAAAAGGAAATTTAAAATAAATTCTTTTAACACAGTCTTACACATTGAGTCAGTAACAAATATTCCGTGCAAAGGAAGAGAATCCAATGAGATGGAACATCTGGAAACAGAAATTTCAAAAGCATCATTTGGCAATCAGATAAGTAAAGCTGAAAAAAATAATATTTTGGACTTAATTAAAGCATTTCCAATGGCTTTTGCACATGGTACAAATGAACTTGGCCTTGTAAAAGATCATGAAATGAGAATTAGTTTAACCTGTGATATGGATAATATTCCTGCTAGTCTTAAAAAGAAACCATACCCTGCTTCACCAATGAAGAGGAAAGACATAAAGGATAATATTAAGATGTTATTAAAAATGAAAATTCTTGAAAAGGTTGAAACTACACCAAAATATTGTGTAATATCACCAGTGCTAATTTCTTATGAACAAGATAAATCAAGACTGTGCAGTGATTATAGAGCATTAAATACATTTACAGTAGATGATATTTATCCTTTGCCAAGGATTGCCTCTATACATGCTACCCTCAAAGGTGCAAAGTATATAAGTTGCTTAGATGGAAATAAAGGGTACCATCAAATTCCTGTTGAAAAGAATTCACAGAACTTTTTGTTGATAACAACACACATGGAAATTTATAAATATGCCAGGATGCCATTTGGACCAAAAAATGCTCCATCAGTATTTCAGAAGTTAATGGATATAACATTCCATAATGAAATGATTGAGGGATGGTTAATGGTATACATTGATGACATCATAGTGTTCTTTAAGACTTATGATGAACACTTAATCCATTTAAAGAAGGTATTTTAAAAAATGGATGAAATAAAAATGACCCTTGCATTGAAAAAATGTAAATTTGGGTTTGAATCTTTAAAAGTGCTTGGTCATATTGTATCTGGCTTACAAATATGTGTAGACCAAAATAAAGTGGCTGCAATAAAGAATATTGGCATTCCTCATAATGTAAAGGATGTACAAACTTTTCTTGGTATGTGTGGGTATTATAGAGAATATATAAAAAACTACCAATTAATTGCTGCACTATTCACCACACTGATAAATAAATCAGAAGCTTTCATTTGGAATAATGAAAGACAACAGGCTTTTGATAAGTTGAAAGAATGTTTAATGACAGCTCCTATCTTGGGACTACCAGATTTCCAATTGCCTTTTGTATTATATACAGATGCAAGCTTTATTGGTCTGGGTGCTGCTTTGCATCAAAAACAACTTATTGAAGGAAAAATGTCAGAAGTAGTAATTTGCTGTATTTCACGTACTCTAAGAAGTAGTGAATTTGAATATGGGCTACTCAACTTGAATGTTTGGCAGGAGTATGAGCTCTTGAGAAGCTACATTATTACCTTGAAGACCAAAAATTTGAGTTAATAACTGACTGTAGTGCAGTTAACTCACTCTTAAACATGAGAAATCCTAATAGACACATGTTTAGATGGCAATTATCTGTACAAGAATACAGAGGACGGATGACTATTACACATAGAGCAGGAACCTTACACTCTAATGTAGATCTGTTATCTAGAGTACCTCTTCCTAATAATGATGATAATCCTGCTTATGTTCCTGAATCAGAGATTATTAACATTTATGGCATTTATATTGTAGAACTTGAGGATGAATTTATGCAATCAATTTTTTATATATATGCTTCAGATCCTGACTTGAGTAGGCTCACTAAAATATTAAATGATCCATCTAATGCTTCAATGAATGTTTTAATAAAAACATTACCAAATAAGTATAAAGAGGCATTAAAAAAAGGAAAATTTTCCATTGAGGATGGTTTTATATATTACAGGAAAAAATTAAGAAATGTAATTGTAATTTCCCCTTCAATGAAGGAGTTAATTTTAATTATATGTCATGATGATATATTAGCAGGTCATTTTGACTACCATAAAACATTAAACAGAGATTAAAAAACACATCTTGGTGGATTAACATGTCTGAGGATGTTCAAAAATATGTTGAAACATGTGATTCTTGTCAAAAATCTAAAAGATTAACAGGAAAAAGAGCTTTTTTATTACAAAAAATTGAGCAACCAAAATCTCCATGGGAAATAATTAACATGGACTTTGTAGCAGGTTTGCCAATAGCAGGGCATAAGATTTATAACTCCTGCTGGGTAATTTTAGATAGATTTACAAAGATGTGTAAATTTATTCCTACCCACAAAGAGGTTTCTGCAAATGACTTAGCTTTTTTATAGTGGACACAAATGTTAAATATAGCAGGTTTCCCCAAAGCAATAGTTTCTGACGGAGATCCTAAATTTACTTCTGAGTTCTGGACATCACTTATGGATGTTTCAGGGTGTCAATTAAAAATTTCTACAGCACACCATCCACAAACTGATGGGCTAGCAGAAAGAATGATACAAACTTTAGAAGATATGATAAGAAGATATTGTGCTTTTGGTCTTAATTTTAAATATAATGACAAATTCACACATGATTGGGTAACCCTTATCCCAGGTTTAGAATTTGCATACAATAGTACAGTACATTCTGTCACTGGAAAAAATCCATTTGAGTTATGGTTGGGTTATGTACCTAATACCCCTGCTAAAACTCTTAATAAATTACCTAGATTGGATATCCATCCAGGTACTAAATATTTTCTTCAGATGCAAGAATTATGCAGAAAACATGCTCAAGAATTGATAAATAAGGTGTTTGAGTATGAAAAGAAAAGATGGGATAAAGCTCATAAAGAACAAATGTTCAAAGAGGGTGATAAAGTCCTTATTTCTACACTACATTTCAATTTAAACAGTAATGTTAAATTGAAAGATCCATTCATTGGACCATTTGTAGTTAAAAAGATGTTTGGTAAAAATGCTGTTGAGGTTATTCTATATGCACCATATGATAGAAAACATCCAGTATTTGCTATTTCTCTTATAAAACCATACCATTCTAATGATACTGCCCTATTTCCTAGAAGATCAGGAAGGCATAAACAGCAACCTGAAGAAATAGTTGAAAAGGCAGAAATTGAAAAGATACTTAAAAAGAGACACCTTACTAAAGAATGGGGAGTTGAGTATCTATTAAAATTTAAAAATAAATCAAGTGAATATGACCAGTGGATTCCAGAAAATGAAATCTCTGATCTTAAAAATCTCTTGAAAAAATTTAAATCAAGATAATACTGTTTATTCAGTATATGTATTATAGAAAATTTAAAAAAATTTCTTTTCACTCCTTACTTTTAATTAAAATGTCTTAACATTTTTTTTATTGTTTTTTTTGGGTGAGGGAGTGTCAGCCTATATATCCCTAGGACTGAGTATTTCTTATACTTAAAATAAGATAACCTTAAGTAAATAAAGCTTATATCTTAAAAATAATGTTAAAATAATAATATATATGATTATATTACATATATATATAATTATTACTCTATTATATAAATTATAGTAGTTTAAATAGCTAATCCATAGCCTAAAAATACTTATTAAGGTTTTAATAGAGTCATAATATACTTATCTTAAGTGATATTAAGTATTTATTGACATACATAAGCTTATATGTATACATAAATCTCATATTCAGTGAAATATGCAGTATATTATGTATATTTAGGTATATAAGTGGGTTTTAGCCTCTTAATAGCCTATAACATTTTTTTTTCTGCTTATTTAGGTCATATGGACGTATCCAGTGGACTCACAACGCCTACAGAAGCATAAACATCTATTTCAGGTGCATACACTCAGTCTGGACAACTTAATCTGCTTCCTTGGATGGATATTCATGGATTTTTGGGTTGGGAAGTCATTGCTGGGTTAATATGGATGCTTGGGGATGTTATTCGGGGCTTGGAAATTTCATTTGTTTCCTTTATATGCTTTGGGTTTTATTATATTCTCTCTGGATGAGTTATTTTACCTGTTTCTTTATGGTATCTGATTTTATCTGGATTTTCTATTTATGGTATGGGTCTGTGTTATCATTAATTGTGATGGAGGGTCCTTACTGGAGGTCTGGGTGTTGAAACTGCTTGAAGTGGACGCCATGGGGAGGTGATGGGCCCTCACGGTGCTGTAATTGCGGGGGATAGCAGTGACATCATCTGGATTGAAGGTCTGTGCACTTCAGTGGATTTCGGTATAAGTAAGGGAGGATTTTGACAATTATTAGACATCATTCAATTACTACAATTCAAACAAACATCACAACACAATTATTAGCATTTAGAAATATATTATAAAGCCATTATAAATTGATATTATCTTTATATAAGCTATAACTATGTTATATTCATCTATTTTCCACCACTAGCATGCATTTAAATCCAAGAATTGTGAGTTTTATTTGAGTATAACTATTTTATTAGTCTTCCCCTGAGGATTAATCACTAAATCATTTATTAATAAGTAGTAGTAACATAAATAATTACTTTTATATCATACTTCAATACTAGATACACTGACTATGGGTATTTGCGTACTACCATTGGATAGCCCCGGTTTTTCTCTATATTTTATGTCTAGTTGACATTTTTTATATTCTAAGTTTTAAGGACTCATTTCCTCATTTTTTCATTTATAAAAGATAGCTGTTTAATTTTGTTTTTTGTGTTTTACAGGTTAACCTTAAGTCTTAGGGTTAAGTGCTTAGTACCATTAATTAGAGCTTATTTGGCTCTATATTTTATGTCACAATGTTGTCATAGCTTAATTTGGTGTTTTAAGGGTTTTAGTGGTTGTGCTGGATTTTTTTAAGTATTTTGGGCTTTATTGGAGGTTTTTGGTGGTTTTCTGGCTTCAGGGAGGTCTGGCTGCTTTTAGGTGGGCCACCCATGTCAGGAGGCCTACCCACCTCAGTTATAGAAGGCTGGGGAGCGCTTCTAGAGGGTTTTTATTCAATTTGGCTGCCAAAAGCCCCAAATTTGTTGCTCTGCATAATTTTTTTAGATGGTGGTCTGTGCGTACATACTGAATAAGACAGTTTGAGGCAACTTTAATTATCATAAAACCATCTGGTAATTATATCATTGTTTCTCACTCAGTTTTCACTGTTTTTTGGCCACAACTGGCTGTGTTTTTTGCAAGGTTAGTTCTTCATTTAACTCAACTTTGGCAACTGATTTCTCTGTTGTAGCTTTGCAACCTACATCAAGTATTTTGCTGTGTTTGTGCAACAAGTGCACAGTGTCTTTGGTTTCTGGTGTGGATCTTTCTGCATTTCTGGTTTCTGGTTCTTTGGTTCTCAGTGTTCTGCTATTGGCTACTGTCTTGACTTGTTAAGCAGTCAAGAAGTGTGTTGGAAGGGGTATAGTAACAGTCTCTAATTTGCTGTAGCAAATAAATTTCACCTGGTATTTTCTCAAAGGGACAGGGGTTTTTCTCTCCAGTTTTACTCCAACTCCCTTGGTAAAGGCCTATAGCTAGTACTATAGTATTGTCTACAACATTCCATGTCTCAGAAAAATTATCCAAGTATTGAATATCATGTTCCAACATTAAAACAACAATGAGGGAATCATCCTCATAAGAGATATTACTATCACATTCACTTGAAGTCTCATCAATGTAAACTGCAGAATTTCCAGGATCTTCAGTTTGTTTAACAATATGAATTTTCTTTTCACAAAAATGTCCTTTTTTCCATGATTTGCTACATTTATAACAAATATTAGTTGCATATTTCTTTGGAGAAACTGGAGCAGAGGGTTTTCCAGATTTTTCTGGAAGCTTTGGTGAAGGTTTGATTTGGTCATTGGAAGGCCTTGAAGGGTAATTCCTTGATTCATATCTGTGGTTGATTAATACTTCATTACAGATATGAATAAAAGAAGAATTTTCCTTCACATTCTCAGTCCTGGCTACAATCAAATCTCTCAGGGAGTTTGGCAATTTATAGAGTATTTTGTCTCTCCAAATATCATAATCCATTTTTGGATTCATAGCTCTAAGAACTTTTGTTATATTCATGAGGAAACTAATAGGTCTCTCAGTAGAAGAGGATGTATATTTAGCATTCTCATATAATCTTTGTTGTGCCAATCTGAACTTTGAACCACCAAATTGATTTTCAATCAATTTTTTCCATTCAGCCCAAGTATAGTGATTATTATTGAGCAAGACAGACTAATACCAAATAAGGGCAAAATTGGAGAATAAGGAAATCAGGTTGGAGACTATTTCTTCATTTGGCATTTTATAAGAATTTTTAAATTATCAATTCTTTGAATAAAATGCTGCCAGTCAGATGAAGAATAACCATCAAAGGTAGGATATTGATACAGTTTAGGCCAATTTTCATGGCTACTTTTAATTTCAACTTTAGAATTATTCATTTTAATTAATTCCTGAAGCCTGGATAGGTGTTCAGAAATTTCATTATTTACAGAACCAGTTGGCTCATGATGAGTATTGAAAAACATTTTGTGGTCCACAGCAGAAGTTACTAATACTTTGTCAGGCTGTTTATTTGACACATTTCAAGGGATGTAAGAACCACTTTTTTCAGGTTGTTTACCCATATTTCTGAACAACCTATGAGTAGTATTTTTAATCTGACAAACATGCTCATCAGGGATAAGAGTTAATGTAGAGATTTTACCCTCAATATCAGACAAAGAATTTCTCAACCTAGGAAGTTCAGATAGTTGATCATTAATTTTTGTAAGAGATAAAATATTTCTGTCTTCATATACTAAGAATTTATTACTCAAAGCTTGAAAATCATTCTTCAATGTATTTAATTCTTTATGTAAGGATGAATTTTTGTTTCCTAATGTAGCATTTTCATCTACAATGGATTTTAAAATATGAATGTTTTTGTGCAAAGTATAAGACTTATCCCCAAGAGACTTGTAGTCATTTTTCAATTGTTTTTGATGAGAAATAACAGTATTCAAGGTGTCTTTCAATTTATAATAAGCAGTATCTTGAGCAGAAGAACTCACTTTACAATGTAAATTCAGATTATTCAATCTTTCATTCTCATGTTTCAAAAAATCTCTCAGAAGTCTATTTTTGATAACATTAAAATTAGGAGAATCTTTCAATATTTCCTCAGAAGTTTTCTCAAGAAAGACATATACTTCAGGGGCAACAGAATCATTTTAAACAGCAAGAGAAGGATTAATTAAAGAAGTTTAAGTTAAATGTAAAGGTTCATCAAATTATAATCTACTAATTACATCATTAGGGCTACTCATAACAGGAAGTTGTCTCTTAATAGGTTTGACAGTTCTTTTACCAGGATCAACAAGATTACCTGTAGAGGAAAATTTATTATTATATATACCAACATGTTTATCAAAAAAATAACTCACCATGGCAAGGGATGAAACTTCCCCTGTGCCTTCTTTTTTCTGCCTCTCTGATAAGGATGGTGCTGTTGATGGAAAGTTTGTGTCCTGGATGGGCCAGGTTGATGAGCTGGTTGATGCTGTGCATTCTGTTGGTAGTGGCTCATAAGATAGTCCCATTTCCACTGCTCCACTTCCATGGTTTTTTGATTTTGCTTGGAAAATTTGGGCATTTGGTGGGACTGATGAGTCTGGTTGGCCTGTGAGGGAGGAGGATGTGCCTGTCTTTAATTCAAGAGCTCCTGCATTTGCCCTGAGAGGTTTTCCACCTTTGCTTTGTATTTCATATTTTCTGCCTTTAGTTCCATAATGTGACTGGACAAGTTGTTTACCTGTTGTGACAGTGCAATCTTTTTTATTTTTTTTCCCTTTAAAGGATCTTACAGATTGATTTGAGGCTTGGCTTCTTTCAGAGTTGTTAGGGGAGGGGGGTTTACCACTCCTCCTGACATTTCTATGTCCTGAAGAATTTGATTTATATTTGTCAGTAGAAGAATTCTTAAAATTCAATTTAGAGGAACCTACAGAGTCAGACTCACATTCTACTTCAATTTCATCCACATTTAAGTTGTCCATGCTCTCAGTTAAATTACCAGAAATGATAACTAAAAAATCAATTATTTGTCAACAAGAGTGAACTGATTTTTTCAAAAGGTGGTTTCAATATTTTAAAACAATAAAAATATAATTATAAATATATTATTTGAGTTAAAATAAATTGATAATATAAATTTTTTATTAAGATTAATATTTATCAGATAGAAATAAAAATCAAAAATTTATTTATTCAAGTTAATGTGATTTTATTTATAATATAAAACAATAACCACTAATTGTTAAAAATTGGACAAATACCAGATTATAAATTTCAACCAAAAAAATAACAATACCAAAATAAATGGCAATAATTGGTACTAAGCACAAAGTACTATGAGTGTCAACCAATATTTAAAATACCAAAATAAATGGAAATATTGGGACTAAGCACAGAGTACTATTATTGTCAACCAATAATATCAAAAATTTAATGAAAAATTAATTTAATAATTTAATCAAAAAATTAATGATCTTCTAGGACTAAGAGGGTTGCTCTATTATTGTCAACTAGGAAAAAAAATATTATTAAAATTTTTGATCACTTACAATCAGTGGCTCAGAAAAAAGCTAAGGCACTGTTATTGCAATAAAAAATTTAATTTAAAGAGTTGATAGGTGCAAAGGTTGACTTACTATAGTGATCAAAAAATCACTTCAAAATTTATAAGCATTTAAGAATATATAAACCTAATATATCAAATCCAAGTTTGAAACACAGTCTGTCAGTCAGTTGTCTAGAAGTGGGAAAGAAAAGGGACAAAAAAGAAGAGAAACAAATAGGAAAAGATACTAAAGGTAATTAGAAAAATAAAAGTAGTAATAAAAATAATTTATTTAAAATGAAACAACGTCGAGTGAGTTGGGAGATGAACAATTTGAGGGTTTATTTAATATTAATATTATTTAAGTAAGAGTTCTGCGTGGCAAACACTATAATTCCTATCAGACTTAAGGCAACCTTTAATTTTTTATTGAGAATTTTTAATTAGATGGTAGTACTAATAAAAATAATAATAAACGTGATAAAATTATCTTTTAAATTGTTGAGTGTATAGTAAGTGATGATGCTACAGGGGATTATCCAAGGCCCTTTTATAGGCAATGGGTCCTCTGAAGCACCACTATGTTTGTAAATACAATAGTTAGAATAGAATAAAACAAATATATCAAAGAGTAAATGAAACATAACAATGTAGAGAAAAACATGAAACAAATAATTAAAACCCCAATTAAGAATCCAATTTTCCCACCATTAATTCCCAAATCAGTAAGTAGAAATAGTGAATAACTAAACAAGATTGGAACATAGGAACTATGAGAAAAATAATTCCAAACAGATGGTACAGTCTGATTTAAGGATATTTTAAGTGAAACAAAAAAATACTTTGACACAACAAAACATGTAATTAATCTCAATTTAGTATAAATTACTTAATTGGTTTTTCCTGACATAATTAAGGGTCAAAAGAAGTGTCATTAATTATTGTTTAGTATTATATGAAAGGTGTTATTTAATATATAAATTTAAATAATTAATTTAAATATATTATAAGTCAATTTTACGCTTATAATTATAATATATGTTTTTTCAATTAATTAAATATAAATTTATAATTATTAAGTAACATAAAAATGCGCCATTATTTGTAGAATATATTATATTATGTTTAATTTAAATGTATATAAAAATTTATATAACCAATAAAATTAATATAACACTTGTATATAATAAAATACTATATAATTTTATTATGCAATAAAATAATAATTTATATTCATTAAATACAATTCTTACCCACTCTTTCAGGTTTTATAAGTTACATATCATTTACTGGACTCCTGGAATAGCCTGGCTGACACTCCCTCACTCTAAAAAAAAATAATAATAAAAATGCTAAGATTTTTTCTTTTTGTATTTTTTCAACAGAGTAGGCAGATTTGAAATTTCCTTGCCAGGTATCCATGCTTCATGTTCAGATGATTTGTTCTTATATCTCAATAAATATTCAGTACCTCTCTCAGAAGTGATAATTCTATCATTGAGAATTTTATCAATTTCTGCTGTTTCTGTGACTTCCTGAGGGTTCTTCTTAGGTCTTCCTCTTATTTTTGGAAATAAGTCACTGTTGGAAGTATAAGGTTTAAGCAAAGAAATGGGAAAGACAGGATGTTTCCTATAATATGGAGAATACAATACAACTTCTACTGCATTATCACCAACCATTCTTTTAACAACAAATGGTCCTACAAAAGGATCTTTTAGTTTTTGGTTACCTTGTAAATTGAAATGGACAGTAGAGATCAACACTTCATCACCCTTGTTAAATGTGTATTCTTTATGGGATTTATCCCATCTTTTCTTTTCATATTCAAATGCTTTATCAATACAACTCTGAGCATGTTTTCTGCATAGTTGTTGCATTTGCATAAAAGATTTTACACCAGGGTGTAGTTCCAACTTAGGTAATTTCTTATTGAGAATCTGAGCAGGAGTGCTTGGGACATAACCTAACCAAAGCTCAAAAGGCTTTTTCTCAGTGACAGAATGAACAGTGCTATTATATGCAAATTCAAGACCAGGCAAAAGAGTGACCCAATCATAAGTAAATCTGTCATTGTCTTTATATTCTAAACCAAAGGCACAATACCTTCTAATCATATCTTCCAGAGTTTGAATCATTCTTTCAGCTAGACCATCAGTCTGAGAATGGTGAGCTGTAGACAATTTTAACTCACAGCCACAAATATCCATCAAAGAGGTCCAAAACTCAGAAGTGAATTTTGGATCCCTATCAGAGATAATGGCTTTTGGAAAACCAATAATATTAAACATGTAAGACCACCATAAGAAGGCTAATTCTTTGGTGGATACATCTTTGTGGGTTGGAATAAATTTGCACATTTTTGTGAATCTATCAACTATTACCCAACAAGAGTTAAAGCTGTCTTTACCTGCAACAGGAAGACCAGTGACAAAATCCATATTAATGATTTGCCAGGGAGCACTAGGTGCTTCAATATGTTGTAATAACCTTGCTCTCTTACCTGTTAACCTTTTAGATTTTTGGCAGGAATCACAAGATTCAACATATAATTTTGTGTCTACAGACATATTAGCCCACCATGCAGTGTTTTTGATTCTAATCAATGTTTTTTCAAGATCAAAATGACCAGCTAATATGTCATCATGACAAAGTTTGAGGATAGTTTCTTTCATTGAAGGAGGAATTACAATTACATTGGTAAGCTTCCTTCTATAATATATATAACCATCTTCAATAGAGAACTTTCCTTTACTCAAAGCATTTTGGTACTTTGCAGGAAGAGTTTTTATTAATGCTTGAATTGAAGCATTCTTAGGATCATTTAAGATAGTAACCAATTTTTTTAAATCAGAATCCTTATCAAATGAATCCAGTATTAACTGTAATAACTCCTCTTCCATATCAACTATAAATATACCATGGATATGAACAGTATCATCCTCAGGTACATAAGCAGGATTTGAGTCATTATTTGGCAGAGGCAATCTGGAGAGCATATCAACATTAGAGTGAAAATTTCCAGCTCTATGGATAATTGTCATCCTTCCTCTGTATTCTTGAACAGCAAGTTGTCACCTGAACATATGTCTGTTAGGTGTCTTGAGGTTTAAGAGAGACTTCACAGCACTACAGTCAGTTACCAATTCAAATTTTTGGTCATCCAAATAGTAATGAAGTTTCTCAAGAGCCCAAACAACTGCCAAGCACTCCAATTGAGTGGCACCATATTTCAATTCACTATTTCTTAAGGCTCTTGAAATATAACAAATTACAACCTCTGAGGATTTATCATTAATAATTTGCATTTGGTGAAGGGCAGCACCCAGACCAATAAAGCTAGCATCTGTATAAAGGACAAATGGCTTGTTAAAATCTGGAAGAGCCAATATAGGGGCTGTCATTAAGCAAATTTTTAATGTATCAAAAGCTTTTTGACAGTCATTATTCCAGAGAAAAGCAACATCTTTTCTGGTCAGTTTTGTAAGAGGCAAGGCTATGACCTGATAATTTTTAATATATTGTCTATAATAGCCACACATACCCAAAAAACTTTGGATTTCTCTTACAGAAGTTGGTGCTTTCACATTTTGAATGGCAGCAACTTTATTATGGTCTACACAAATTTGTAAGCCTGACACAACATGGCCAAGGACTTTCAAAGATTGAAAATGAAATTTACACTTTTTTAAAGATAAGGTCATATTGATTTCATCCATTTTTTGGAAAACTCTATTCAAGTGAATCATATTTTCATCAAAATTTTTAGAAAAAACAATAATATCATCAATATAAACCATGAGCCAACCTTCAATAATTTCTTGATGGAAAGTGTCAGTATAGTCTAGTATATAAGTATGATATAATAGTGTTATTTTATGGTCCTACTACTTATTGATAAATGATTTAGTGATTAAACCTCAGGGGAAGACTAATAAAATAGTTATACTCAAATAAAACTCACAATACTTGGATTTAAATGCGTGCTAGTGGTGGAAAATAGAAGAATAAAATATATTTATAGCTTATATAAAGATAATATCAATTTATAATGGCTTTATAATATATTTCTGAATGCTAATAATTGTATTGTAGTGTTTGTTTGAAGTGTAGTAATTGAATGATCATAATAAACCGTCAAAATCCCCCCTTACTTATACCCAAATCCACTGGAGTGCACAGACCTTCAATCCAGATGATGTCACTGCTATCCCCGGCAATTACAGCACTGTGAGGGCCCATCACCTCCCCATGGCGTCCACTTCAAGAAGTTTCAACACCCAGACCTCCAGTAAGGACCCTCCATCACTATTAATAATAACACAGAGTCATACCATAAATAGAAAACCCAGATAAAAGCGGATACCATAAAGAAACAGGTAAAATAAATAATCAAAAAGAGATTTAATGAAACTAAAAGCATATAAAGGAAACAAATAAAATGTCCAAGCCCCCAATAACATCCCCAAGCATCCACATTAACCCAGAAACATCCTTCCAACCCATAAATCCATGAATAACCATCCAAGGAAGTAATTTTAGTTGTCCAAACTGGGTGTATGCGCCTGATATAGGTGTCTATGCTTCTGTAGGCGTTGTGAGTCCACTTATTTCGTCCATATGACCTAAAATAAGCAGAAAAACAAAGTTTATAGGCTATTAAGGGGCTAGAACCCACTTATATACCTAAATATACATAATATACTGCATATTTCACTGAATATGAGATTTATGTATACATATAAGCTTATGTATGTCAATAATTACTTCATATCACTCAAGATAAGTATATTATGACTCCATTAACACCTTAATAAGTATTATTAGGCAATGGATAAGCTATTTAAACTATTATAAATTATATAATAGAATAATAATTATATATATATATAATAAAATAATATATATTATTATTTTAACCTTATTTTTAAGATATAAGCTTAATCTAGTTAAGGTTATCTTATTTTAAACATAAGAAATACTCATTCCTAAGGATATTTAGGCTGACAGAAAGTGTCATCCATGACTTTCTGGAAAACTGAAGGAGCATTTTTAGGGCCAAATGGCATCCTAACATACTTATATATTCCCATATGAGTAGCAATAAGCAAAAAATTTTGAGAATTTTTCTCAACCGGAACTTGATGATAACCTTTATTACCATCCAGACAACTAATAAATTTTGCACCTTGCAAGGTAGCATGTATTGAATTAATTCTGGGTAAAGGATAAATATCATCAACAGTATAAGTATTTAAAGCTCTATAATCTCCACATAATCTAGCTTTATCCTTTTCATAAGAAATCAAGACTGGGGAGATGACACAATATTTGGGGGTGACATCCACTTTCTCAATGATATTCATTTTCAATAATGTTTCAATATTATCTTCAATATCTTTTCTTTTTGATGGAGAAGCAGGATATGGTTTTTTCTTAAGGGTAGGAGGAATATCACTCAAATTACAGGATAAGGTAATTTTCATCTCTTCCTGAACAATTCCCAAGACATGAGAACCATGAGCAAAAGCCATAGGGAAAGAGGTAATAGAGGCAACAATAGAAACCTTTTGTTCACCAGTCAACTGATCACCAAAAGAAGCGGTATTTATTTCATGTAATAAATCATCCATTTCAGTTGTTGTTCTACCTTTACACTGAATCAGTGAGTTACAAGATTTCAACAAATGCCCAGAAGTTCTAGGAGAGGAAATTTTGAATTTTCTTTTTCCATTCATTCCTAAGGTAAAGCAATTATTTGCTGGGTCCAGTTTCACACCAAAAATGGTTAAAATATCATTTCCCATAATAAACCAATTGCTCAAATTATCATTTTTCATGACAACAAACTCACAAATAGCTCTGACAAAACCACCATTATATTTGAAGAATACAGAGGTTTTGTATTTGCCAATAGGAAATAAGGTAGAACCATATCCTCTCCATTTTTCAGAAGTTATAGGTAATAATTTACTCAAATATTCCTTATCCACTGAAGCCAAAGCTTTTTCAGATACTACACTTCCTCCAGCACCAGAATCAAGAACTACATCAACATTTTTACCATTAATGATAACAGGTGCCTTTAAAGGGGATATAGGAATAGAATTGTTAGTAATATCTTTAATTATCTCAGCATTTTATACTGAAGATAAATTTAATACACAATCCTCAGATATATTATTTAAATAATGGACATCATGTTCCAACATTAAAACATCATTAACAGATTCATTGTCATAGGAGATATTACTTTCACAGTCACTGGAAGAATTATTGACATCAAGTTCAATTTCATCAGTGTCTTCATTTTGTTCAACAAGATGAATTTTCTTGTCACAAACATGACCCTTCTGCCACGGTTTGTTACATTTATAACAAGTATTTGTTGCATATTTTTTAGGTGCAACTGGGGCAGAGGGTTTACCAGATTTTTCTGGGAGCTTTATAGAAGGTTTATTCTGATCATTATAAGATTTAATAAGGTAATTCTTTGGTTCATATCTATGGTTGAGCAGTACTTCATTACAGATATTAATGAAAGAAGAATTTTCCCTTACATGCTCAGTTCTAGCAACAATCAAATCCCTAAGATAATTTGGTAATTTATACAAGATTTTATCTCTCCAAATATCATAATCCATCTTTGGATCAATTGCTCTAAGGATTTTAGTTATTTTCATCAGAAAAACAATGGGCTTTTCAACAGAGGAGGATACATATCTAGTATTCTCATACAGTCTCTGCTGAGCTAACCTGAATTTTGAACCACCAAACTGATTCTCAATCAAGGATTTCCAATCATTCCATGTATAATGATTGTTATCTAAAAGGACAGATTCATACCACATCAAGGCTACATTGGAAAATAAAGAAATTAGCTTAGAAACAATTTCCTCATCAGGTAGTTTATAAGATCTCTTTAAATTATCAATTCTTTGGATAAGGTGTTGCCAATCAGAGGAAGAATCACCATCAAAGGTAGGATATTGGTCTAACTTAGGCCAGTTTTTCTGACTACTGGGATGGTCCACTTTTTGGTTTGAATTATTTATTATTAATAATTCCTGAAGTTTAGCCAGGTGTTCAGAAATTTCATTATTTACAGAAACAGCTGGTGCATGACCATCACAAGATTTTTTGCTAGTAGCAAAAGATTTTACAGACTCATTGTCAGTTTGTTTAATGGTTGAAATATGAGGAAGAAAGGATGAACTTTGCTCAGGTTTTTTCCCTTTATTTTTATGCAGCTTATTGATAGAAATCTCATTTAATTCATTATTGATGGTTAAGGTTGAGAACTTTTCCTGCAGGTCAGACACATAGTTTCTTATTCTTGGAATTTCAGACATCTGGTCATTTACTTTTGCAAGAGATAGAACATTTCTGTCCTCAGAAACTGAGTGTTTGGTACTTAGTGCATGTAAATCATTTTTTAGCTTCTTAAACTCATTTTGCAGAGATTTTATTTCATTTTTGAATGAATAATTTTCCTCAATAAGGGGTTTCAATTCACTCAAGGTCTTATGTAGACTGATATTTCTATCTGAGATAGCTCTATGGTCACTTCTAATTTGTTTTTGTTGACTAAGAACAATATTCAAGGTTTCTTTGATTTTTAAATAAGCTGTATCTTGTACAGAAGAACTCACTTTACATTGCAAGTGTAAATTATTTAATCTATCATTTTCATGGATTAACACATCTCTCACATGTTTGTCTTTCACAATATTAAAATCAAGGGTATCTTTCAATATTTCCTCAGAAGTTTTTTCAATTAAGGTATAGATATCAGGGGGAACAGAATCATTTTTAATTGCAAGAGAAGGATTAATTAAAGATGTAGAAGTTAAATGTAAAGGTTCATCAAATGACAATTTGCTAATTACATCAATAGGGCTACTAGTTACAGGAAGCTGTCTTTTAACAGGTTTAACTGTTCTTTCACCATGTTCAATAATATTACCTGCAGAAGAAGATTTATTAGAAAACATACCCAAGTGACTATTAACCAAACTACTTACCATGGCAGAGGAGGAAACTTCCCCTGGGACTGGGTTTGGGATTGTGCTTGGGCCTTCTTTCTCCTGCCTTGTTGGTAGGGATGAGGAGGTGGATGGAAATTGGGTGTTCTGGATGGGCCAGGCTGATGATGAGGAGGGTGTTGCACATTCTGTTGGTAGTGACTCATTAGATAATCCCATTTCCATTGCTCTACTTCCATAGTATTTGGATTTTGGATGGTTGAGCTGGGTGGCTGTGAAGGTTGAGCCTGAAACTGAGGCTGATTGGGAGGCAACTGAGGAGGGGCCTGGGCCTGAATCTGGTTACTGAGTTCTTGGACCTGATCCCACAAGGTGTCTACCTTTGCTTTGTACGTCATATTTTCTGTCTTCAACTCTTTAATATGACTGGATAGGTTGCTTATTTGTTGTGGCAGAGGAAGCTTTTTTATTTTGAAGCCTTTTGGAAGACCTTCTTGAGGCACTAGAGGCTTTACTTCCTTCTGTGGTACTGGGGGAAGGGGGTTTGGTTTGTTTGCCTTTCCTGTCATTTCCACATCCTGCAGTATGTGAATTCTTTGTGTTAGCATAAGATTTTTTATGACCAACTTTAGAAGAACTTACAGTGTCAGCATCATAGTCAATTTCTATTTCATCCACTTGCATGTTATCCATTTTTTCTGCCAAATTGTTGGACATACTAGTGGGAAGAATTTAATTTACTTTTTATTTTTTAAAAAAATAATAAAAGTTAGTCAATAATTGCTCCAAATAATAATAAAAATTTTATTAATTAAATTATAGAAAAAAAAATTTTCCAATACAAAGTAATAATTATAAAAAATTAATTTAAAAAAAATGGATTGCAAGGTTAAATTGGGAATAACAATCAAGTTAATTCAACCAATTAATTACCAATATTAAATATGGCAATATATTTGGGACTAAGCACAATGTACTTTTAAGTCAACCAAAATTAACAATAATTAATAAAAACAAATTAAATTAATAATTCAATTTGTATTAATAAAAAATGTTAATTCTTCTAGGACTAAGAGGATTTAACACTCTATAATGGTCAACTAGGGAAAAAAAAAATATTTAATAATTGAACACTTACACTCAGTGAATCAGCAATTAAGCCACAATCACTGTTATTCCAATAAAAATATAGTAATATGAGTGAGAGGTGCAAAGGTGAACTTACTATAGTGATCAAAAAATCACTTCAAAATAATATAAAAATTAATATAATATAAACCTAAGAAATCGAACCCAAGTTCGAAACACAGTCGCAGCAAAAGTTTTGTTTTTGCTAGGTGGTCCGTGCGTTTTGTCATTCGTCGACAGGCTCGATCGTCGTCGTCGTTTGGAAAGGTCCCCAGTTGTTGGTCAGTTTTCTAGAAGAGGGAAAGAAAAGGGACAAAAAAGAAGAGAAACAAATAGGAAAAGATACTAAAGGTAATTAGAAAAATAAAAGTAGTAATAAAAATAATTTATTTAAAATGAAACAACGACGAGTGAGTTGGGAGATGAACAATTTGAGGGTTTATTTAATATTAATATTATTTAAGTAAGAGTTCTGCGCGGCAAACACTATAATTCCTATCAGACTTAAGGCAACCTTTAATTTTTTATTGAGAATTTTTAATTAGATGGTAGTACTAATAAAAATAATAATAAACGTGATAAAATTATCTTTTAAATTGTTGAGTGTATAGTAAGTGATGATGCTACAGGGAATTATCCAAGGCCCTTTTATAGGCAATGGGTCCTCTGAAGCGCCACTATGTTTGTAAATACAATAGTTAGAATATAATAAAACAAATATATCAAAGAGTAAATGAAACATAACAATGTAGAGAAAAACATGAAACAAATAATTAAAACCCCAATTAAGAGTCCAATTTTCCCGCCATTAATTCCCAAATCAGTAAGTAGAAATAGTGAATAACTAAACAAGATTGGAACATAGGAACTATGAGAAAAATAATTCCAAACAGATGGTACAGTCTGATTTAAGGATATTTTAAGTGAAACAAAAAAATACTTTGACGCAACAAAACATGTAATTAATCTCAATTTAGTATAAATTACTTAATTGGTTTTTCCTGACATAATTAAGGGTCAAAAGAAGTGTCATTAATTATTGTTTAGTATTATATGAAAGGTGTTATTTAATATATAAATTTAAATAATTAATTTAAATATATTATAAGTCAATTTTACGCTTATAATTTTAATATATGTTTTTTCAATTAATTAAATATAAATTTATAATTATTAAGTAACATAGAAATGCGCCATTATTTGTAGAATATATTATATTATGTTTAATTTAAATGTATATAAAAATTTATATAACCAATAAAATTAATATAACACTTGTATATAATAAAATACTATATAATTTTATTATGCAATATAATAATAATTTATATTCATTAAATACAATTCTTACCCACTCTTTCAGGTTTTATAAGTTACATATCATTTACTGGACTCCTGGAATAGCCTGGCTGACACAGTCACAGAAAAAGTTCAAAAGGTCTTGCAAGATGGTCCATGTCAGGCTAAGGTCAAGTACAAGGACGTGAACTAGCTTGAATAGTCAGTTGTCTAGAAGATTTTAATGGTCCTATATGAATACTGTAGTTCTAATCCACTAAGTTGTAAAATATAATCAAATATAAAGGTCTCAGTAATATAATTCTCACTATTCTTATATATGGTTTACAATCTTTATAGTTGGTAGAAAAATAGATTATATAAATTCAGATACTATTCAAAAGTCTTATAAAAGTACTAATTGATATGTATTGTAATTGATGTGGTTATATTGGTTAAATTGTAATGATAAAGAATGAAGAAATACAACCCAAAAACCTCCTCCTTTTATACACACTGAGTTCCCCAATGATTCCCTTGATGTACCACCCAATACACAGTTAATAACTCCTCTAAACAACTAATAGACATTCTCATCAACATTCCCAGTAACCCATGACATAATTAGAAGAGTAACAACCGCCAAAATCCTGAAATAATAAGGGAAATCCATCAAAATTAAAGAAAAAGACAAAAAGAGAGTATATGCGTTGTGGTAGCCTAAAGTTTAGTACGGCACCTAAATATGTAAATGGAGTTATCACGGCATGCAAGATTGGTGTTATTATTTTTTTTTAAAAAGGGGTTTTATTTAATTTATTGGAGTTTTAAATATGAAGAAATTGGTCACGAGCAAATGCCTACACGAAAACAATTTATTTTGCGGAGAAAACTTATTTTTACGGTCTGAAAAATTTATAAGTATTAAGTCGAGTCACTCAAGAACCTTGGGAAATTTTCCCAGAATTTTTACTATTTTTCTTATATTTTTAAATGAATTTTAAAGTTTTATAGAAATATTTACGTTTTTCAAAAATTACTTAACTTTGATGAATTTTCACGGGATAATTAGAGCTGCGCAGACTACGAAAATTAGTTTGGTAGGTAAAGGGGAAGTAGCTCTATTATGTGTAATTTTTCTAGATTTTTTATTATGGTTTTAAGGTTCTAAATTGAGTCCGGAAGTCCGGACGGACTCCGTTTCGACTCCGTACGGACTCCGTACGGACTCCGCTTTGACTCCGTACGGACTCCGTACGGACTCCGTTCCGGCTCCGTACGGACTCCGTACGGGCTCCGGATTGACTCTGGAAGAGCTCTGGAGGGGAAAACTTAGGCACGTGACTAGGAATACTTAAGTGACTCTCAAACTCGAAATTGAGGGGGGGGACAGATCATACAGCTTAATCATTGACCACCACAGTCTCATTTTTTATTACTCAACAAATTAAAATAACTTGTAATACCCTTATAACATTATTATTTTTTTTTTTACATAACATCTTAGAAATACAATTCAACAGTTTAAATAACACTTCATACAGGGTATCTTTAGAAAGGTCTTCGTCGCTGGGACTTGATTATTGCTGTCTCATAAAAATTCAAATTATTATAAAAACATAAAAGTCAATCTTTTCAGATCTTTCACTGGTACACCTTAATTGTTGTTATCAGTATTTCTTTATCAACAGCCACTTTCTTTAAA
Source organism: Hemileia vastatrix (assembly GCA_030280995.1). Taxonomy (NCBI): domain Eukaryota; kingdom Fungi; phylum Basidiomycota; class Pucciniomycetes; order Pucciniales; family Zaghouaniaceae; genus Hemileia; species Hemileia vastatrix. The sequence continues at coordinate 13,518,337 of JASXTE010000004.1, read as the reverse complement.
TCTCAATAAGCGTTACTTATTTTAGAGTTTCATTATTTTTATCAATCAGATCTAAGTAGATTGGTTAGCTTAGTGATATAGAATTCCCATTTTGTTATTTTATTGGAAGGACGGGGTTTTCAGCTAAATCCACATATCTCCTCCGGATTCTGCTTACAGCAAGGCGACTGTAAGAGGTTACCTTACCATAGTTGGCGCCCAACGTGGGGTTCGATTTCTCTAGCTTTCTTTAAAGACTTACTTGGATCAAGAACGTTATTAGCCTGCAAGAGGCTTATTTTCTGGAACTCTAATTGGATTTTTGTTATTGGCCTGCAAGAGGCTTGTTATTTTAACGGTTGTTAACGCTTTTCTTATGTTTTGGGATGTCTTCTACTAGTGGAACTGCTGTGTTGGCTGCTGGTGTACCTGTTAGGGCATCAGTAAGGATTGTATCTTGGGTTGGGCCCAAGTTTTCTGGAGATGATTTAGAAGGATTTTTACATAGGTATGAAACTGCAGCTGCGATTGATGGTGCTTTACCTTTGGATATGGTGAAGCAGATTAGGTTCTTTATTTTGGACAGAGAGGTGGAAAAGGAGGTTATTTCTATGGATGGTTATAAAGATCAAGATTGGAGAAAGCTCAAGATGGAAATGGAAAAAAGGTGGCCAAAAGTTTATTCATTGGAGGATCTAAAGGATATATCTAGGAAATGGGAATCAAAAGGTGGTGTAACATCTCTGCATCAGTATCATCAGTTTATGGTTGAATTTCAGGTGGTTCTGGATTATTTGTTGGAGTATGAAATTTTATTTCATGATAATGCATCAAAGTATATTTTTTGGGATGCTATGGGGGAAAAGGTTAAGAAAGATGTTTTGATGGTGCTTATTAATGCGAATTTAATGAAGGATTGCCCAGATGGAGAAACTAGGATTCCTGGTATGGAGGTGCTAAAGAAGGCTATTTTAGAACATCTGGATACTCATAATTCTGTTGATTTGGACTCTGGAGAAGACACTGAGGTCGCTCAAGAGATAGAAGAGGATGGTGTAAAAGAACTAGTTACTGAAGAAATTTCGGATTCAGCCATTCCTGAAGATTTTGTCCAGCCTGAAGATATTATTTTTGTTAACTCTTCTGTTTGGAAAGAAGAGGTTTCTGAAGATGAAGATATTATTGTCACTGATGAAGAAAATTTGGATGTTGGGGATAATTTTGTTTTGGATAATTTGGAATTTGATTTAGAGGAATATTTACCTCAGGTTTTGTCTTCAAAAGCGGAGACTGTCTGCAATTCAGATGTGGATATGGTTTATGAATCTGGTATATGTATGGTGGATTTGCTTCAATCTCAGGAAGAGATTTTTATGGAGGATATGGTTTTTCCTGCACTAAAAAAGAGTGTAGTGCCATTGGACAATAGGGTGCATAAAGTGGATGCACTCATATTTTGGAAAAAGGTAGTTTATTTTTTATGTCCTTTTATAGGACAAATTCTGGGAATTTATTTTTGGGTTTTATGGAATCGGTGGATAAGCCCTTGGGGCAAAATTATGGATTATCTCCAGGGGATATCAAGAATATAATTCCTCCGAAATGAGGATAAACTACCTAAACTCGGCTGAAATTTTTTTTTTTATCATTATGTCTTCAATTTATTCAGGATTCAAATTATTATGGATGCCCTCATTTTTTGGGGTAGCAGGGGCTGATCGCTCTAATGTTGTAATCTCTCCTTAGGATGAGATCCCGGATTGCAATAGGTCAGCTCACTTGGAGATAATTCAAGTGGATTCTCAATTATTTTCTGTTAATATTACTTTGGAGTGCAAATATGTTATGGACTTTTCTATATGTTTATTGGGTTTACCCTGTTTTTCTATTAAATTTAAAAACGGTGAAAAGGGCAAAATGGGCCAAATTAGGTTGGATAAAAATTGGAAGGGTATGTTTTGTGACCTCCAGCAAGAGGGTAAACTGCGAAAATCTTATCAAAATACGATTAAAAATCTTAGTATAAGTAAAACACAAAAAAATAACTTATGTGAAAATGTTATTCGGGACCTCCAGCAAGAGGTTAAACTGCAATTATCTCCTTCTATTATGGACCTCCAGCAAGAGGTTAAACTGCAATTATCTCCTTCTATTATGGACCTCCAGCAAGAGGTTAAACTGCAATTATCTCCTTCTATTATGGACCTCCAGCAAGAGGTTAAACTGCAATTATCTCCTTCTATTATGGACCTCCAGCAAGAGGGTAAACTGCGAAAATTACATCAAAACTCGATTAAAAATCTCAGTATAAGTAAAACACAAAAAAATAACTTATGTGAAAATGTTATTCGGGACCTCCAGCAAGAGGTTAAACTGCAAGTATCTCCTTCTATTACGGACCTCCAGCAAGAGGTTAAACTGCAAATATCACATCAAAATCCGATAAAAAATCTCAGTATAATTAAAACCCAAAATAATAATTTTTGTGAAAATTCAATTCCGGTCCTCCAGCAAGAGGTTAAACTGCCAACTTTCTTTACGGGTGATTTACTGTTGGATAAGGGAAGCAAAGGTGTTGGAAAATCTGTTTATAAATTAGACGAGGGAAAGGAGAAAAGGGTAAAATTTAAAAATGAAATAAAATATTTTTCTAATTTTTCTTATTCTGATTCTGGCGATGAAGAAGATTCATTTGATGAAAGTTTTAATGGCGATACAAAAGTAAATGATTTAACTCAAGTTAATTTAGATGTGGACGCAGCCAAATATAAGAAAGTAGCAAATAAAGTTAGACCTATTAATGAGCCGCTACCTGCTGAATTAAATCCACCTTTGAGAAGACCAAGGTTATCAAGAGATCCTTATGAAAGTCCCTTGGTAAAGAATCCGCCTGAATTTTCTGAGACGTCAAGAATCACTTTTGAGAGACTGGGTGTTGTTAATTTTGGACCTGATGGTTGGTTGTCTGGAGAAGAGAAGAAGTTGTTGTTGGATGTGATGGTCAAGCGAGAGAAGGCCATTGCTTTTGTAGAAGAGGAGAGGGGTGTGTTGAAGCATTCCTATGGGGAGCCTTACAAGATTCCTGTGGTATGTCATGAACCGTGGCAGCAGAAACCGATTCCTATTCCGGCTGCATTGAAAGAAGCTTATATCGAAGTTGTCAGAGAACGGATACGCACTGGACTGTATGAGCAATCAACGTCAAGTTATTCTAGTCCGGTATTTTGTATCAAGAAACCGAATGGCAAGCTTAGAGTTGTTCATGATCTTAGGGAATTAAATAGGGTTACAATAAAGGATGCTGGGATACCACCTAGTGCTGAGGAGTTTGTTGAAGCGTTTGCAGGGAGAGTGTGCTATGGATTGGGAGATATTATGGGTGGATATGATGAGAGAGAGTTACATCCGGACTCAAGGCCTCTCACTACATTCGATACGCCACTTGGACGTTTACAGTTAACAAGATTACCTCAAGGAGCAACAAATTCGGTTGCAGTTTATCAAGCTCAGATGGCTTGGATCCTTCAAGATGAAATTCCACAACATGCTGGAATCTTTATAGATGATGGAGGAATTAAGGGACCAACAACCGACTATGATAACCAGGTGTTGGAAGAGAATCCCGGGATACGCAAATTCATTTGGGAGTTTGCAATTACTTTAGAAAGAATCTTGTTTCGAATTGAAGAGGCTGGTTTAACTATTTCAGGTTCAAAATTTTCATGTTGTGTGCCAGCCTTAGAAATATTAGGCCATGTGGTATGTAGAGAGGGTAGGATTATGTCCAAGAAGAAGGTTAACAAAATTCAGTCCTGGCCAAGACCCAAGAATACGACCGAAGTTAGAGGGTTTTTAGGCGTTTGCGTATATGTTAGAATGTTTATCAAGGACTTTTCTTCATTGGCAGCTCCATTGAGACAGTTAACGAGAAAGGATGCAGACTGGGAGTGGGATGAAGAGTGTGAGAAGGCGTTTGTGAAGTTGAAGGAGGTTGTAGGGAAGGATTTAGTCCTGCACAAGTTGGATTATGGAAAAGAAGCTGGCAGAATTTATTTAGCAGTCGATTCAAGTCAGGTTGCAGCTGGGGCGGTTTTGTCTCAGATAGATAAAGCTGGTTACATCAGGCCAGTTAGGTATGAATCTGTAGTATTTACTGAGGTCGAATCAAGATATTCTCAACCAAAATTGGAATTATGTGGTGTGGCGAAAATACTGAAGAAACTTCAGCATATTTTGTGGGGGCAACATTTTGAGTTGCAAGTGGATGCGAAATCGTTAATCCAGATGATTAATTCCCCAAGTTTACCGAACGCACCCATGACGAGATGGGTAGCTTTTATTCAACATTTTTCATTTGATTTAGTTCATAAGCCTGGCAAGACTTTTACTATGCCAGATGGTTTATCAAGGAGACCACCCACTGAAGAAGATTCAGACTCAGAAGAGTTCGATGAAGATATACCTACTATCAAAGCCAGCACTAAAGGAGCTGAAGACTTTCCATACCTCCCCCATGAGGTTAAACTGGCAGGATTATTGTGTTTAGATTATGATGATGACCTCCACCAAGAGGATAAACTGGAAAATAGTTTTTATGTTAATAAAGGTGTTGGAAAAGGTGTAGATAAATTCGGCAGAGAGGAGGTAGAAGAAGATGTGGTGTATGTAGAGGAAAATGGATTGGTAGTGTGGGATAATAGTAAATTAAGGAATGGTGTATATGTTGGAGAATTAGAGAATTTAAATAAAAAGGTGGATAAAGAGAAAGAGGTATTTTCAAATACGGTTTTCGAAGGATCCAAAGGTTCAGAAGAAAAACGTCGACATAGCTCGATTAAAGATTTATTTAGGGGTCAACGATTATTGGCTCATTCATGTGCAGGTGATATTGGTGATAGAGAAGTCCCTATTGATGTTATATTAATCGATTTTCAAGATGAAGTCTGGGGTCAGACTGGTTTTTATTTTTTGTTAGTCAAATATTTGTTGACTTTAGAGAGGCCAGAAGATTGTGAAGACGATGAATGGGTGGCTATCAAGAGGAAGTCATCTACGTTTTACCTATCTGGTCGACGTTTAATGAGGAGGAGGTATCCAAATCCTCAAGTAGTTATAACTCAAGAGAAGGGGCAAGAATTAGTTTTGAAATCACTGCATGAAGATCTTGGGCATAGAGGCGTTGGAGAAACATTTAGAAGAATTTCTGATCGATTTTGGTGGCCTGGCATGAAGATGGCTGTTAAACAGTGGGTTCAGTCATGCGAAGAATGTCAAAGACGAAGTTATTTAAGGCCAAAAGAACCTGGACGCGCGACCGGTGAATATACGCTCTTTGGGAGAGTTAGTTTAGATGCCGTTCATATAAAAGAGGGACGGTATAAATATTTAATTGTGGCCAGAGATGATTTATCTGGTTGGGTAGAGGCAGCTCCTCTTATTAATTTAACTGCCAAAAATGTGGCAGAATTTTTTTTGAATAATTGGGTATATAGGTATGGGGTGATGAAGTTGGTGACGGTAGATGGAGGTCCTGAATTTGGGACAGAGTTTAAAGAGGCCGTATTGAAAGTTGGATCAAAGGTTAGGGTAGCAACCCCATATTATCCTGAAGCTGAAGGCATGGTGGAAAGAGGGCATCAAGTTATTAAGGATGCTTTAGTTAAAATGTGTGGGACAAGTGCTGAAAAGTGGAGGCACTATTTACCTTTAGTTTTATTTGCTGATCGAATCACTGCCAAAAGGACGACCGGATTTTCACCTTATGAACTTGTTTTTGGACAGAAAGCAGTTTTACCGGTTGATTTAGAAGCTGAATCATATCTTGGAGTTGACTGGGACACGGTCAAAACTACTGAAGAATTATTGTGTGCAAGAATGATGCAGCTAGAAAAGAAAGAAGAATATTTAGAAAAGGCGTATTCGCGGATGATGAAGATCCGAAATCAATCAGTTAGATATTGGGATGAGCGGTTGGCACATCGATTAAGGAAACCTTTGAACCCAGGAGATATGGTCCTGGTGTATAATAGGAGTTTGGAAAGTCAGTGGGGAAAAATGTTTGCAGATAGGTGGAATGGACCGTATAAAATCAAGGAGCAAGTTTCCGGCGGTTCATATGTGCTAGAAGAGTTGGATGGAGTAGTATTGAAGAAGAGGGTAGCGGCCAATCAAGTGAAACGGTTCTATCCTAGAGGCACCAGGAGTGCCGAAGTCTTCCTCCGCAATGAGGATAAACTATGATGTTTATAAAAATTTTATGAAGACCTCCGCAATGAGGATAAACTACGAAATTTCTTAAATTTTATCACCTCCGCAATGAGGATAAACTATGACATTTATGAAAATTATACGGATTCCTCCGCAACGAGGATAAACTATCTTCTTATTTTTATCAAAAATACTTTACTATTTCACTTCCTATGGGCGACAAAACTATGATGAAACTTAACGAAATTCAAGAAGACCATCTTTGAAATTTTCAAAAACTTAAAATTCTTTAAATATGGGTGAAGATAGTGTTGGAAAATTTTTTAAAATTTATTGGAAGAAGTGTTCACAGGGGAACCTTCTTAATTTAATATTGGCAAGTGTGGGGGTAATTGATGGGCTGGCTGCTCTATACACAATTACCCCATAATGTTCGTTTCCAAAATTTTCCCTGTTTCTAGTTGAATCCTGGCTTTGTCTTTTAATTTTAGGAAGTCCACTAAGACTATAAACTGGAACGAATCAAGAGACACCGCTCTCAACGCCGGATTCAAGATTTTTTTTATTTTGTTTTTGATTTTTTTATGTTAGATTGTGATTTCTTTTCTTTAATATATATTATGAATTAATGTAAAGGTGATGCTCACTGGTGGTCTCTAATCATTTTTATAAATTGGAGGGAGCCCACCCAGTGATCATCATTATAAAAATTATCTTCTAAAAACTTTCATTTATTTTCTTTTCTTTTCAATTTCTCAAAATTGTGTAACCACATCAAGTTGCACTTGGATGTGGGTATGATGTCGAGGGTACGGCTCATCAAATGGCCGGGGGGCATCTTTTAAAATTTTATTTTAAAAAAAAAAAAAAAAAAAAAAAAAAAAAAAAAAAAAAAAAAAAAAAATTTTTATTACTTTTTTTTATTTTTCTTTTCACATTCGTTTATCTTTCTTTAAAAATTAAATTTTAACTTTTATTTCAAAACTATCTTTTCTAAAATCTTTTATTTTAAATTTAAAAAAAAAAAAAAAAAAAAAAAAAAAAAAAAAAAAAAAAAAAAAAAAAAAAAAAAAAAAAAAAAAAAAAAAAAAAAAAAAAAAAAAAAAAAAAAAAATTAAAAGATTAAAATTAAAATAAAAAAATAAAATAAAAATTAAAAAAAAAAAAAAAAAAAAAAAAAAAAAAAAAAAAATCTAAAAAAAAAAAATAATTAAAAAAAAAAAAAATAATAATAAAAAATAAAAAATAAAAAAAAAAAAAGATAATAATAAAAGGTATTTTAGTTTTAGGTAGTTTAGATGTTTATATTTTATTTTTCAAACATTATTCAAGAAAGCTACATACCAGGAAGAACACCATCAAGGGTTGTTATCTTTTGAAGAATCGAAATTAGAAAATTTAGAAGGACCTTGATCGATTTCCTGGGATTCAAATCTTATTTCACGGTCACGATAGTGCTGAAGCCAGTTGGCTATTTTGAAAAGGTCTCTTAACAGTTGCTCTCTCATCCAAGATTCTGATCTATCAGAGGGTGGGTATCGTTGGAAATAAGCGATAAGGTTATTAAAATTGGCAAAAAGCTTTTCAGACACTAGGTGAATTGGAACTCTAGGAAAGCTTGGATTAGGTTCAGGTAGTTCATAAGCAGAATATGAAATTGGAGAACCGGTGGACGCTTATCAAATTAAAATATCAGCAAATTAAAACCTGAAGATTAAGAAAATAAAAAGAGACAACTAACCTGTGTCAACACTATCATGATCATAGATAAATGGCTTACTTGGTAATGGAGTGGGATTTTTTATGTTTAGAAAAGGATTTTTTATTTTTGATAGATGAGGAGGACTGGTGTTGGATTTGGTGTTTGAAGTAGATGTTCTGGGCCTTTTGGATGATACAAGAGAAGATGAAGACTGCTGGCTATTATAGGACCTTTTGTGCTTCAAGATGTTGGAAGAAGGAGAAGAATTGTTAGAAGGTTGAAGCATGGCCCTGGGAGCAGCAATAGTTCTTGGGGGAGTAGCAGCAAGTCTAGATTGGAGAGAAGGACCCAGAGGATTAGGTGATGGAGAAAGGTTTAAATAGGCTGATGGAGAAAAAGGTATGGGATCTTTAGAGGTTGATGGAATAGGTGGTGGAGTAGAAGGTGAAGAAGAAGGAGGAGGATTGCAGAAGGCGGCGAAGCTAGTAGCAGTGATGGGGAAAGAACCACAGTTCAAGCCAGAACATTTTCTTTTCTTCTCATAGCAGGATAAACAGGCCCTGTTATAAGTGTGCTTTTGCCAGTTAAAAGAGAAGATACATTCCCTATGGGTGAAGGCACAATATTTGCAAGATTGATCAGCTGAAGCAATGAAGTCAGAAGGTTTCATCTTGTTAGGAGATATTTTTTTGAAGAAGAAAACTTGAAACTAGGATGAAGAAAGCTGGTGGCAAAATCTGGGTTCAAGGATAGAGAAGTTGTTAGGTCCACCAAGACCTTAAACTGGATTGTTATCAAGCTGTTGGGTCCACCATGACCTTAAACTGGATTTCTTATCGATTAAATGTTTGGTCCACCATGACTTTAAACTGGTAGTTCATTCATTGTTTAGTCCACTATGACTTTAAACTGGAAAATTAATATCTGCAGGATAATTCAACATTCATTGGACCACTATGGCCTTATACTGGATTACTTGTCGATCAAATGTTTGGTCCACTATGACATTAAACTGGATTATCAAATTTATTCAATCTTTGGTCAAGCCTAGGCCTTACTTAGGAATTTATCAAGTTATTTATGCACCTAAACGATCTTTGGTCCACCAAGACCATAAACTGGCAATCGATTATATGTTTGGTCCACCAAGACTTTAAACTGGAATGTCAATCTTGTTTGGATAACTCAATTCAATCTTTTAATTTATCTCTGTCCACTAAGACTCTAAACTGGTTATTCAATTATTTCTGGAATTGGGTGCTGGTAGCTTTAGGAGGTTAAAATTTTAGGTGGTGATGATGCTAAAGAAAGCATAATGGTTAATTAGGTGAAATTTGTGGCGCTTTAACATGGTCTAAAGTTAAAATTATTATTGGAAGCCTGGCAAAAGTATTTTATGGGTTTGCTGTATAGCAAAGTTTGAAAATTGTGATGAAGGAATCAGAAGTTAGGATGGTAGTTGGATTTTAGGGAATGATTTTTTTTAGTGCCTCATAGTTAGGCCATTTTTTTTGGTGTGAAGCTTGGAGGACCTTATGGCGAGATTGGAATCATAGAATTCGGCTCAGTGGGGGGCCCTATGAGGTTGGAATCAGGAGTATTCGGCTCATAGGAAGATCCACTCTCTCAATGCTGTGACAAGAAGGAAGACTGGTATATGGGAGTCTGAAGGGATTAAAACCTTGCTCTCAGTAGTGGAATCATCACAAGATTTATTTTATTTTATTTTATGTTATATCAAGCCAGAGAAGAAAGAAAACATCATTTATGTTGAAAGTTTAAGAAGACCAAGCAAAAACAAAATTTTATCAAGTTATACTGTTAGAAAAGATAATTTCTTTGAAATTGTTCAACATCATTATCAAAGCTTTGCATTAAAATTCTTCTTTTCATGAGGTCTTCATGGTTATTAGCTGGAGTTTCTTGAAAATAGGCCAGCATTTTTCGTTTCAACTCATTAGTAAAGTCAAGAAAAAGATAGCGATGAAAATTTGGGTAATGATTGATATAGTCCGTCTTCACTCTACCAACATCATCAGTGTTGGTTATTTCGACAGCTAGAAGTTCAAATATGTTATTAAGTCATAGGTTTAGTCAATTTTGATTAAAAGTTTTTTTTTTAGTAAGATAAATAGGGTCTTACATTTAGAGCCAGGAAACATAGTCTCAGCAAAGTTAGTTGGGGGTACTGGCGTTATAGGATTAGGATCTTGTGAAGGCAAAATTAGGCCGGGATCCGTTGATGAAGATTGAACTTTTGAAGCTGTTTTTGATCTTATTCGTTTTAAGAAGACAGGAATTTTGGATCGCTTTTTAGAAGTTGAGGGATCAGGGAGAGCTGCTGGTCCTAAATATACGTTTGTTTTAGAAGGAACTATTGGCCGATTGCATTTGACTTTTTTCACACGGCATAAGTCGCAAGCTGTTCTGCCAGGAAGATTAGGGTTGGACATTAAACAAGGTACCTGGTATCGAGCGCAGAGTTCACATGGAGCGACAAGTTCTTTGGAAGACATATTGATGAAGATGAATTTTTTTTAGTTGATTAAAGAAGATGGTGGTTGAAGGTTAAAGATGAATATTGTGTTCAACCACTTATGCAAAGTTTTAAGAATGGGGACATTATCGATTGGAGGGAGGATGTGGTAGCCTAAAGTTTAGTACGGCACCTAAATATGTAAATGGAGTTATCACGGCATGCAAGATTGGTGTTATTATTTTTTTTTAAAAAGGGGTTTTATTTAATTTATTGGAGTTTTAAATATGAAGAAATTGGTCACGAGCAAATGCCTACACGAAAACAATTTATTTTGCGGAGAAAACTTATTTTTACGGTCTGAAAAAGTTATAAGTATTAAGTCGAGTCACTCAAGAACCTTGGGAAATTTTCCCAGAATTTTTACTATTTTTCTTATATTTTTAAATGAATTTTAAAGTTTTATAGAAATATTTACGTTTTTCAAAAATTACTTAACTTTGATGAATTTTCACGGGATAATTAGAGCTGCGCAGACTACGAAAATTAGTTTGGTAGGTAAAGGGGAAGTAGCTCTATTATGTGTAATTTTTCTAGATTTTTTATTATGGTTTTAAGGTTCTAAATTGAGTCCGGAAGTCCGGACAGACTCCGTTTCGACTCCGTACGGACTCCGTACGGACTCCGCTTTGACTCCGTACGGACTCCGTACGGACTCCGGACGGGCTCCGGATTGACTCTGGAAGAGCTCTGGAGGGGAAAACTTAGGCACGTGACTAGGAATACTTAAGCGACTCTCAAACTCGAAATTGAGGGGGGGGACAGATCATACAGCTTAATCATTGACCACCACAGTCTCATTTTTTATTACTCAACAAATTAAAATAACTTGTAATACCCTTATAACATTATTATTTTTTTTTTTACATAACATCTTAGAAATACAATTCAACAGTTTAAATAACACTTCATACAGGGTATCTTTAGAAAGGTCTTCGTCGCTGGGACTTGATTATTGCTGTCTCATAAAAATTCAAATTATTATAAAAACATAAAAGTCAATCTTTTCAGATCTTTCACTGGTACACCTTAATTGTTGTTATCAGTATTTCTTTATCAACAGCCACTTTCTTTAAATCTCAATAAGCGTTACTTATTTTAGAGTTTCATTATTTTTATCAATCAGATCTAAGTAGATTGGTTAGCTTAGTGATATAGAATTCCCATTTTGTTATTTTATTGGAAGGACGGGGTTTTCAGCTAAATCCACATATCTCCTCCGGATTCTGCTTACAGCAAGGCGACTGTAAGAGTTTACCTTACCATAGCGTATAAAACAATAATATTAAAGACTAAAGGAGACCTTTTATGGTTAATAATAGCTTAATAATAAGGGGGATTGACTGTAGAAATAATGGGGCTAATCCTGACATTATACTACGTGAAATTCCCATTCAAAAATAACCAAAATTGACTGAGAAACCACCCAAAAACTTAAAAAAGAGCGTGAGATGTGGAGTAACTACATGCAGTTCTTGGCAGGCTCTTGCACAGGTAAATCCTTGACTAAAATTAGGCGAATTTAAGCGTGGTGATGAAATAAAGTGCCAAGAGTGAGGTTATTAATGAAATTAGTGCATATAAACAAGGTCAATGCATTATTAATTAAGCTAGGACACTAAATAAGCGCCTGTCGCCTATTTTAGTGTGTTTCCCCACAGTGGGCGTAGAATGTGGGGTAATTATAGTGTGAAAAAGCTAACTTTGCTAAAAATGAAGCTATTCACACGGGAAAAAAGCAGGCAGTATGTGGCCAGTACACAGAAGCCATTTCTGGCATAAAAAACACCAAATTTGAAAAGTGTTATTTTTATGCATTTAAATAGCCAAATCAATAGTTCTAAATGAGCCCAATTGATCTGTCAAAGCGCAATTTTGATATTCTCAATTTTATAGCGCATATAGTCAACTTTTAAGTGAAATAAAGCGCATTTCTTGTTTTTTGCATAAAACAATGAATATAACAGCTTTAAGTGTACTTAAAAATTATGTAGCCTTATACTTAAGGTTCTTAAGATTACCCTAACATATTCCAACTTAATATTAAGTACATAAGACCTATAAAAGGTGGATATATGCGTGTATATAAGGTGTTATAATGGCATTTTTTGTGTATTATCATAATTTTACTTATGTATACTATTTGTGTACTCTTATTTATTATTCCCATGTATAGTTCATGTGTTTAACATTACTTTTTACTCAGTCCTGGAGATATAAAGGCTGACAGTCCATGTGCCAAGTCGATTGTTCAAAAATTCGTCATCATCATTCTGAAAGGCCTCCAATTGTCAGCCAGTGTAGGCAATCCTATAGTACTAGCTATAGGCCTTGACCAAGGGAGTTGGAGTAAAACTGGAGAGAAAAAGCCCTGTCCCTTTGAGAAAACACCAGGTGAGATTTATTTGCTACAGCAAATTAGAGAATGTTAATGTACCCCTTCCAATACACTTCTTGACTGCTTAACAAGTCAAGACAGTAGCCAATAGCAGACCACTAAGAAACAAAGAACCAGAAACCAGAAATGCAGAAAGATCCACACCAGAAGCCAAAGACACTGTGCACTTGTTGCACAGACACAGCAAAATACTTGATGTAGGTTGCAAAGCTACAACAGAGAAATAAGTTGCCAAAGTTGAGTTAAATGAAGAAATAACCTTGCAACAAACACAGCCAGTTGTGGCCAAAAAACAGTGAAAACTGAGTGAGAAACAATGATATAATTACCAGATGGTTGTATGATAATTAAAGTTGTCTCAAACTGTCTTGTTCAGTATGTACACACAGACCACCATCTAAAAAATTCATGCACATCAACAAATTTGGGGCTTTTGGAAGCCAAATTGAATAAAAACCCTCTAGAGGGGCTTCTGAGCCTTCTATAACCAAGGCAGGTGGCCCGCCAAGAAGCGGCCAGACCTCCCTGAAGCCAGAAAACCACCAAAAACCTCCAATAAAGCCAAAAATACTTAGAAAAATCTACCACAACTACTAGAACCCTTAAAACACAAAATTAAGCTATGAGAACATTGTGACATAAAATATAGAGCCAAATTAGCTCTACTTAATGGTACTAAGCACTTAACCCTAAGACTTAAGGTTAGCCCGTAAAAGACAAAAAACAAAATTAAACAGCTATCATTTAGAAATGAAAAATGAGCAAATGACCCCTTAAAACTTAGAATATTAAAAATATCCACAAGACATAAAATATATATATAAACTGGGGCTATCCAATGGTAGTACTCACATACCCATAGTCCCAATATTCACCAAAAAAAACCAGAAAAAACCCCATTTATTCAACCAATGTCAATTAAGACATACCAAAACAGCGCCAAACAGACCAACAAAGGCCTCTTCCAATGTTGGAAGACCACAACATGAATTTATCTTCAGTGGAAAATGCTGAAACTATTAAAGATATTTCTGACGGCTCCATATTAATCTCTCCTTTAAAGGCACCAGTTATCAAATATAGTAAAAATGTTGAGGTTGTTCTTGACTCTGGTGCTGGTGGTAGTGTGGTGTCTGAAAAGGCACTTGCTTCAGTAGATAATAATTATCATAGTAAATTGTTGCCTATAACATCTGAAAAATGGAGAGGTTATGGCTCTGTCTTATGTCCCATTGGCAAATACAAAACCACTGTCTTTTTTAAATATAATGGTGGCTTTGTAAGAGCTGTGTGTGAATTTGTTGTAATGAAAAATGATAACTTAATCAATTGTTTATTATGGGTAATGACATTTTAACCATGTTTGGTATTAAATTGGATCCAGTAAACAATTGTTTCACATCGGGCTTTAATGAAAAAAGAAAATTTAAAATTTCTCCCCCTAAAAACATTCTGCACACCTGTTAAAATCTTGTAATTCATTGATTCAGTGTAAAGGGAGACCAACAGAGGAAACGGAAGATTTATTGTTTGAAATAAATAATGCTTCATTTGGTGATCATTTAACTGGTGACCAGAAAGATTCTATAATTTCTTTAGTTACTTCTTTTCCCATGGCTTTTGCTCATGGTTCTCATGAATTGGGAGTTGTTCAGTATGAAATGAAAATTTCTTTATCATGTAATTTGAGTGATATTCCTCCTATTCTGAAGAAAAAACCTTATCCTGCTTCCCCCACTAAAAGAAAAAACATTGAGGATAATATTTCTACCTTATTAAAAATGAATATTATTGAAAAAGTGGATGTTACCTCAAAATATTGTGTCATCTCTCCAGTCTTTATCTCTTATGAGAATCATAAAGCTATATTTTGTGGAGATTATAGAGCTTTAAATACTTACACAGTAGATGATATTTACCCTTTACCAAGGATAAACTCCATACATGCAACCTTGCAGGGTGCAAAGTTTATTAGTTGCCTAGATGGTAATAAGGGTTATCATCAAATACCTGTTGAAAAATCCTCCCAAGATTTTTTTGCTAATTGCAACTCATATGGGAATTTATAAATATCTTAGGATGCCTTTTGGCCCTAAGAATGCCCCTTCAGTGTTCTAAAAGGTAATGGATAATATATTTCATCAGGAGATAATTGAAGGATGGTTGATGGTTTATATTTATGATATCATAGTTTTTTCTAAAAATTTTGATGAACATATGCAACACCTAGGGAAAGTCTTCCAAAAAATGGATTACATTAACATTACTCTATCCTTAAAAAAGTGTAAATTTGGTTTTCAATCCCTAAAAGTCCTGGGTCATGTTGTTTCTAGCTTAAAATTATGGTTAGACCAGGGTAAAGTTGCTGCTATCTAACATGTGAAATCACCAACTTCTGTAAGAGAAATACAAAGTTTTTTGGGAATGTGTGGTTACTATAGACAGTACATTAAAAATCATCAAGTCATAGCCCTACCCCTAACCAAATTAACCAGAAAGGATGTAGCTTATATATGGAATGAGGATACTCAACAAGCTTTTGAAACATTGAAGAAATGTTTAATGACTTCCCCAATCCTGGATCTTCCAGATTTCAATAAACCTTTTGCTCTCTACACAGATGCAAGTTTTTTTGGACTAGGAGCTACCCTCCACCAGAAACAAATTACAAATGATAAATGCTCAGAAGTAGTAATTTGTTATATTTCAAGAACCATGAGAAATAGTAAATGGAAATATGGTGCCACTCAATTAGAGTGCTTAGCAGTTGTATGGGCTTTAGAAAAGCTTCATTATTACCAGGATGATCAAAAATTTGAATTAGTTACTGGTTGCAGTGCCGTTAAATCACTCTTAAACTTGAAAACACCAAATAGACATATGTTTAGGTGGCAACTTGCTGTTCAAGAATACAGAGATAGAATGAATATTATTCACAGGGCTGGATATGTTCATTCCAATATAGATATTTTGTCTACATTGCCTCTTCCAAATTATTTCTCCAATCCAGCTTATGTACCTGAAGATGATACAGTTCACATACATGGTATATATATTGTTGACATGGAAGAGGAACTATTACAATTGATTCTAGATTTATATGAAAAAAATTCTGATTTAAATAAATTGGTTACAATCTTAAATGATTCAATAAATGCTTCTATTCAAGCATTAATAAAAATTCTTCCTCCAAAATACCAAAATGCTTTGAATAAAGGAAAGTTTTCCATTGAAGATGGTTATATTTACCACAGGAGAAAACTTACAAATGTCATTGTTATTCCTCCATCCATGAAAGAAACCATCTTAAAGCTTTGTCATGATGACATATTGGAAGGTCATTTTGATCTTGAGAAAACCATAATCAGAAGAAAAAACACTGCTTGGTGGGCTAATATGTCTGAGGACACAATATTATATGTTGAATCCTGTGATTCTTTCCAGAAATCAAAGAGATTAACTGGGAAAAAAGCTGGATTAATGCATCATATTAAAGCTCCTGATGCACCATGGCAAATAATTAACATGGATTTTGTAACAGGAATACCCATTTCTGGTAAAGACATTTACAACTCTTGCTGGGTTATTGTGGATAGATTTACAAAAATGTGTAAATTTATCCCTACTCACAAAGATGTTTCTACTAAGGAGTTAGCCTTCTTGTGGTGGTCTTATAAGTTTAATATTGTTGGATTCCCATAAGCCATCATCTCTGACAGACACCCTAAATTTTCCTCTGAATTTTGGATTTCATTGATGGATATATGTGGCTGTGAGTTAAAACTATCTACTGCTCACCATCCCCAAACTGATGGTTTAGCTGAGGGGATGATCCAAACTCTAGAGGATATGATTAGAAGGTATTGAGCCTTTGGTTTTGAATATAAAGATAATGACAGGCTAATTCATGATTGGGTCACTCTATTACCAGGTCTTGAATTTGCTTTTAATAGCACTGTTCACTCTGTCACTGAGAAAAAGCCTTTTGAGCTTTGGCTAGGCTATGTCCCAAATAATCCTGCTAATATTCTCAATAATTGATTACCTAAGTTGGAATTACGCCCTGGTTTTAAATATTTTGTGAAAATGCAGCAACTATGCAGAAAACATGCTCAGAGATGAATTGATAAAGCAGTTGAATATGAGAAAAAAAGATGGGATAAATCCCATAAAGAATACAAATTTAACAAGGGTGATGAAGTGTTGATATCTACAGTCCATTTCAATTTACAAGGCAATAAAAAATTAAAAAATCCTTTTGTAGGTCCATTTGTTGTTAAAAGAATGGTTGGTGATAATGCAGTAGAAGTAGAACTGTTTTCTTCATATGATAGAAAACATCCTGTTTTTCCCATTTCCTTGCTTAAACCTTATACTTCCAACAGTGACTTATTTCCCAAGAAAAGAGGTAGACCTAAGAAAAATCCTCAGGAAGTCACAGAAACTGCTGAAATTGATAAAATTCTAAATGATAGAATTATCACTGCTAAAAAGGGTAATGAATATTTATTGAGATATAAAAATAAATCATCTGAACATGATACATGAATACCTGGAAAAGAAATTTATAAACTTCCTACTCTGTCAAAAAAGTATAAAAAGAAAAAAGCTTAGCATTTTTTGATTGTTTTTTTAGAGTGAGGGAGTGTCAGCCAGGCTGTCTCAGGAGCCCAGTAAAATGTATAATATTTTATTTGAGGAAATAAAGTGATGTATTTTATGCATTTAAAATAATATTTTATTACATAATAAAATCATATAAATATTTTATTAAAATAAGTAAAATAAGTATTATGTTAATTTTATTATTAAATAAATTAGGGGGCATCAATGTTCAGGGATCCGCAATTAGGGATCAGAAATTTTTTTTCCCGGGATCAGATATTATTAATTGCAGAAGATTCTTATCCACTAGCCCCGGGGCTAGTGGATAAGGAATCCATGATAATGCATTATCCTACCTCTTATACCCCAATTTCTGTTCCTAATTCCTGATCCCAAACTCATCACATCCATGAGGCATATCCAGAGAGTGGTCCAAGATGTGGTTATGGCAGAAAGTTGTGCAACATGTGGTTATGACAGAAAGTTGTCCAAGATGTGGTTATGAAAAATTGAGTAAAAAAATGTCGGATAAGAGGTGAAAATTGACATATAAAGTGTCTAATAACCCAATTATTAGCAAAAATAATTGCGGAAGATAATTGGGTTATGAAGATTATCTTCCGCAATTAAATTAATTGTGTATCCCTGAACATTGATACCCCCTATTATTTATACACTTACATCAAACATAATATAGATCATATTCTATAAATCATGGCATATTTTTTGTGTATTTAATATTAATAAGATAATAATTAATTAATTTTAAATATATATTATAATTACAATCGAAAAATTAAAATTATGATTTAATTAAAATTTAATTAATTAAAATTATATACTAAATCAATCTTCTCATATTCTATAATCCATAAATATTGGGCGCTTATTTGACCCTTAACTGTGTTCAAAAAATTTTATTAAGTAAGTTAAAATACTTACTTTATAAAATAAATTAAAATACTTTATATTAATTTTTTCATTAAATTAATTACTTGTTTCACTTAATTTGGTTATTACCAAATGGAATGGTTAAAACAATCTCTAATTTCTGTTTTGGGCTTAAATTGATTATATAAATAATTGCGTAAAAATTATAATGATTGTTTTTTGATAAATTACTCACAGTTTCCTATGTTACAAATTTACTTAGTTACTCACTATTTTAATTAACTGAGTTGGGAAATTAGTATGGGAAAATTATTTCTTATTTGAGAATTTAATTAGTTGTTTCATATTTTTCTCTCAATATCCAAGTTTCAATTATTTTCTTTTATTTTCTTGTTTCACTTTATTACTACTTTGTATATACAGATTTGTGGTGCTTCAGAGGACCCCTTGCCTATAAAAAGGCCTTGGGTAATCCCCTTCAGCCCATCACTTACATTACTTACAAAATTTAAATATTATATTATTTTTTATTTGTTGTGGCGCTTTTGTCCCCTTAAATACTAAATAAATTAAAAGATTGCTTTAAGATTTTTAAATTAATAGTTGTTGAAATTTAAGCAGAGATAATACAAACTACTTACTATTGTAATTCAGCTCACCACTGTCATTATTTTGATTAAATCTATTCTCCCATCGTTGCCTTATTTTTTAGTCCTTTTCCTCTCATTCTCTTCATTTCTCTCTAAATTTGCTCCTTTCCCTTTTCCTTTCTCTTCTTCTTTCTCCTATTCTCCTTTTTCTAGACTAACCAGATGACAATTGGTGTGTTCAGGCATTGAAGTTTAAAATAAAGAAAATTAAAATTAAAAGAGTAAATGAGATGATGGAAAGGTTTTTTAATGAAGTATTCCCACGCTCAACGGAGCTTGCATTTTATACCCGGGCATCTGTCTCATGTTATATGACACTCAAAGCAAAAGTACCTTAGCTATTCCACTATTCAAGCTCTAAATCCACTAGCAATGCACAAAAAGTGACTGTGGGGAAATTACATTCTATTGTGTTCTAGAATTAGCCACGCTCTTCAAACTTTAAAATTATCTTAAAAATGAAGACGCTAATACTTTTCAAACATAAGCAATGTATGCACAGTCTAGCACTAAGATCAAGGCAATCTTTAAAAAGGGTAATTGTGGGTCTGAGGGTAATTAAGAGGTCTGGGAATTAGGAACAGGATAAAAGGGTTATAAGGTTAGATGATTGGTAAATGGGAACTCTGGTAGATTAAATGGGTCTGTGGGTATATGGTGGCTGGTTGGTTAATGGGTCAGTGCAAGGAGGAATAGGATATATAAAGGGGTTTACTTTGGTTTGATGTTCTCTAGAATTAAGTTATAAAATATATTTGTGATAGTAGTCAAACTTTTACTAGGCTACTGTTATATTTGTCCTTTTCTTTCTTAATAATCAATTTCATTAAATCCTAAAATACTAAAATCTTTCTTTGATTATTAAGTTACAACTCTTCATGAGATTTACCATAATAGTTAGTGTCCTTGCCATATACATTAATTATTCCTTGAAGATTATATTGAAACAGTATTAGTTACTTAGATCTATCTTTGAATCACTTCCTCAAAGTAGTCCTCTGTGCTTTAAAGTTGTAACTTCTATCTTCTTTCTTATCTCATTTACATTGGGATCACCCTTGACCCTATGTGTAGGTTGTCCAGTGACAAGTATCCATTGAGAGGCAAAGGTAGCAGTTGGCACAAAAGTATCATTATAATCAGTTCCTTCATGCTTTTTGAAACCCTTTGTGACAAATAGAGCTTTAAATTTCATTGGGGAATGGTGGTTTGAATTTTTTATTGTAAATATCCACTTGCCTTTTAACAGGACAATGCCAGGCAGACAACCAGTTTCAGACCAAACATGAAGGCAAGACATGTTTTCAAGTTCAGCTTCACAAGCAGACTTCCATTTTGGCACATCCAGGGATTTCATGGCTTGATTGTAGGTAGTTGGAATAGGAATGGGTGTTTGAAAAGTGGAAAGCTGCATTAACTTGGCATCACAATCCTGTTTGTCAATCAGCTTTTCAGCTGAAAAGTCACCAAATGAAGGGGAACTCAGAATAGATTTGAGAGATCCTTTAGATATAGGAGTTGGAGGTGATTGTGCTATGTCATGAGCATCTTGATTACTGCCATGGAATTTAGCCATTGCTGATTCAAATAATCTTCCTGATTCTTTGTGCCAAAAAATCCAACTATAGTTGGTTTTTGAATAGCCTACTACTTGACACTCTAATGCTCTGTTATCCAGTTTTGTGCAAACTTCTTTGTGTAGATGTACAAATGCCTTTTTTTCCAAAAGTGTGCATATTTTTAAAGTTTGGTTTAGTGCCAAATACCATCTGCAATGGAGTTGCCTTTGTGATTTTGATGTTTGGTAATCTATTATGAACAAAAGACACCCATTTGTAGGACATTCCCCTGAAATGTCTGGGTAAACTGCTAGCCAATAGTGAAGTCCATGCAATAGGGGGTATCAATGTTCAGGGATCCGCAATTAGGGATCAGGAATTTTTTTTTCCGTGATCAGAAATTATTAATTGCAGAAGATTCTTATCCACTAGCCCTGGGGCTAGTGGATAAGGAATCCACGATAATGCATTATCCCGCCTCTTATACCCCAATTTCCATTCCTAATTCCTGATCCCAAACTCATCTCATCCATAATGGATTTTCAAGAAAGTCACATGACTCATTAATTCTGATTCCATCCTTAATTCTTTCCTCACTCTATGCTACTTAATTTTGGTGGTGAACACTTAAGTTTTTTTTCTATCTACACACCCCAACTGAACATTTGGCGGTGAATTCCCACTTCCCTCATCACATAACCCTTCCACCGGCAACAATGAAACACCTCTCTACTAGGAAGCTACTTCACTCAACAGTGAATGCTATTACTTTCCTTTTAGTTCTTTACTATAAATCTGACTCTGATTTGGAAGATGCTTTAGCTTATATGTGTTTTCTTTCCAAAAAGTGTTACATCATCACCAGGGGGCCAAATCTTTATCATGATTCCCGATATGTTCTGGCCTCCATTCTCAACATTCCTCATTTAAACTTCACCCAACTTTTTAGAACCTCTCCCAATTCTTTCTTCAAAATTTATCAACTCATCTCCAATCATCCTATCTTTCATAACAATTCCCATAACAAACAGTGTAATCCTGCCATCCAACTTGCTGTTGCACTATGTTGCTTTGGCTCAAATGGAAACGGTGCTGCTGTAAGACATTTGGATAATCTCTTTAACATAGGATATGGTACCATGATGTTATACACCAAGCGCTGTATGATTGCTATCCTTTTCCTCAAGTCTCAAACATTTGCTTGGCCAACTCCAGAACAGAGACTTGAATCCTCTCAAATAATGCAAGCTGAAGGTTTTCCTGGCTGTGTAGGATTTGTTGATGGCACAACTATACCTTTGAGTCAAAAGCCTGCTCATGATGGCAACCATTATTTTGATTGCAAAAAAAGGTTTCTTCAAAATCTTCTCCAATTTCTCATTCTTCATAAACTAACTTTTTATCTTCTTTCTAGATACTCTATTGCCGTTCAACTTGTATGCAATGTCAATAAAAAATTTATTGCTTTTCATAGTGGCTGCCCTGGCTCATGTCATGACTCTTCCGTCTTCCAAAGAATGAGGATTTCTCAAACCCCTGACTCATACTTTGACAAATCTCAGTACCTCCTTGCAGACTCAGCATATGCAAGTGGGAAGTACATTATACCTGCTTTCCGTGGTGCAACCTTAGAAAATGACCCCAAAACTAAAATTAATTATCACCTTGCCCAATCAAGAATACAAATTGAACATGCTATAGGTATTTTAAAGGGACAATTTTCTAGTCTTCAGGAGCTCAGAATCCAATTTCAAAAAAAATTGGAGATCAAAACTGCAAATCATTGGATCATGACTTGCATTATACTCCACAATATCCTAGCTGATTTAAATGATGAGTGGAATGATCTTTGTGAAGAAGAGTATCCTGAACCAGCACCGGCTCTTTCTTCCCTTGAATCACAAAACATTCATTCAACCGGCATATGCTCTGTCATTATGCCAATCACTCTCCACCATTTTGGCACACAACCCTTTTAATTTTTTGTTTTCATACTCCCCAAATTTACAATTTGTATACTTTATTCACTTGGCTTGGTATTTTTGTTTGTTGCATATTCATTTTTTTTGAATTTATGGTGAATATCTCTTTTTTGGATGGCTCATTGGTTTTCTTTCACCAGCTCAACATGACATTGCATATTTTCTAAAATTGCATAATTTTTCAATGTTTCATTTTTTCATTCATCCCTCATATCCTTTTCCTATTCTCCTCAAACATCCCTCAAACAATTTGGTTTCATTTATTTTGTCATCTCATCTCTCCAGGTAAGTCATTTTATTCTTTTTTTTGATTTTTTGATTATTAATTATAATTTTTTTTTGTTTTTTTTCTGTTTATTTTATTTTTTTTATCTAAATTTTTTTTGTAAGTGGTTGTTTTGGATTTCAATGGTATAATTAACCTTTTTTTTTCTCTCCCTCTTTGCTTTCTTTTTTAGCTCCATCACCCTACTCTTCATCCCTCCTTGGCATGGTCATTATCCCCCCTTACCCCTATTTCACTTTTTTTTGGCTCCATTTCATTGAAACACATACATTTCACATTCTTAATGCATTTCAATTACTCCATATTCAATTTCACCACAATTCCAACATCAATCTTTCTCACTATATTTTTCCTAATTTTCAATCAAGGTAATTTTCATCTCCTTTTTTTCATGCCTATATGATATCTCATTCCTTTTATGAAAACTCCATACTTAAATATATATATAACTCTTATCTGGATAACTTTCAGCCTAGATATCCCTAGGATTTAGTATTTCTTATACTTAAAATAAGATAACCTTAAGTAAATTAAGCTTATATCTTAAAAATAAGGTTAAAATAATAATATATATGATTATATTACATATATATATAATTATTACTCTATTATATAAATTATAGTAGTTTCAATAGCTTATCCATAGCCTAATAATACTTATTAAGGTGTTAATGGAGTCATAATATACTTATCTTAAGTGATATGAAGTAATTATTGACATACATAAGCTTATATGTGTACATAAATCTCATATTCAGTGAAATATGCAGTATATTATGTATATTTAGGTATATAA
The DNA here is from genome assembly GCA_030280995.1 of Hemileia vastatrix. Taxonomy (NCBI): domain Eukaryota; kingdom Fungi; phylum Basidiomycota; class Pucciniomycetes; order Pucciniales; family Zaghouaniaceae; genus Hemileia; species Hemileia vastatrix. The sequence continues at coordinate 13,494,746 of JASXTE010000004.1, read as the reverse complement.
GTGGGTTTTAGCCTCTTAATAGCCTATAAACTTTGTTTTTCTGCTTATTTTATGTCATATGGACGAAATCAGTGGACTCAAAACGCCTACAGAAGCATAGACATCTATATCAGGTGCATACACTCAGTTTGGACAACTTAATCTGCTTCCTTGGATGGATATTCACGGATTTATGGCTTGGGAGGTCATTTCTGGGTTAATATGGATGCTTGGGGATGTTATTGGGGGCTTGGAAATTTTATTTTTTTCCTTTATATGCTTTGGGTTTCATTGAATCTATTTTTGATTGCTTATTTTACCTGTTTCTTTATGTTATCCGCTTTTATTTGGATTTTCTATTTGTGGTATAGTTCTGTGTTATCATTAATTGTGATGGAGGGTCCTTACTGGAGGTCTGGGTGTTGAATCTGCTTGAAGTGGACGCCATGGGGAGGTGATGGGCCCTCACAGTGCTTTAATTGCCGGGGATAGCAGTGACATCATCTGGATTGAAGATCTGTGCACTCCAGTGGATTTGGGTATAAGTAAGGAGGGATTTTGACGGTTATTTATCATCAATTACTCACTAAAATTCAATAAAACACTTCAACACAATTATTAACATTTAGAAATATATTATAAAGCCTTTTATAAGTTGATATTATCATTATATAAGCTATAATTATATTCTATTTATATATTTTCCACCACTAAGCATGCATTTCAATCCAAGTATTGTGAGTTTAAATTGAGTATATCTATTTTATTAGTCTTCCCCTGAGGTTTAATCACTAAATCATTTATCAATAAATAGTAGGACCATAAATAAACTTTATTATATCATACTTATATACTAGACTATACTGACAATAACAGTGAACTTATTAAACTCCTTTTGATCTCATCTTCATTACCACTTTTCAAGTTTTTGTAAAATTTTGAAAATCAGACTCGGAATTAGGGTTAGGTTTATTCAAATCTAATTTTCTTTTTACTGAAGATTCTTCTAAAGGCTACCTTTCATCTCCTATAAACAGATTTGAATTTGATTCAGTGGTTGCTGAGATATTGACCATTAAAGTTGAGCCTTTTTTTTCCTAATTTAAATTTTTATTTCATTGTTTTATGTAACAAATTAGGGTTGAGTTTATTTAAATAACATGTACTTTAGCTGAAGATTCTACTAAAGCATATCTCACACTTCCCACAATCAGGTTTGAATTAGGTTCAGTGGTTGCTGAGATTTTGACCTTTGAAGTTGAGCCTTTTTTCCAAATTTCACTTGTCTTATTTCACATTTTTATATTGCATATTTAGAGGATAAGGATTCTGAAACTCTTATATGATTATTATCTAGGCATTTCAATTATATAGGAATATATTCATTGCTCAAGAATATCATTAAAGCTCAAAAAGATGAAGATTTTTGCTTATGGGACACTCTACCTTCCTTTAACTCTTTTCTTGCTCTTCGACTCAAAAACCTCTGTAATAATCACCACGGGAAATCTGGGGGTGAACTGCTAGCAGTTCCCTCTTTTTGAAACTATCAGGAATTTGTCAGGAAACTGTTGGGAAACCATCCTGAAACTGTCAGAAAGATGTTTTTAAATCTGATGAAAAAACATTGAAAAAATAAACTGTCACAGATTGAATCCAGAACAATCCCTCCTTGAGCAGAGCTTAAGAACCACATTGAACATCAGTTAATCTCAGGTTTGGCAAAAGGTTGAACAACATCACTTAGCATACCTTAATATTCAAATATTAAACTTGAATATATGTTGCGTGTATGATATAGATGCATATGCATTTGAATTTGCATGGTGGATACTTATTGCATGCTAAAAATTGATGTGAAATGCCTATCCAAAGTGTATGCATAATGACTATGAAGAATAAATATGCATAAAAAATATGCATAAAATATGCATAAAAAATATGCATAGTGATTATGCATAAAAAATATGCATGTTGAATATGCATAAAAATATGCATATTGAATATGCAGTAAAAATATGCATATTGAATATGCAAAAAAAGGTGCATATATGAATATGAATAAAATATATTAATATGCATATAAATCTGTATAATGAATATGCATAAGAATATGCATAAATATGCATAATGATTGAAAAATGCAAAAAAATGATGCTTAACGAGTATATTTTATGCATAAATAGATATATGCAATATGAATTCATATTGCATACAGATAACACTGGCAAACCATTTTGACCAAAACTCATACTAAATTTTCATTCTGGACTAAAGGTGTGAGGGAAGGAAGAAAAACAGTCCGACGTTAGAAAAATGCTACATGCACTCATTTTGTAGCAGAGCAAATGAGAAGTGCTGAATTATGGTTGGTGCCCATAATTTAGTATGATATCATAATTTTATTTAATTGTTTTCAATATTGAAAAGACTTTAGGTCGGTTGGTATGGATCTAGCTGTGCCAGGGTCTAATCTAATTATTTTAACAATTTCTTAATAATTAACGGGCTTTAATACAAAAACAGGTTGTATTTTTTGTGGGATATTGGATATGATACACCACACAATATGGGGGGCGGACTTGCTAGCAAGTCCGCAACCTTGGACCCAAACTCACCATAGATTGAACACACATTGAGCTATTGATAAAGGAACCATTCAATCAGGGATGAACACCACTCAGCAGAACAGTTTTAGGTGGGTGTTCAAGTAGAGTTCAGTATGGGTTCAGTATGAGTTCAGTCTGAGTTCCATCTGAGTTCCATCTGAGTTCAGGTTGAGGACTTTCTAGCAAGTCCACCCCCTATATTGCGTAGTGATAAGGTCTTTTTTAAAAAAAACTTATATTGTTTAAAAATATTCCTGAATCAGATGTGGGATATTCACTACAAAAAATTGTAGTACTGTGGGCAATAAAATATATGCACAAGCAGTAAAGAAAGGACCAAGTGAACCCTTTTTGTGCAGTGGGAATCATTAGAGTGGAATTGTGGATGAAAAATATAATTCATTATTACCATTTTATTTAATCAAAAAATTTATAATATTAAAAAGAACTATTGATTAATTGGTATTTGACCTTTGTGCCTCACTCATATTTATCATTTGATTGATTTTTGTCACCATTATGTTATTAATATTATAAGTATAGCAAAAACTCGTGTGCCAAATGCATACTGGGTGATGTTACACCTTTTATAATATTATAAAATAAAGGTAAAAAACTATGAAAATGATTTGTTTTACAAAAAATAAATTGATATCCAAAAGCAATATGAGGGATAAAAAGGTAAAATTAAAGGGATCAAATATGAAATAAAAAATTAAAGTGAAATTCCTCCCATCAAGAGCAAGTAGACATGATGAGGTGAACGCACATCAGTGGCACTAAACTTGGACTATAATTTCTTTTTTGTAAAAATAAAAAAAAATCCACTGGAGCTTTACCAAAACTTCAGGATGACAATTTTGCCATATCAAACAACTTCTAGTGCAATTATTGAAGAAAAATTCATTTTCATTGCAATAGAGAGAATTGATCACATCAGACTGCATGTGACCAAAAGTGTCCAGCACAAGTTCGGCCGAACTTGTGCTGGACACTTTTATGATGGAGGTTAGCTAGGGTGGAATTTTTCTTCAGTTCATCTGGTATTTCTTATAAACATGTCCACAGGTATTTGATCTTTGTGCCTCACTCATATTTATCATTTGATTGATTTTTTATCACCATTATGTTTTAATATTATAAGTATAGCAAAAACTCGTGTGCCCAATGCATACCGGGTGATGTTACACCTTTTATAATATTATTAAATAAAGGTAAAAAAATATGAAAATGATTTGTTTTACGAAAAATAAATTGATATAGAATTGCAATATGAGGGATAAAAAGGTAAAATTAAAGGAATCAAATATGAAACAAAAAATTAAAATAAAATTACTTCCATCAAGAGCAAGTAGACATGTTGGGGCAAATGTCCACCAGTGAGGCTAAACTTGGACTATAATTGCTTTTTTGAAAAACAAAAAAGTGCCAATCTGAGGTTTAAAAAAACTTCAGCAGAACCATTTAGCCATATCAAACAACTTCTAGTTCAATGATTGAGAGAGAATTGATCACACCAGACTGAATGTGACAAAAAGTGTCCAGCACAAGTTCGGCCGAACTTGTGCTGGACACATTTATGACGGAGAGTAGCTAGGGTATAATTTTTCTTCAGTTAATCTGGTATTTCTTATAAACATGTCCATTGGTACTTGATCATTGTGCCTCACTCATATATATCATTTGATTAATTTATTGTCACCATTATATTATTAATATTATAAGTATAGCAAAAACGCGTGTGCCCAACGCATACCAAGTGATGTTACACCTTTTATAATATTATTAAATAAAGGTAAAAAAATATGAAAATGATTTGTTTTACAAAAAATAAATTGATATACAAAAGCAATATGAGGGATAAAAAGTTAAAATTAATCTCAAAGAGATCAATTATGAAAAACAAAATACTAGTAAAATTCTTACTCTCAAGAGCCAGTAGAAGTGTTGAAAAAAATGGGAGCCATCAGGGCTAAATTGTAATAAGTGACCTTTTTTTAAAAGATAAAAAATTATACACCTGAGGTTGGGAAGAACAACAGGTGGATGATTCAGCTAAACAAAACTACTTGTAGTGAAGTTTAATAAAAAAATGTTTTTTTTTGCCATATAGAGAATTGATCCCATCTGACTGCACGTGACTAAAAGTGTCCAGCACAAGTTTGGCCGAACTTGTGCTGGACACTTTTATGATGGAGAGTAGCTTGGGTGGAAATTTTCGTCAGCTCCTTCATCTTGTATTTCTCATAAACATGTCTACTGGTATTTGATCAGTCTGTATCTTTCATATTTATCATCCGATTAATATTTTATCACCATTATATTATTAATGTTATTAGTATAGCAAAAACTTGTGTGCCAAATGCATACCATGTGAAGTCATACCTTCAATGATTTTTTAAAATAGACGTAAATAAATATGGAAAGGATTAGTTTTACAAAAATTAAATAGAAATTTAAAAGTAAAAAGAGGAATAAAAGAGTAAAATAAAAGTCAAAGATTTTAAATATGAAAAAATACTGGTAAAATTCCTGCTATCAAGAGCCAGTAGAGGTGTTAAAGCAAATGGGAGCCATCAGGGCTTAATTGTAATAAGTGACCTTTTCTTTAAAGATAAAAAATTATACACCTGATATTGGGCAGAAAAGCAGGTGGATGATTCAGCTAAACCAAACTACTTCTAGTGAAATTTGATAAAAAAATTTTTTTGTTGCCATACATAGAATTGATCCCATCTGACTGCACATGACCAAAAGTGTCCAGCACAAGTTCAGCCAAACTTGTGCTGGACACTTCTATGATGGAGAGCGGCTGGGGTAGAATTTTTCTTCAGTTCATCTGGTATTTCTTACAAACATGTCTACTGGTATTTTATCTTTGTGCCTCACTCATACATATTGTTTGATTAATTTTTTGTCTTAATTATATTATTAATTATATAAGTATAGCAAAAAATTGTGTGCCAAATGCATACTGAGTGATGTTACACCTTTTATAATATTATTAAAAAATGTATAAAAATATTAAAATAATTTATTTTAAAAATTATTAATTGATATCCAAAAGCAATATGAGGAATAAAAAATTAAGTTAAAGGGATCAAATATGAAAAACGAACTCCAAGTATTATTGCTAATATCATAGGCCAGTAGAGATGTTGAAGCAAATGAGAGCCATCAGGGATAAATTGTACTAAATTGATTGTTTTTTAAAGATAAAAAATTGTGTACCTGTGGTTTGGATGAACTCTAGGTGGATAATTCAGATATATCAAGCTACATCTAGTGAAGTTTCTTATCAAATAATTTTTTTCATTGCTATAGAGAGAATCGATCCCATCTGACTGCACCTGACCAAAAGTGTCCAGCACAAGTTCGGCCGAACTTGTGCTGGACACTTTTATGATGGAGAGTATCTAGGGTGCAGGTCTTCTTCAGTTCATCAGGTATTCCTTATAAAAAAATCCACTTGTATATGATCTTTCTGTGTCATTCATATTTATCATTTGATTCATTGTTTTTCACCATTATAATATTAATGTTATTAGTATTGAAAAAATTTGTAAGCCAAATGCATACTGGGAGATGCTACATCTTTCATAATCTTATTAAATAAAAGTAAAAAAAAATGAAAATTATTAGTTTTACAATAAATAAATTGATATTTGAAAGCAAAAACAGGAATAAAAAAGTAAAATAAAAGTGATTAAATATGAAATTAAACATTCAAATAAAATTTCTGCCATCAAAGATAATGTGAGTTTTCAGACCAAATTTGCACCACCAGTTCTAGATTTGGAATATTTTTTCTTTTTTTTAAAATTAATAAAAGTGTCCACCTGAGGTTTTCCAAAAAATCAGGAGGATAGTATAGCAGTATAAAGCTACTTCTTGTGCAATGATTGAGCAAAAATTCATTTTAACTTCCATTGAGTAAATTTATCCCATCTGACTGCATGCAACCAAAAGTGTCCAGCACAAGCTCAGCTGAAATTGTGCTGGACACTTTTATGATGGAGAGTAGCTAGGGTGCAAGTCTTCTTCAGTTAATCTTATATTCATTTTTAAAATGTCTATGGGTATTTGATCTTTCTGTGTCATCCATATTTATTATTTGATTATTTTTTAGTCACCATTATATTATTAATGTTTTTAGTATAGCAAAAACATGTGTAATGAATGTACACTGGATGATTTTACAACTTTAATAATATAATATAATAAATGTAAAAAAATGTGAAAGTTATCAGTTTTACCAAAATAAAATTGATATTTAAAAGCTAAAGGATAAATAAAAGGGTAAGTTTAAAATTAAAGAGATCAAACATGAAATAAAGATATTAAGTATAATTTCTGCTATCATGAGCCAGTAGAGGCTTCCGAAAAAATGGGCACCATCATAGATTAACATGGATCATTTTACTTTTTACCAAAGGAAAAAATTGTCTACCTTAGGTTTGGACAAACTTCCAGGGGACAATTTGTCTATATAAAACTACTTTCAGTGCAATGATGGAGTGATAATTCAGTCTCATTTCCATAAAAAGAATTGATTGTGTCTGATGGAATGCAACCAAAAGTGTCCAGCACAAGTTTGGCCAAACTTGTGCTGGACACTTTTATCATGAAGAGTAGCCAGGGTGCAAGTCATTTTTAATCATCTGAAATTTCTTATAAACATTTCCACTGTTATTAAATCTTTGTGCCTCACTCATATTTATCAATTGATTAATTTTTTGTCACAATTATATTATTAATATTATCAGTATAGCAAAAAATTGTGTGCCAACTGAATACTGGGTGATGTTACACCTTTTATAATATTATTAAATAAAGGTAAAAAAATATGAAAATGATTTATTTTACAAAAAATAAACTTCTATCCAAAAGCAATATGAGAGGAATAAAGTAAAATAAAAGAAATCAAAGATGAAAATTAAAATCCAAGTTAAATTCCTGCCATGAATAGAAAAAAGAGATGTTGAATTAAATTAGCACAATCAGGGCTAAACTTGCACTAAATTTTCTTTTTTGTAAAAATAAAAAAAAATCCACTTGAGCTTTACCAAAACTTCAGCATGAAAATTTTGCCATATCAAACTACTTCTAGTGTAATTTCATATCAAAAATTTATCTTCATTTCCATAGAGAGAATTGCCTCCATCTGACTGCACCTGACCATAAGTGTCCAGCACAAGTTCGGCCGAACTTGTGCTGGACACTTTTATGATGGAGAGTAGCTAGGGTAGAATTTTTCTTCAGTTCATCTAGTATTTCTTACAAACATGTCTACTGGTATTTTATATCTATTCCTCACTCATTAATATCATTTGATTAATTTTTGGTTGCCATTATATTATTAATTTTATAAGTATAGAAAAAACTCATGTGCCAAATGCATACCAGGTGATGTTATGTCATTTATAATATTATTAAATAAATGTATAAAAATATGAAAATAGTTTATTTTAAAAATTATTAATTGATATCCAAAATCAATATTAGGAATAAAAAATTAAGTTAAAGGGATCAAATATGAAAAAAGAAATCCAAGTAATATTCCTACTATCAAAGGCCAGTAGAGGTGTTGAAGCGAATGAGAGCCATCAGGGATAAATTGTACTAAATTGACGTTTTTTCAAAGATAAAAAATTGTGCACCTGTGGTTTGGATGAAATCTAGGTAGAAAATTTTGCTATGTAAAACTACTTCTAGTGAAGTTTTTTATCCAAAAAATTTTTTTCATTGCCATAACAAGAATTGATCTCATATGACTGCAACTGACCAAAAGTGTCCAGCACAAGTTTGGCCGGACTTGTGCTGGACACTTTTTTGATGGTGAGTATCTAGGGTGCAGCTCTTCTTTAGTGCAACTGGTATTTTTTTAAAACATATCCACTGGTATTTGATCTTTCTGTTTTATTAATATTTTATCATTTGATCAATTTTTTGTTACCAGTATATTATTATTTTTATTAGTATAGCAAAAAAACATGTGCCAAATGCTTACAGGGTGATGTTAAAGCTTTAACAATTTTATTAAATACAGGTAAATAATTATGAAAATGATTTGTTTTACATAAAATTAATTGATATCTAAAAGAAAAAAAAGGGATAAAAATAAATAGGTTGAATAATAGGGATTTTATATGAAATTCTAAATTCAAGCTAAATGCCTACTTTCAAGTCTCAGAAGAGGTGTTGGATAAAATGGGCATCATCAGGAATCAAATTTTACTTAATTTGATTTTTTGAAAAACTAAATGAAGTTTTCAACTGATATTTTTTCCAATATTTAGTTGGACACTTTATCTATATCAAATTACTTCTAGTACCATGATTGACCAAATTAAATCCTCATTTCCATATGCAGAATTGATCCCATATGGCTGGACCAGGCCAAAGGTGTCAACCACAAGTTTGAGAATTCTTCTGGTGGACACTTTCGTGATGGACAGTATTAGGGTGCAAGTCTTCTTTAGTTAATCTAGTATTCCTCATAAACATTTCCAACTTAATTTTGGCCAAAAATCAGGTGGAAATTTTTTTTTATTGGATAGATGCCAAGGTTTCATACTTGTGTATTATGGTCAGTATCAATTTTGAAAGTGTCTGTCCAAGCAATTTCATTGCCCATCATGACTCATTTTGTTTTAAATGTTTCAAACTGTGTGATAAAGTATTAAGGTGTCACATAGTATAATTAAGTTCTATTAAGTGCCCTCCTATGATGCCTTAATTTATAATTTAATATCTTACATAATAATTTTTTTTATATAAATTCATCAATATTTTATTTTATTATCAAATTTAATAGAGCAAGTATCCTGAATTATTATATATGCATAAGCTTAGGTTAGATCAATTTGTGCTCAATTTGCGCTCATCAGAGGACCAAAATCAAGTTCTGGAGGATCAACTTGTGCATAATTTGGAATCAGTTAATATTCTGTCTATAATCAATCTGAGAATAAATGTAAATCTTACTCTAATTTACTTATGTTTATAAAGTATTCATAAACCTGGCATATTTAAGGGACACTCTAAATTTCAAGAGAGGGGATTGCTAGCAATTCACCCCTAGATTTCCCGTGGTGAATGCATTTGAAAAAAATCATGAACTTGCAACCAAACTTGGAATAACAAATTGGTGTGACTCCAAATGGGAAGATATCAGCCACAAATATCTTTTATTTTCTAATGTTATTATCACTCATTCTGGATTCCACAATAGGATTCATATTGATAGGAATGATGCCAATTTTCTTACTTTTGGTATATTCTCATATATCAATCCGATAACTGGCCACCCAATACCATCTCCAGCTAAAATCAAAGGACATGGTTTATATTTTCCAGACCACCAGTGTATCATTGATTTTGGTTTGGGAAATGGTATCATCAAAAATATTTAGAATTCTTCTAAGGATAATCATCAAACGACCAAAGCTCCTCCTGGTTTGGAATCCTGTCAAGATTTCACACATTTTGGTTGCTCATTTCAAATCAGTCATAAGTTGATTCAAAGAATCAACAAGGTAAAGAAAGAAGGTAAAGTTAATCAATTTAAAAAAAATACTTCTAGATCCAAAAAGTATGGGGATTAGAGTTGTCTTCGAAAATTTTATATTTTTTCATAAATTTTTAATAAATATTTTTTATATATCAATTTGCTCAAGTAATGTGATGAGCCAACGACCTTTGGTTGTATAACAGGTAATCATGATAAAATTTATTTGTTTCATGGGGTTCCTCTAGCCTATACCTGTGGAAAGTCCCAAACTTAGTTTCTAGACTTGATCTGCATTTTGGCTTGAGGAATTGACATTACTTTAAACTAGGGAAATTGATATATATTAGATATTTTTTTAATAATTTATGTAATTATATTAAATTTAGATGACTTCCACCCCTTACTTCAATAAAATGCAGGGGGGGGGTATTGCCAAATTTTCAAATCTGACATGTGAAATTGATGACTTAGAAAAATTTTGGTGATACCCACCCCTTGCTTCAATAAAATGCAGGGGAGAGTATTGCCAATTTTTTAAAACAGATATAGAATCTTTTTGATTTGTAAATATTTTGGTGAAAATTTTTTGGTGATACCCATCCCTTACTTCAATAAAATCCATGGGGGGTTTTGCCAAAATTTCTTATAAGACTTGTGAAATTCTTGACATGTAAGAATTTTGGGGATACCAGTAAAATGCAGGGGGTATTAAAGCCAAATTTTCATATAAGACTTTCAAGATTCATGACATGAAAGAATTTTGGTGATACCCACCCCTTACTTCAAAAAAATCCAGGGGTGGGGGGTCATCAAATTTTCAAAGGAGACATGAAAATTTTATTTAAAAAAAGAATATTTAACATTAAAATACAAAAATTCAAGTAATGATTGATAGAGTAATGAAATACAAGAAATTATTGTAAATTTTATGTACAAATAAATATGAACAGTTGAAATGTGAGAGAAATAAAACAAACTAGTCATCCAACAATTTCTTTAAACGTTCAATTTCCTCAACAGATTTATTAGCTTTAACACATTCTATCAAGAAATCTTTCTTTTTGGATTTTTCTTCATGATCAAACTTATATTTCATCTGCTCTAATAGGATTTGATGTTTGAGTGTTTTCCCCTCTTTTTTTGATTTTTCAATACTTAGAGTTAACTCAAACTTCTTCTCCTCCAAATCTTGGGCCCGACCATCCTTCTGTAAAGAGAGCTTGTACTTCCTCTCCTCCAAATCTTGGGCCCAATCATCCTTCCGTAAAGAGAGCTCATACTTCCTCTCTTCCAAATCTTGTAGCCTATCATCTCTCCTTAAAGAGAGCTCATATTTCTTCTTTTCAAAGCTTAGAGTCTCTTTAGCAATTTCTACTTGTTCTAGAGTGATAATAAAAATTAATATAAAGTGGAAGAAAAGTAGAGTAAAGTAATAAGAGGTATGGTATCACTTACCAGCATCACGTTTCTCTAAAAATTGTTCCATAGACGAAAAAGGGGTTTGTGATGAAGTATCACTTTTTTGTCTTCTTTGTGAGTGGAAATTCAGACTACTTGAAGCCCTACACTTCTTGTTCAAGGTCATATTTTCCTCCTCATCATTGTCACTACCTTCAGACTCAGTTGATTGAGGATCCTGGGTTTGTTCATCAGCCTTTTAAGAAATAAGAAAAAGATAAGTAAATAAAAAATAGAAATGATTAGATAAAAGAAAAAAGAAACAGACCTGAGTTAGATTTGGTTGGGTTAAATCACCTATAGGATCAACAGAAAAGCTATCTAGATATGTCTCATTCAAATGAGGGGAGGCTTGAGTGGAGGAAGAGGATGGGAAAAGATTTGCTTCAACATCATGTTCAGAGATAGGATCTTCTCCATCCAACATGTTTACAGGATTAACATCGGCTCGCTCTCCAAAAATTGCATCCATCTCTTTAAAGTAAGGACATAAAGAATCAAGTTTATCGTCTATGGATTTGATACACTTAGTTATATCAATGTCAGTAACCCCAAAACCAGTGGAAGATGAAAGAGCCTTTGCCTTCTTGTATTTGGCTCGGTAATGCTTGAAGCGTTCAGACATCTGTTTAGGCAAAAGATCAATCCTTCCCTTGGTCTTATTCTGTAATTCATTTGCCATTAAAAGATAGCCATTAACTTTTGATGCTGGGGGCTGTCCTACTTTAATTGAATACTCAGTACCAAAACAAGAATCATAGTTAGATTTGGTTTTCAGCCAGTTGATAAGTATGAGATGATCATCTTTTTTTAGTTGAACTGTCTTTGATTTCTCAGCTGAGCAGGGGAAAGAAGGAGTAATGGGATTTGATGAACAACTGGGGGAAGCCTGCCTTTGAGAAGATCTATTACAACGAGGAATGTTGAGATATTTGAAGATGAAAAGGAGAAGAAAAAACAGATGAGTTGGGGAGTGGTTCTGAGCGGATAGAATGGACAGGATGGGATGAGAATGTGAGTGTGCAGCAAGGTAGAAGCCATATCCAGAGAGTAGTCCAAGATGTGGTTATGAAAAATTGAGTAAAAAAATGTCAGATAAGAGGTGAACATTGACATGTAAAGTGTCTAATAACCCAATTATTAGCAAAAATAATTGCGGATCGGTCAACATTGATACCCCCTAATATCTCCAACAGTTTGATTAAAGCGCTCTGCTGTACCATTCTGCTCAGCGTGATAAGGCATCATGACTTCATGAACAGCTCCAATAGAGGACAAATACGCTTTCACAGCATTGCTGTGAAGCTCCCCACTGTTGGTTCACAATACCTGTAGCTTTTTTCCAGTAACATTGGTCAGCTTATTGACAAAGGTACAGAAGGCATCCATGGCATCACTCTTATGTTTTAGCATAAATATTTTGCCATATGTTGAGAAAGACTCTCAAAATAATTGCTTCATCTTTAATGGGACTGATCAAGTCACCAACTATTAACGACATCATTGACTCCAGAGCAATTTCTTGTCGTGCAGTAGTTTTTCTTTTGCTCTTTGCAATAGCACAATCAGCGCAGTCTACTTTACGTTCTATGTCTGCGGCGTAGTTGAGAGCGTGGTAGACTGTTAAGACGATTTGATTTGAGATCGTCGGGGTTGGCATGGCAAAGATGAGGGAGTGAGCACGTGGACATATGCATCAGCCGACCAGCAGTATGCATAGTGGGTGGGTGGGGCCTTTTTTGGCTCCGAGGCGCGCGCTCTTCTCGCTCGTTTCTTCTTCTCATCATCCACCATCTCGCCATCTCGCCATCTCGCCATCTCGCCATCTCGCCATGCAACAAGCACAGATCTCACCCCCCACCCAACGCACTTGCTCACCCTCTCTTGATCTTCTTCTCACCGTTCCTTCCCTTCCCGACGATCTCATCGCTGCAAGTGCTGCCGTCAAGTCCCATCCCATCTATTCCCTCCCTTCTCTCACTCGCGCTCAGCCTGTCTTCTTTGCTGTCTTAGTCAAGCTCATTCGCTCCTCTCCTCTCTTCACTCCTATAAGGCGTCACTCTTCTCCTTCTCTCCCTCACGTTCCCATCAATAACGATCTCGTTCTCTTCGATTCCCTCTATCAGCAAATCTTCTCTCTTTCTTCTTCTTCTTCCTCTTTTCCTTCTCATTCTCCAATCTACTCTCAATTTCTTCAATCTGCTGATCAACTCGCCTCAGATCTCCCCTCTCCCATCGACCGCGATCTTGTTTATTCTCTCACTAGCTTGCTTCGATCCATCTCTGAGCTCATATCCCTTCCTTCTCACACTTCTCCTCCTTCTCTCCAACCTTCCTCATCTACTGCTTCCTCATCGGCTGTTCCTGACCTTTCTTCGGATCTATATCAAGTCTTACATGTTCATGCTGCTCAAACTTTGATAGACTCTGCTGAGCAGGCTCATCCTGACAACACTTTGGAACAGTCTTTGTCTTCTTCCACTGATCCTAGGCACAATACGCTCGGTCAACAAATCGCAGATTTACTTGACACTATTGTCTCTCTCTGCCATCAAACTATCACTGTGTCTTCTGCTCCTCCTTCCACTTCTGGCTCTCTCATCTCGTTTAGTGATCCGTTTGGTTTTCAGAAGACTGAGTCTAGCGAGATGTCCGATAATCCTCCCATCTATTCTTCTATGGATACTTCTTCTTCCGCTCGTTCAAATCCTCCTCAGTATGTTTCTTGCACCTCATCGGGAAGAGATGTTGGAGCACAAGAAAAGCCGTATCCCTCCATGCCTGAAAAGAGTCAACGAGACTTGGATGATGTGACCAGTGCCATTGCCCGTTTTTATCGCACGTCTCCTCAACTTAACAACCAGCGCTATCAGCCTGTCACTCATCAACACCGCTTGAGTACTCGCCTTCAAGATCGTCAGTCTCAATTTAATGCTGTGCTCGATACAATTGATAGAATGAATTCTTCTAGTAATGCTCGTTTGGACAGTCAACGCGCTTCGCCTCCCGAAATGGTAGCCCGAGGCGTGGTTGGGATGGGGTGGTCTAAAGGTTGTTGGACTGAGCGAGAGAAAGAACGAAGTCTTACGGAGTTGTTTCGTTTACTTGACAAAGCTTGCGCTCGCCGTTTGATCGATCAAAGAAGTTCTCCTCCTGTCCTTAGAACTGAATTATCCATGCGTGAAGTCAAACATCATAGATGTAGAAGCCTTAGTGAAGTCCATGCTCATTTTAAAATGAACTCTCCATTCAGCCCACTTGCCCCTTCTTTGGTGCATCATGTGGATCAATCTTGCGCTCGTTCTCAATGTGACCGTTCTTCTCTAAGCCTCCATTCTGACCATTCTCCGGAATCTGGCCCCGAAGAACGCACTCCTCTTTTGTCCCCTCAGCTGCAGAGTGATTCCCAACTCTCCCCGTTAAAGAAAATCAATAGTAATGATGAATTGGAACTTGACGTATATTTGCGTGAATCTAGGCTTACATCCTTAGAAATCATCTCTATGAATAAAAACTGCAATCAGCCTTCAGGTTCGGGCTCAAACTCAGGTTCCTTGGCTCGAAAAGTCATTCAGCCTTTTAAAAAGGGGTTTTTTAGTCGTAAAGGTTCTCACGCTTCCAGTTCTTTGAGTAAAACTTGTAGGCTCTCAGATGATATATCTCAAACTTTCCCTAGTAGTTCAGTGGCCGCCATTGATAGTGAAAGTCATCCCAACTCTTTTGAATGTGCATCTGAAGCTTCCCAGAGCCTGAATCCTTTAAACTCATCGATTGTCCAACGTGGCCAGCAAGCACCCCCATCTCTTTGTGATTCTTGTGGGTTATTTATTTATCTTGATTTGATCCATCCGTACATTTTTTATTTACAGTTGCCTGATTTTATTGACATCTTTTCCAAAAGTACAGATCTTTCCGCTGAAGGTTTCTCCCATCCAGTGGATATTCGAGGATCAACCTCGCGTTGGGTCGTTGCTCCTTCTGTTGTGGTCTAAGGATATGAAATTTTCAAACATTTCTGTAACAAATCAAATCAAGGTATCGATTGAATTTGTTGGTATATACTCTCCTCAAATCGAGTGTATTGATTTTGCGTTGGAAAAACGAATCATTGGGTCGCCTAGTGTGAAAGTTGTAGGACAAGTGGTTGAGTTACGAATTAAACGAAAAATTGAAACCATGAATTCTGGCGGCAAAATGTTCTCATCCCATCCTTATTACTCTACTCAACATTTGAATGAATTTAAACCTACGAATTTTGTGTGTTCAAATTGTCCTGCTTCATCAGCAAGTTATTCTCTTCTTCGATTTCCATATTCAATTTCTTCTTCCAAACTTCCTTTTTTAAATTTCAATTCTCTTCCCTCCGAACATTGGTCGGAGTTTTTAGACTCTTGGATTTGTCATGAAGACGAACCAGGAGTCAGTCAATATCGTGGATTTGATGGTGGGCAAGGTCAAATGGTTTTCAGACCTAAAAAATTTGGGACTGGCTTTGTTGGCGAAAGACAAATGATATTTTTGAATCAACCCATTGATTTGAATGATTGTGAAAAGCGAGGCTGGAGAATAAGAAGACAGACTACTTTAGTGAGTTGACATGGTTGTCATGTTCTTACTATTTTAGCTCTCCTTTGCTATTTTTATGCTTGGATATATTTGAATTATTTAAGCTTCATTAAGGGCTTCTTATGTCTGTTTTCTTACCCTGTATGTATGTAAACCACTTTGCTACCTTTTTTTCTATTCTGCCATTTGCATTTGCATTTTCTTTCTTTTTCTTTTTGGTTTACGTATAATAAATTTATTTGCAATTTATTTGGCCTCACAACGTTATGGTTTTTTTTTAACGAGTTCTTGTTGAATCTTTTTCATGCATTCATAATTATGTTTAATCCATGTTTCTGTTTTTTCATGATGATGACAATGACGGCACTTTGAGCAATATATAGAATTTTTTTTTTTTTTTTTTTTGTTGCTACATGAAAAAGAAATTGATGATATGTTTCATTTTTTGTTTTGTTTTGTTCTGTGTGGGTGTGGTTCTGGTTGGTTTGTATGTGAATAAATTCTTCAGACCACGAGTTTAAAAGCATTAAATGATGTGGTGTCTGTAGATCATCATCATCGGCAACAGCAGCCTTCGGATTACCATGGCCATCCCACAGATCATCCAAGTGATCTTAATGATGATATTAATATTAATAGTACTAGTAGGAGGAAGAGGGGAAGTATTAGTCATGCTGGTGGTGGTGGTGATGGTGATGGTCATCAAGAAGAAGGACATGATGCAAAGTTGCCAGAACGGTGGAGGAAGATTGAATGTGTTAAATGTGGATGGCCGTTAGGTAATGTAACTGAGGATGAGAGGTTTATTAAAGTATTTAAGTTTTGTGTGTGGCCTGTTTGTGATGATGAAATGGAAGGAGGGTGGAATCATACTACAAGGTCAACGTCAACGTTCATTTCAACTCCAACTCCAACTGCAACTCCAATTCAGACTCAGACTCAAGATGAAGTGAATCAAATGAACGATGCTGATGAAGAATTGAATGGAATGGTTGAAGATAAGATGATGACTAAGATTAAACTTTGTAGGAAAGGATTTGAAAGATGGAGGATTGAAAGGTTTTTAGGTGATTGGTTAATTGAGATGGGTTCAGTTTTAGGATGTTTTAAGGTTTTGGTTTGTTGTGAGGAAGAAGATGAGGTGAAGGGAGAGGGAGAGGGAGTTGGTGGAGAAGAAGTTTTGGCTGCTGTAAGTTTATTTATTTCGTTATATATATATATATTTCTTTTGTTTGAGTAGATTGTTTTCTTTTTTTTTTCTTCTTCTTCTTTCTCTCGCTCACTCTCTGTCTCTGAATTGAATATCGATTTTGGCTATAATTTTATGTTATTTATTTAATTATCTATATAAATACTATCTTTTTCAGTTTGATGATGATGATGCTGATGGTTTTATGGGTGAATGAATGGGATAGATGTGGTTGTTTAATCCTCGAGTTAGGATACAAAGGTCTTGGAATCATTCTTTACCATTATCATACTTATCTTCTGTTTCTGCTGCTTCAGTCTCATCACAACAACAAGAAGAAGAAGAAGAAGAAGAAGAAGAAGAGGAAAAGCAACAACAACAACCAAAAAGACGAGCGGTAATAAAAGAAAAAAATGAATTGTTTCAAGAAATGGTTAAAGTGCTATATCTCATTCCTGAGTATCTTGAAGATGGACATGATGAACGGATGAGCGGTGAGGAATGGAAGGATGGTAAAGTTAAAGAAGAAGAAAAGAAGAAGAAGAAGCAGCAGTCATTGATAGAGTGGAATTTGTGAGTTTTAATGTTTTTTTTTTTTTAGTTTTTAGGATTAGGATGGTGTGAGAGAGGTAATGCTGAGAGAATGAAATTGATGGACAACAGAAAAGTGGAAAGATTCAAAGCGGAGTCGAATGGACGGATGGAAGAGATCAGGGTAGCAAGAGAGGTGGGAATGAAGATGATTAGGGGTATGCGGGAGTTTACATTTGGAGAAGTGGATGATGAGGGAGTGTATTTTGCAGATGAGGTGAAGAAGTTTGGCGAGTACTGGGTTGGGTTGATTGAGCGGATGAGTTGAATTGAAGGGATAAATTATAAAATATAAATGATGAGTGTATGCAAAGTGTATGCAAAGTGAGTGGCTGTTGGGCTGAGTGATTTGGAGTTGGAAAGATTCGCTGGCCATTCGGTCGCCATGAATCAGATGAACCACCAGCCAGTCTTCGCCACTGATCCACAGAATCCACACCATCCACATCCACATCCACATCCACATCCACATCCTCATCAACAGTGGAAGGACCAAAATATTCCTCCTCAGATTAATCATCATAATCTTCCCCCTCACCATCCTATTCCTTATTCTAATGGTCTCTCTGGTTTGGAGCAGAGCATGAATGCCATCAGTCTTGCCACCACTCCTCCTCCCGTTAGCTTCCTTACTCTTCTGTTGTCCTTTCTTTTTGTTCTTATTCATTTATCTTTCTTCTATCTAAAGCCTATCATGCCCTACCCCCTCGATCCTCCCGCTCAGAAAACAAAAAGACCAGCCAGAGCTTATCATCAAGACCCAGCACCGCCACCTACTGGCTACCCTCAACAACAACAACAACAACAGCCAATCCCTACAGGTTACGATCCCTCTCAATCTGCTATGCGAGTCGGTTTGGCTTCTCCGATGCCTCCCAGAGGTCACCTTGACCCATCTCTATCACAGCAAACTCCTTATGGCCAGCCACAGATGCAACAACATTTGGTTCAGCCACAATTACAGCATTCTCATCATCATCAGCATCCTCCTCCTCCTCCTCCTCCTTCTTCTTCTCAACATCCTCACATGCCTTTGCATCCCGACCGCCCTGCTCATCTGCAAAGCTACCAGCATCAGCCTATGCCATTGATGCCTCCGGGATCCCCCATACAACCTGAATCTACTATTCCTCAACCCCCTCATCAACCAGGGCAAAGATTAGGCGCACCTCGAAATCGGATTGATCCCAATCAAATTCCGTCACCGGTAACAGTCTTAGAACAAGATTCGGAAATATTTGAGGATGAACCTTATTTGACGTGTAATACCAATATACAACAAGTCCCTCTCAGTTTAACTGATTTCGTTGCAGTCGATCAGGGAAATTGTAATCCTAGATTTATTCGAGCTACGACTTATAATCTTCCGACCACAGATGATATTGCTAATGCTGTCCAGCTCCCGATTGGCTTGGTCATTCAGCCCTTTGCACCACTTAAAATCCAGGAGGGTGGTCAGATTCCGTTGGTTGATTTTAGCACTGATCTTGAAGGTCCACCACGTTGTAAATCCTGTAGAGGTTACATCAATCCCTGGATGACTTTTATTGATGGCGGTCAAAAATTCGTGTGTAATTTGTGTGGAACACCATCCGAAGGTTCGTGCAAGTTATTCTATTTCTATCTGAATCATTACTTTTTATTTTAGTCTTTAATTATTATTATTTTATTTTATTTTTCATTATTAACTTGTGTGATGACTCGGAAAATTTTTGATTATTATGTAACTCTTTAGTTCCAGCTAGCTATTTCTGCAATTTAGATATGTCAGGTCATCGTATGGACCATTATCAGCGGGCTGAATTATGTCGAGGTTCAGTAGATTTTATTGTCAACAAAGATTATTGGGTTCAATCCGATTCTTCGGATAGCAACTTAGAGCCTCGTGAGCCCCAGCCTATCAGCTACATTTTTGCAATTGATGTTAGCTGGGCGGCTATCAAAAGTGGAATGTTGGCAGAGGTGACTGAAAGTATTAAGCAAGTTTTATTTCAAGATCCGGATGGTGCTAAAGAAGACATTCAGCAACAAAACTCACCCGTTAATGGAGGCCAATTTGACCAGCACCTAAAGCGGATGGTTCCGGGCTGCAAGATTGCTATAATTACTTTTGATCGTACCGTTCATTTTTACAACCTCAAGGTTAGTTCGAGCTGAAATATTTCTTGATTCAATAATATTTTGAAAAAAGGGTGTTGAGTTAATACATTGTATACTTTATATATATATTGGCATAATTTATAGTCTGGTTTAGAACAAGCTCAAATGTTGGTTGTCTCTGATCTTGAAGACATGTTTGTACCGATGGGGTTGGATTCCTTGTTGGTGGACCCTCAACAATCAAGGACAGTGATAGAGGGCTTGTTGGATAGTCTACCCTCAATGTTTAGTGAAAATCAGATTACTGAATCGGCTCTAGGTGGTCCTGTCCAAGCTACTTTATTTGCACTGGTATGATTTTTACATCATTTTTTTTTGAAAAAAAAAAAAAAAAAAAAAATTGGTGATGTTAACAATCGTTCAACACACCAGAAACGGCTTGGGGGGCAACTCAATGTGTTTTTAACTTCTTTACCTACTTTTGGGCCTGGAGCACTGAAACTTCGAGAAGATAGTAAATTATACAACACTGAGAAGGAGAGAACATTGTTCATTCCGGCAGATTCATGGTATCGAGACATTGCTGAGGAGTTGGCCTTGGCTGGTGTTGGTGTCAATTTGTTTCTCTTTCCTTCTCAATACATAGATGTAGCTAGTATCGGTCAGTGAAATCTTTTTTTTATTCTCGTCACTCAAAATAAATTTACATGGGCCTTTTTTTTTTTTTTTTTTTTTTTTTTTTTTTTGTCTGATTATTCTAGGCGTTTTATCTGGATTGACTGGTGGTGAAGTATTTTTTCATCCAAGATTCAGTCCAGGGCGGGACAGCATCAAATTAAGAGGAGAAATCCGTCATTCCTTAACACGAGAGACGGCGTACAGTGTAACTATGAGAGTTCGGTGCTGTAACGGTAAGTTATTTTGTACTTTGTATTAGGATATTATTTTTTTGTTTGTTTTCTTTTTTTTCATTTTGCTTATCAGGAAACCCGTGATTTTTTAGGACTTCGAGTTGCCGATCATTTTGGTTCTTTTTTTCAGAGAAATGCTACCGATTTGGAGTTTGGCAACCTTGATTCAGATAAAGCCATCGCTGCAGTCATGAAGTATGAAGGCAAATTAAATGAACGGTCTGAGGCACATTTTCAATGTGCACTATTGTACACCTCTGCTACTGGCCAAAGAAGAGTTAGATGCCATAACATTTCAATTCCAGTTACCACCTTACTTGGCAATATTTTCAGAAGTGCTGATTTGGATACAACTATTACCTTGTTAACCAAACAATGTGAGTTCTACATGGGTTTCATAATATTTTGCAACGTTTCATTGATCAGGTTGAATTTAATTTCTCTCATTCGTTGCTCCAAATCTAATATAGATATCGCCCAAGCCGTTCAAAAATCTCTCAAAGATGTGCGCGACATGCTTACTGAAACATGCGTTAAAATCTTGCTGGCCTATCGCAAAAACTGTGCTTCCTCTACATCTCCTGGGCAACTTATTTTACCTGAATCATACAAATTATTCCCTCTGTATGCTTTAGCATTAATGAAAGCTAAGGCTTTAAAAGGAGGGAATGTTTCATCAGATGTTCGAACTCATTTTATGAGGTACTTGAAATCATTAGGAGTGGCTGCCACAATTTTATTTCTCTATCCACGAATGGTCCCACTCCATAATCTTCCAGATGTTGTGGGAACTTTGAAGCCTAATGGTAAAATGAAAATGGCTCCACTAATGAGGGCTAGTTACATGAGAATGGAGCCTGATGGTGTTTACTTAATGGGTTTGTGTTCATGTTCACTTTATCTTCTCAAAAACCATTTTGACGCCGCTTCATGTCCAAATTCAATCTTGATACTTTTAAAATCTGGCTGCTTACCTGAATAATGATCATTATTATTTCTTAGATAACGGTGATTCTAATTTTATCTGGATCGGCGCTTCGGTTTCACCTCAAATTCTTGAGTATCTATACGGGAACCCAAATTTTGATGAACTAGATCCTTCGATTGCTCGATTACCTAAATTGCCAAATCAACTTTCGCGGCAAGTTCGAGAGTTGATTAAAAATTATGAACAACAGAGGGGTGGGAGTCGAGTGTTACCGTTAGTGATTGCGAGACAGAATAAGGATCGGACGGAAGTTGAGTTTGCGAATATGTTGGTTGAGGATCAGAATAATGATGCGATGTCTTAGTGAGTTTTTATTTTTGGCTGGATATTTTTAATTGGTTA